>CM060951.1:94427669-94905169 GCA_030765055.1 Mantis religiosa
CACATGCAATTGCCTGGAATTGAATCCAGTCTGCTGCCTTGGTGAGAGTCAAACAGTCTAACCACTTGGCCATAGCGCAGCTAGCGATATGGCTTGCTTTAAAAAAAAAATAGCAACCATTTTCTAACTACACTGTAAATTTGTCGTGCTGTTTTAAGGCTTAGCTTTTGTTCAAAAGACTCACGAGCCAATTGATATTTCTTTTCAGGATAGTAATAATAAATCCAAGATTCATCAAGCCAACTGTATTTAAAATTAAATTTGAAACATCTCCTTATAAGAAAGATAGAGTCAGACTGAAAAATTCAATGCCATAGCCGAGCTTTGAACCACAAATCTTCTGGTTGCCATCCAACCGCTCTAACCATTGAGCTACTATGGCCAACGTGCCAACATGACATTAAATTCTCCAACAGGCACTCGTATTTTTCCCAGTAAACCACTTAGGAGTTGTGGAAATGTAGAGTCAGACTGAAAAATTCAATGCCATAGCTAGGATTTGAACCACGGATCTTCTGGTTTCCGTCCAGCCGCACTACCATTGTGCTACTATGGCCAACGTGCCGACATGACATTAAATTCTCCAACTGACTCGTATTTTCCCGGTAAACCACTTAGGAGTTCTCATAAACACAGGAGACAACTACCTTAATGGTGACTTACTATATTGTAAGTACTTTAAGGCACTAAATTTTTCAGTCTGACTCTATCTTTCCATACTTTAGCCTACACACGGCCAGTGTGAAAGAACAATTAATTTCCATCTCCTTATAAATGTTTCAGAGTTTTATTGCTCCAATATGAATATTATTGTTTTTGATAGAGAATCAGTTATATGGAATACATCAATAATGCTTGAGCAGCAGGAATATTTTCATCAGTAACAGCATTTCTTGAGCATCCATCATGAAATTCATCACTAAGAAAACCAGGACTCTTTTGACTTAATTGCACAAATTATAAATTATTGCCTTAGATGAGACTTATCTGCTAACACATTTCTAGCTGATATTAACATTGCTCAAGTGTTGATGACAATTTAAAATCATAAAAAATCATAGCATAGAAATTTTCATTAATCAATTAATTTTGAATAAGCAGAATACCTTTAAATGATCATAATTAACAAATTATTAGAGCAAATGATTAATCAACATCGAAACAGTTAGAAAGTAGCTGTTAAATACAAAAAAATTTTATTCGCCTTTAGAAACATAGCATTCTAAAAATGTTCAATATTGCCCTCATCTGAGAAACTACGAAAGAATTGGAACAAAACTGAAACTTAAGTAATTGGAACTATATTTGTGTGTACTAAATTATCTCATTCCATATTACATTTTGCTGCTTTTTTTCTAAGCCAAATTAAAATAACTTTTTGCTGTCTTTTCTTTCAGAGTGACCTTCTGTTTATGTGTAATTCCTATGAACATTGTTATTTCTTAACAATATAAGTACTCTGTATTTCCATGCAGATAGAAACACATACTGTTTGCCAATGAAAAGAAAGGAATGTGCTGCCTTTATCTGTTTCAAAACAGTGTGGCAAGAACTGTGAATGTTGTGACAGAGAACGCATGCTACAAGAAGTAGAACCATTCAAAAAACATGCACCCTACACAAAAGGAATTCCCTTAATGTATTAAAACTGAGAAAGTTTTATTTATAGAAGTCAAAGGTGTTAGAATGTTTTTCAGTGAGCTGGAACTGTAATGAACTGACCCGAGTGTCATAAACAATTACCAGGCAGTTTATTGGGTCATAAACAATTACCACAGTATAGAACCATTTCTATTCAGAAATTGCCCCTAGGTGTCTCATTCCCTTGGGACTTGGCAAACTCTGCAAACCATATTATGTAACCTTTTGTGCTCTTGTTATGATAGGATAGTTACTGTATAGGTAATCAAAGTCTCTAGAGTGTTACTTTACAATTTTTTATTCATCTCCACAGATGTGTAACTTTGTTTAGTATAATTTTTTATTCTTGTTATTCAATAGTGACTTTGATTACTCAACAGTTTATTTCAGATGGAGTAGGCCTTTACATATGTTTAACCATCACCATCAATTTGTTTATTGTTTTTAAAAATATACAGAGATAAACAGAATGCTAAACTAAATTACATTAATCAGAAATGTAGGCTTATAATCTTGGGGACTGATAAATCGAATTCACTTAAATTCTCACAGATTAAAGAATATCCCACCAGATCATGTAGTAATTGAAAACCATCAAATCAAGGAACTCGCTGGTCTGTGCATTACGATAAATGAATTGATAATGATGATGATAATGATGAGATTAAGTTGACTGATATTGATGATGATGATGATGATGATGATGATGATGATGATGATGATGATGATGATGATGATGATGATGATGATGATGATGATGATGATGATGATGATGATGATGATGATGATGAACAGAATATATAGCTTGCAACCTAAATCCAAAATGTAAGTCCTGAAAAGGATACGAAATTATTAACCATTCTCTAGTTCCAGATTCTTGTTAGCAGAAGTGACTATATCTTTTATGGACTTTAGCTCATAATGCATAAGTTAATCCAGTCAATATTGATCTTTTATGGACTTTAGCTCATAATGCATAAGTTAATCCAGTCAATATTGGTCTTTTATGGACTTTAGCTCATAATGCATAAGTTAATCCAGTCAATATTGATCTTTTATGGACTTTAGCTCATAATGCATAAGTTAATCCAGTCAATATTGATCTTTTATGGACTTTAGCTCATAATGCATAAGTTAATCCAGTCAATATTGAGAAAGAATAAGACGGAAAGGGCAAATTTATGTTACTTTACTGGAGAGCAAAATGAGAGGAATTTGAAGAAACAGTAGCAGTTTTGCAAGACCAACTGTTGCTTCCACCTGCTTCTGGCTGTGCAATATCGCTCTCAAGATTCTAAAACTGTATAATAAATATGCTAATTATATCCTTGTTTTATTGGTTTTCATATATGTACATATTTGGATACATTGTACATGAAAATATTGTTACAGTAATCATTAAAATTTAAAGGAATAAAAGTGAAAGAAATAGAAATAAAAAAAGAGGATATCATACAAATAAGGGAAGGAATTGCGAATACTGTAATGCATTTTATGTGCATTATATATAGCTGAGTAGGCTTGCTTAAAATAGGTGTTATATAAACTGAAAGTTCAATTATTTTGTTATGGCAGTTCCAAAACCTAACAGCCAAGTTTAGTATAAGTTAGTGTATTATAATGTAATAAAGCCTAATTTATTTTTTCTGCTTAAATCCCATAGGACAGACATTATCAATTGCAGATATGACACACTGTTTTCCACTGTCACTATTATAAAAATCCAGTTCTACATACTGAGCACCAATCAACTTTAGTAATCAGTCCCCAAATTTACAAACCTACTTACCAGTTACCACTCTCACTGGAGATGTTGAAAATTTTATGACTAATCAGCCTTTATCCTTATTATGCCAGAACATAATATGAGTATGAAAATGAGTGCTCTGTAAAAAGAACATTGCAAAATATAAAATATGAATATATTTATGGAACGTAATACCAATTTTTTGTGTTAATATATTCATTATATTTACAAAATTAAAGCACTCTGAATCACTTTTTTCATTGAAACTATGGAATTAGGTACCAATTAGAAGGTTTGTTGACAGTATGTTTTTATCTAAATATATACTTAGTGAAAAACTATACAAAATAAAATATGTTTTGGGAATTTCTACAAGAATTTTATTTTCTAAGAAGTGGCACTTGAGTTATAAAAGAGATGAATATTATAAAGTAAAATAATACTAAAGACAATACTGATCCCTTTATGTTCAATGTAATAATACTGATCAGAGTTCATAGTGTTTTTACAGTGCCATTAGTTAATTGCATTTCGACAACAACAGCTTCTGGCTCATCATCACTTCTTGAATTTTCATATTTCATAGGCATGAAGTGCCCGTTTGGTACTTCCGTTTCTTCTCCCTGAAAGAAAAGGAGTAAAAGTTAAAGATTTTCAAAATTAATTTTCAAAATAAACATTTTATTTATGACTAACCTAAAATATATGAGAGGAATAAAAGAAATAAGGTGAGGAAACTCTTAATAAAAGTCTCTTAGTATATCCATACAGATAGAGGTAATGCTCCAAAATTTACTGGACTAGAACTGTTTAAACCAATCGGTACACGCTGGGAAGGATGGTTTTCTTTTGGGAAACAACTTTAAAATATGTCACTGTTATAGCGATGTTAATTACTTTAAACATAAAAGGGCTGTACTTCACTCACACTGAACAAATAAATACATTTGATATGTCTTCATGAGTGTAGTAGTATAAATGTTAGGATAATGGGTCAAATAGATAACTATGGTATGTTGAGTTCTAGCATAAGTTTTAATATCATAGGAAAGTGCAGATGGTATACATATGAGAAATACAAGGGGCATCCAGAAAGTAAGTTCTATTTAAATTTATCTCTGCTGCAGCGCTGCAATCGCAGTTCCGCACATGAGCGGTAGACGCCCTGTATCAAGGAGAAGAAACATGCCCCATTGTGAGATTGCTGTCAGCCACGTACACTTTGTTGTGCTTGTTTAAAATGTCGGTGTTGATTGAAAATCCCGCCGCTTGTGAAATCAGATCTGTGATTCGTTTTCTGAATGCTAGGAAGGTGAAACCAATTGAAATTTATCGGCAAATTTGCGATGTCAAAAGGTGTTGTGTTTCTTCACAAGCACCTCCTCATTCTAGCACCTCCTCATTGGGTGCTAGATCTGGTGAATAGGGTGGTTGTTCAAGCAATTAAAACTTTAATTTGCACACTTTTCCCATTACAATGATTGAAAGATGGGCCGGAGCACTGTCATGAATAAATAGGATTTTTTCCTTTGCCAAATGAGGTCTTTTTCTTTTGCTAAATGAAGTCTTTTTCTTTTGCCAAATGAGGTCTTTTTCTTTTGCCAAATGAGGTCATTTTCTTTTGCTAAATGAAGTCTTTTTCTTTTGCCAAATGAGGTCTTTTTCTTTTGCTAAATGAAGTCTTTTTCTTTTGCCAAATGAGGTCTTTTTCTTTTCACCTCATCACTCAAATGTTGCAATAAGCTTGCATACTAGTCACCAATGATACCTCTACAATTTTGCAAGTAATCAATAAAAACAATTCCCTGTGCATCCCAGAAAACACACGCCATAACCTTGTTAGCTGACAAAATTGACTTTGCCTATTTTGGAGTTGGTTAACCTGGCGCAATCCGTTGTTTTGACTGTGAATTATTTTCTGGAGTGTAATTCATCCATGGTAATAAGCCATCTCAAAAATTCACTTGGATTTTTATGGTAGAGCTCCAAATTCTTAACAGAAACAGTTTTTCTTTGCAACTTTTAATCAGGTGTCAACAAACATGGCACACATCTTTCACAGACCTTGTGAAGCCCAAAACATGACTTTAAATGTTACCTGCACATTCTTTTGATATGTTTACAGACTCTGCTATCTAAAACAACTTTAATCTGTAGTCTTCCAGTACTAAACAATAAATTGTTTCAATGATCTCTGGAGTTTTGACTTCCACAGTGTGTCCAGAGCAAGGCTCATTGCTAGTGCTCATGTATCCCATTTTAAACTCTTCAACCCACCTTTTTACTGCTGTATATGAAGGGGCAGAGTCTTTTAATGTACCTACTGTCCATTTCCTCATTGATTTCTTTAGGTATTAAGCCTTTCAAATGGGAGTATCTAATCACTACTCGTTTTTCCAAATTCTCCATTTTTGTTAAACATCTACATTTGTCCTGTTTAAAATGCTGTTATTCAAAAATTAAACAAGCTATTGACCTGTGACTATGGATATAATCTAGTTTAGAGTTAAACTATATGATGCTATCTGTCAAACTGGCCCAGTGGTACCATCTCTATGTGAGGCCCAGGGCTTATCAGCTGATCCTTGTAAGTCATTTTTTGCTGGTTGATATCTTTAGGTTTAAAGAGTTCTTTTTGAGACTAAAAATATAATTTACTTTAGTTTTACATTATGTTGCATTAAAACCATACTATCATAGAGAAATTATGCAAAACAGTGTTTTATTCAGAGATTATTTAGATTGGATGGATTCTTTAAAACTATGTTTAGTAACTCTGTCCTTTTGGAGAGCAAAATTATAATTTAACTTGGTTTTATGTACATTATGTTGCCATTAAAAATGTACTTTCATGAGGAAATTATGCGAAACAGTATTTTATTTTGTGATATACCTAGATTAAAGAGATTATTCAAATAATGTTTAGCAAATCTATCCTTTCTGAGAGTAAGATGCACAGTTTTATATTATGTTGCCATTAAAATATGCAAAACAGCATGTTGCTTAGTTACATATTTAAACATTATTATTATAAGTAATGACAAGTATACCTGTTGCTAAAAATGATATATTCATATGTGAAGAATCTAGAACTGTAATGTAAAACAGAATGTCATTCATGTTCAGAAATGTAAACAGATATACCTACACATCTATATGCTCAAAATGTGAAGACAATAGAGTGCCTCCCAAAGCTTCAGGGATGGCATAAATGGGAGTGAGTGGATTGCAAAAGTAAAATGAAAACAACATTTACGAGTTATACCCAATTTTAAGGCTGTCTAAAATGTCATTTGCACTTTGTGGAATTGCATTCGTTAACTCAGTGTTTAAACGTCTGAAATAGTTTAAATTAATATGCATCAGATTATAACATATTTTCTTCCTTCTAGTATTTAAAATATTTTTGTTAAAATTGTGTATTTTTTTTTATGTATCAACTCTAACCCTAATATACCACTTTCATGATGTTTATAAACTCAGTGTTTAAATGTCTGAAATAGTTTAAATTAATATGCATCAGATTATAACATATTTTCTTCCTTCTAGTATTTAAAATATTTTTGTTAAAATTGTGTATTTTTATGTATCAACTCTAACCCTAATATACCACTGTGTAAAATAGGGTTCATAAATCTGGATAAATAAAAAAAAAAAAATTGCATTCGTTAACCCAAGTCCAAATCTAACAAGGGAACTATCACTATTCTCATACCTCTATTTGCTTGAGAGTTTGATGGCATCATCTCTGCTCCATGTGGAGCATGTGTGCCAAAAATTTGGTGCAGAGTATAGTTGGAAGTACCCAAAAATGAGTCCAGAATGGGTAGGAACATACAGGTATAATAACACACCATTGTATGGGAGGGATTGCTTATTTCTGCGGGCAGCATCTGCACACAGGCACACATAAGGAGCGCCAACACTGAGCTGATGGAGGATGTCCAACAACTACTGGCAAGTGACCGCATGTGGCACTTTTTGGGCTTCAATTTTGGGCATTACAGTTTTACTTGACAGTAGATTTTTGGAATACAGGCCCCACATGAGCAGAGATGATGCCATCAAACTCTCAAGCAAATACAGGTATGAGAATAGTGAGAGTTCCCTTGTAAAAGTACTTAATGACTATTAGCAAACTACACAATTTTCTGCCTATATTGTGCCTTAGAACTGGTTTAGTATTTATCAACATCATCATTATCATTATTACTATTGTTACCTTCATAACACCTGCATCTGCTATCAACAACTCCTCCTTGGAGAGATGCTCCACAACAGCTGCACAGTAACAATCTCCGAGCATATTGTTTGTAGTTCTAATCCGGTCTCTGAAATCAAAATTAGACTCTTTCATGAGTAAAATAACTTTCTCAAAAAGGAAGTGACTTCAAATGCAATGAGATTGAGAGGAAAGAAAGAATAAATTTACTTTCTCAATGTATATAGCAAGTAGTGGAGATATTACATTCTTTCCAAACATTATAAATTGAGATTTCACCAGGAAAAAAAAAAAATGTTTGAGGCCACCTGAATCCAAAAAAAGTGTTTTTAGAAAAATGTATGTGTATGTGTGCATACTCAAAAACAAAGCCAGTTAAACATAAAATTTGGTATTTAGGTAAGACATCTTCCTAGGATGCAACACAGAGAGTTTCAAGAAAATCTGCCCATCCCAAACTAACTCTTATATTGAACATTTTAAAAAAATATAGATTTCCTAAAAATGGCTCTGACCAATTTTGATCGAAATTCCACATGTTTAAGATTTTTCATGAACAGTAAAAATATACTGATTACATAGAAAATGAAGCTAGCTACAGTGAAGCAATAAAAATTACACAATTTAATATTTATAATATAA
Organism: Mantis religiosa; assembly: GCA_030765055.1. NCBI lineage: Eukaryota > Metazoa > Arthropoda > Insecta > Mantodea > Mantidae > Mantis > Mantis religiosa. The sequence continues at coordinate 94,435,922 of CM060951.1, forward strand.
TATAATTTAATTTTTTTGAAATAACCTCTGATGTCCTCTTCATTCTGAATTACTTTTGCAGAACTGGTAAATCATTAGATATTAAGAAAATCTTACTATATAAAGAATGTAAATCTCGTTACAGCACAGAATTTATGTATAAGTTAAATGTTTTGTGGAGCAAATTATTTTATTGGTTTGAATTTCTAAATAGTTATACTTTTCTAAAATAAGCAGTCATTCTTTAAATAAATCTTGGTTACAGAAAGAAAAAAATTTCAAAGTCATTACATAGCATTCAACTTTTAAAAGCTTTGACTATTGCTTAAAGTCTACCATATTCTCATCTTTCCCCTTACACCTTAAGAAAATAGCAATAAGGTGCTTTATGTAAAGGTTTAATTCAATTAAGTGCAATAGACAAAAGGAATAAAAGTTTGCAAGAATAGTTTGACAAGAGTAAAGAAATTCATGTGAGAGTGTAAGACATCAGATTTTTTAAATTAATTGATGAATTTATTTATTGTCATTTAATTCAAAGCACTAATTTATGACACTTAAATTAAGAGAGATCGCAAATATTTCAATGCAATGTATTAATACATTATAACAATTTTTAAGTTTGAATTTATGAGTCACTATGTCGAATGATCTTGAAAACGTTTCATTTATTCAACAACAAGTAAGTGAAGACTGGGTGTAAACATAGTGACTCATAAATTCAAACTTAAATATGAAGAATACTTCACTGTTAATAATGCTTCTGCTTTTAATATTTATGACATTATAACAAGTTAATTTAATATAATACAAAATTTTATAATTTTGTAAGATCCGAGGGATCTAATTTTCCACTCAGTTGAGAAATAATTTAACTTCTTTTAAATTAAAATAATCCATGCTTTTAATTCTATTTGATGTTATACATTACTTGTCAAAACATAGATTGAAGAAATACATTTTTATCCACGTCTTTTCATTAACCAATAGAAATACATTTTATAATACATTAACAATGTAAAATCTTGTGTCATATTAACTTATGTCCATCCTCAATTGCTTCCTGACACTGACACTTCCTTCTTCCTAAACTTTATGATGTTTACCATTGCTAAATTAAACATTTTCTTATTGGCCACATTATTCTTAACGGCCAATACAATCATACCATATTTTGCCAGTTTTATAATCTCTCTATTTTTAAAAATTAATTTAAACAATCCATACTCATAACTTTAAGTAATTTTAAACTTCTAATAACACCCTTAAAAGAACTTTACATTATTGATTTTCTCCTCCTGTTATCTCACTATATACACGTTTTTATTCCACTCGTTACCTTATCTTGTTTACTTCACTATCACTTTCAACTACTTATGATGATTTCTTTTTAGAGACTTTTAAAATAAATTTAAAATAGCAAATATACAGTTAATAGCAATATTTTGGGGTTTGAAATTAAACAACTGTCTCAAATGTTATAGACATATGAATGTTACTGAACCTTAAAGCAGCTTAATATGGTTAATGTTTTTGTGGCAATCTTGGTAGGGTCTTGATTCAAGAACAGCAGGTAGCCTCAAAAAATGATATATTTCTTCACACACAATAATAAAATCTATGGGCACTTTATGGAGCTTTCAATTCTGTGATCAATCCAGCTCTTTGATATGGTATAACCAGCATTTTAGTACATTTCAGCAAACCATACTATTTTGCTCAAATTTTAAATTTAATTTATCTTAAAATACAATCTTGGTATTTCCATATTGGATCCTTTGAGTACAATTTTTCTCTTGTTTATTGTCTTCAGCTCAAGTCCAAAATAATGGAGAATCCCGCTCAAAGAACACCCTTCCCTGAGACCTCTGCTTCTCTAAATGAAGAAATATGTTTTCAAGTATAGGATGATTATTTTGGATGTGGTAGCTACAGATGTGCCTTCTTGCACTTAATTCAAAGTTGTCCAATAAAGCTTCTTTAGAGTTTAAAAAGCAGAGGTTACTGACGAAGAAGACAGCACAAGAAGTAACTGAATGCACAAACAATGACTTTCAGAATACCCTAAAGTGCCTGACCTTAGAGATCCTGAGTCCGAATATAAGTAATGAACTCAAGGAGTGGCTTGAAGCACTGTTCTTAAATGTGATATTATTTGAGTACCTGATGTGCCCTAGATGTTTTGATGATCATCAATGAGGGTTACATCCAAATCACCCTGGCACTTCATTTGTTGCCAGTTTATAACAAAGAATCCCCAAAAAGTCTAGATTTTAAGTGTAACTTCTAAACTTATTTCATTTTCACATATCTTGTTCATATTTTAGAATTCTGCCACCCCTAAGACCTGCTGTACAGAGACACAGCTCCACATTCCATCTACTTACCTACCTCTGTACTGTGGGGGTAGTGTGTCTTCCTCACATTCAAGAGGTCTGGAGTTAAAATCTCGGGAGTGTTATCTTGATAAGGTATTTTTCCAGAGTTTCCCTTATCCTTTAAGATGAATATGAAGTTACTCAGAGATCTACAGATCTTGGACTCATTTGAGTGTATTTCACTCATTTCATTTATCGTCAGATATGACTTACATTGGACGGAAATGAAAAATACAAAATTCCCTCCTTCATGAGCTTGTATTAGCCCTTGTATTAGCATAAATAAAAAATGACAGTGTTAGCCAAGACTTCATCACTTATAAAAGAGAGTATGATGACTGAAACATGAGATTGCAGTTAGGTTTAATTTAGCTCTATTAGTTAGTCAGGATTCCATGTTTACTATAAATTTCTTAGTTTGGAAAATTCAAGAGATACTATAATATCCATGTCAGTGAATGAGCTTCCAGTATATCCTTGTTAGGATAAACAAGTCAGAGTTCACTCACTTTAAACTATATAGCTCCTAATTCATTTTTTATTGTAGTCGTTTCACATTTTAAATGTTACAACTAATGAGAGATCTTGTGCTAACACACTGGATTACTTTTTATGTAAACTTCCAAATTCAAAATATATTGCGCAGTTCTCAAATGTTCTTTCAAAAATATAATACAAACTAATTTAAAATTTAAGCCATAGTAAGGATCAAATTATTTAATCCTGGATTATAAGTTTTCAATGTCCTTGGCAAGTGGAAGCCAAGTGAATATTTTTTACTTATTAATAGAAATATTAATCTTTTAGACACTTCTACTGCAATAAAAGAAGTTTCACTTTGCTTTTACTTTCTTTTTCAGAGCATGATAAAACATGTACTGGTTTTTTATTAAAGGATTATTGTGCCTGTATCTGCAAATAAATCCTGTATGGCCATGACATGGTGACCAGCATGTCCCAGGTTCAATTCCTGAATCTATCATGTAAATTTGTTCTTGTTTTCAATGAAATCTATGATGACCATGAACTGTTTAGATTACTGAAATGAAATGTGTAGCGTTTAACGCTCGCTTTTACTACATGTGGCACTGTAGGCGGTGACATTGATGATATATGAGATGAAGATGGAGCATCAGTGGAATGAGAAGGCAGGGGAACCAGAGATCCTGGAGAAAACCCACCCCAGCACCGTGTTGTCCACCACAAATCTCATCTTGCAGTTGCCTGAGATCAAGCCCATGACGCCTTGGTGAGAGTCGAGTGGTCTAGCCACTCAGCCATGTTGCAGCCCGTTTAGATTTTGTTTAATTAGATTTCTATATAATGGGCAGATGTCCTACATATGCTGAACATATTTATGTTTTAACTATAAGAATTCTAAAAGTCCTTAAAAGATTAAATTTAAAAACAATATTTTTTATATTTATATGGTAAGTTCTTGTGCTGCTCATCTAATATTGTATCCATATGCTCTATTCTTCCAAAAAGTGGTAAACAAAACAGTATTACTCTTTTAATAATAAAGTCTGTCTATGGTTGTAATACTATCATTAGGCTTTTCATTTTCAAACTTGGTGTCATGTTTTACAACAATTATTAGGCCATCTAGTTGGAAGCCTCCCATGCACATGATTAATATGTTGATCATCACCCTCTTCTCTGTTAGGGTGACATTGTTAAAACTCACAGACAGTTTAACATAAGACGCTGGCTATAATTTTACCATACTAAGAAGCACCCCTTAAGGTTGTATAAGATCAAATACTGCAAAAGCCATATCATTAAACACTTTAAATTAACTTGATGACTTTTACAATTTTATGGGTAAGTGACACTATTGCTAAATGCAGTTCAGATTCTTTTTTGAAAATTGTAACAATTACAAAAGAGTAAATACACCTGTTCAAGGCAGACACAGCTGTTCCTGTTTGTTATTGTGCCACCTCTGGTAAATTAGTTTATTACATAAATATTACTTGGAAAATTCTAAAAAATGATAATACATACACAAACCAATCTATTGCAAACAGGAGTGATACATCCTGTACTGGAGCATCTATTGTAGAAAGTACCATGAAGATCAGCACCAGGGCGGCACTAGGAACACTTGCTGAAGAGAAACTGGCAGCTGTTGATGCTAAACTGCTCAAGGAAAATTAACATTTATGTGAATAATAAATTTGGTGTCTCTTATATTTACAGAAATCTGCATTATTGGACATGAACTATAAAATTATGCTGGTTTTATTTTTTGAGATAACATACAACAGTACAAATCTTTTGATGCAAGAACCAAACTAGTGTGTACTTACCTGAATGATATACACATAGTTACTAATAATAACTTTTTGGAAAGGGCAGCACATAATGATGTCAGTACAAATGTAGGAGATTGTTGATGAACAAACATTACCGCACAAACATTATACTGTTACTGAGGTGCAGTGAACACTAATAAATTAGTACAGGGTTTATAGACCATAAACATTATGTATGTAAGGGTAGTAATAAAATTGCATAGTGTACCATCCAAATGCTTTGCACCGTGGCATAGTGGGCTAGAGCATTGTGCTTTGGTTCCCTACCATAGAATGCACCTGGGATCGATCCAGATGCAGATTTTAAGTCCCGGCTATAGGACTGGTGCCCACTCAGCATCATGAGGAAATTGAGAATCTGCGCTAGATAGCAAACCCTGGTCTAAAGCCAACTTTCTGACTGGGAATGCTGAGATGCTGACCACATCCCTTACCTGTATTATTTGGATAATCATCCTCCTTTACCTTGCCTATGTGGGCGTGAGGCTGGCAGTAGGATTGGCAGGCTCAGGCCCACATCGGGCTATTATGCCACTGAGGCATAGTGGGCTAGAATGTTATGCTTTGGTTTCCTGCCATGGATTGTGCCTGGGATCGATCCCACTCCTGGGGGGTACAGATTTTAAGTCCTTGATATGGGACTGGTGCCCACTCAGCATTGTGACGAAATTGAGGAGCTATGCTAGGTAGTGAACCCTGGTCTGGAAAGCTAATTTTATGCATGAGGTGCCGTGAAGCTGACCACATCTCCTCCCCAAATCGGTTGATGATCACCCATCACTGTTTTGTGTATGTGGGTGTGAGGCTGGTAGTGGGGCTGGCAGGCTCTGATCTGCTAGCGAGCTCTTATGCCATGGGTTGACCATTCAAATAGTACTATAATTTCTAGTGAAACCATATAGATTTTCTTTTAACACAAAGTATATTTAGTACATCAGATTAGTGGTCATGCGACTTATATGGATCAAAAATAGCTTATAGACCAACATGTTTATGAGCTCTAGGGTTTATTTTCCTTTTAACATTTTAGCATTTTTAGTTAAAATGCCTATACATTTAGTGCATTTATGACTTCCAAAAACACATGTTGAAGTCCCTGTTTCAGGATCTATAATTTTAGCTGGGGAGTGCTGCCAAGTTGCATAAGTAGAATTTTAAACCTAAAGACACATATACTTATTTCTTTATATACTAAAATTCTAGAATTCATAGCACACAATTCTTTTGTGCTATAAAATGGATAGTGGTGATCTGATTGCTTTGTATGTAATTTATTTAAAGGACATAAAAACATTGTTTTAGAAAAGTTTATTGTTAACATGATTGTTGACTGTTGTTGACATATATTGGAGACCTCTAGAGAAATTTATTGTAACAGTCATCTTTTTAACAGTTCTGCTCTCATAATGAAAGTTACAGCGATGAGTTATTAGTGAAACACCCACTGCATTGGCAATTCATATACCACCACTAGATCAGTATTTACAGTAATCATGTTTTTTATCAAGTTCCATATATAAATTTCTTTAATGCGATTCCAAATTTGTTCTTGAGTTTGCTCCAAAAGCATTAATTAGGCTTAACTGGTTCTTGCACCAATTCCTCTATTGTGAATCATTCAGCATATTGATTCTGTAAGTATTTATACAGGATATCATCTACAAAATAAAATTTACATATAGATAATTATATATCAAAGGCCTACCTGCCTCCGGTTAACTATAAAACAAAGATTAAAAATCTTGTATTTCATTGCCATGCTACAAAATATTAAGAATTTTGTATAGCTAACATTTACATTGTATTTTTGTTTTTAATTTTGCAATCAAATTATATTTGGAGAAGCAATTTTGGGAAGCAAATATTTAAGGTCTAAATTTGAGGTACCTACTGGCATTTGCCAGTTAAGAGGACTGAGAAAACCTGCGCCTTCTGACAAGGAGAATGATCCTGGGATGGTATGAACCATGTATTCTTCCAAATGTGAGCTTCAAATGTTATCCCTGAGCCAACTTGCTCAGTAACATGATCAGGCACAAGTGGTTAACATTCACACATTTTTTTCCTTCTTTTTGATTATGTTATTTGGAAAAAATAGAGGTAGGCAGAGAATTATTGCATTCCACCCAAAAGCTTCAGTTTGAGCTTTTATAGCAATATACATTTGAGGCTTCCTGAACAGAAGAAAAACAATAGTTTTAAAAGAATGGAGACAAGAAAAACAAACAATATATGTGCATTCTTTAAGTCCAAAACTTTTCAGAAATACAAGGTGAAGATTTTCATAAAATTCCCCATCCAAAGCCCCCCTTTACAGAAAAAAAATTACTTTTTATTTCTTGAGAAAATGGTTTAATAATTTGATTGAAAAGTTTACAACTTGAAGAATATATTTCTTTTCCTTAATTTATATTCTTCCTCATATTCATATATAATTACCTAGAGCTAGTCTGCGAAGTTTCATACTTCCAGTTTCTTTGAGAAAGAAATGGCTTTCAGTAAAGATAAACCTTCCACTCTAAACGGGAATTGAACTGGGGCCTCAAATTAGTGCAGGGATTCATAGAACCTAGAAAATTATGCTATACAATTTAATTTTCTACTTTGATTGCACAAAGTGGAACATCACAAAATCAAAACAAGTATCATAATGACCTATTAATTTCACGTAAAATACACAACTGAAACTTCAAAGCAAATCAAAGTTAACATTTATTTGTTCTGTATATTTATTGTAACATTCTCTCAATGTGTCAAATGAATAGCTCCTGATGCTGAGGCTAAACAATTCATAGTAGTGTTTTTCACAGGAGGAATTGTTGAATTATCTCCCATCCAACTACATATAGACTAGAAAATCAACATATATAGCTGCCATCACACAAATTTTAAATATAAAAATATCTTTTTATCAAAGTAGATAAAATGTTATTCAAATACGTTTCATAACATCAAATTACAATACTTGACTGATGACTGGACCAACAGTCTCATCTGACAACATAATCTTATATTGTAGTTTGATACGTTAAGATACCAATATCATAAATAACTATTATTAATTACGGATTCATTTAGTATTCCCAGGTTCTGCACTCATGGAGCATCCATGTAACTAATGACAATGCAAAGGAATTACATTAAGTGGGAAATGCAATTCCTGCTGCAGAAAAAACTTAAAATGTAAATTCAGAAAATAATGAGCACTGTCTAACTCCAGGAGCTAGTATTAAGAGGCAACTTACCATACTGTAATAATTTCTCCTAGAGTGAGATGAAGGTCGTTCATCTGGGCAATAAAAAAGGATGCCACAGCAACAAAAAGTGCAGTGCCATCCATATTGATGGTGCATCCAATAGGCAAAATGAATCGGGAGATCCGAGGATCTACACGCACTTTCTCATCCATGCACCGGAATGTGACAGGAAGAGCTGCAGCCCTATAACATAGTTTGCTTGTCAGTCAATCTCAATTGTGCCTTTGTTTGCCTAACTTATACTTAATTTTATATTCTGAGGCCATAATTGAACATACTAAAGGGCGTTTAGTATTTTGAATTATGACCATTACAAATATATTATTTCATTGCATATGTCTTCAAAATAATACAGAGAAATTGTGCATAGTAAACTACAAATCACAACAAAAAATATCATGGTTAGTTTTGTTTCTGAATTAGATTATACATTCATTTAATCATCAGAAATGAATGAAACAGCATGACTTACTTATCAAATACCCACCGTTTGATGGCCTGTATCTGCAAAACAAAATACAAAACAACAACAATTTTGTATTCAAAACTCTGGGAAGAATGTTTTTAATTTGGGATAAACAAGATCCTACTTTACCATGTACATATTTAAGGCTAAGAAAATAGCATACTTTTCAGAAAGTTATTTACTAACTCTGAATAACATGTTCACCATAATAAGATGTACTATTTTATGTGCTTATACACCTATTTGCCAATGTATAAACAGCAACCATTTTAAAGATATAGGTGTAAATAACATTTAAAAACAGGGGAACGGGAAGTCCTCTTTGGAGAGCAGAACTAGCCCAGAATCGTAGTGTAAATCGTAAGTTAGAAGAACTTCCAGCCTGTTACTCGTATTGGTTTATGTATACAGTATATATTCAAGGCTCAATGTTTATGTAGGTTTGACTACGAATTATGTGTAGATAGCAATAGCCGATTATAGCAATGGAAACAATCACAGAATTTTCTTTCTCACATCTTGTGGAATGAGCGTTTTATGTTGAGTTGTGAAAGACATGGATACTTTTAAGAACTAAGCAAGTAAGAATTATGTTCTTTCCAGAAGACTTGAACAGAAGCTTAAGACTTCGGCAAAAATTGAGCATAAAGTGCACCAATGTACTTCATAGAGAAGAAACCATTGAATATAGTTCAGTTGCAAAAGTTGATGTAGCAAAATGAACAACAAATGACGTATTTAGAAATTTTGGTGAGTTTATAAATTTTGATCATATTTGCTTAATTTATGCTTATTACCAATGTACTTGTAAAATGAATCGTGTATAAATAAGAACTAGAAGCCATCATAATTTTGCGCTTGGAAAACAGAGCTCTCTATATATTTTGAATGTTGGAACAGGACTCCTTTATACTTACCATCAACAAAATCTGCAGAGCTAAGAGAACCATGTGTCTAGGGTCAAGCATCTTGTAAGACACATGCAGCAACTTCTGCTAGAACCTGTCTTTTGGGGGGCTTAATTTTATTTGCTCTGTCTACAAATAAACAAATCTGTTTTTGCTCTCTCATCTTTTCTCTGCAAAAAGGTAATGGCAGAATACAATGATTATTTTTTCACAACTATGAAATTACCATAGCTAATAAATAGAAATGATCATACATTTATATTAATATATACACAAATACACAGATCTATGATAATAAATAATCTTGGTCAGTTGTGATTGGAAAACCAAACAAAATTCTAGAAGTGTTTAAAAATGAGGGTCAAGGTGCAATAAAACATTTGAGGAACTTCTTTAAATTAGGAACTTTGTGTTAAGAAGAAATGTAAGTAGGTTCTGGGATTGTAATAGTACAACATTAGTGCAATGGAATTACAGAGCTACATATTTTGATTAAAGAAACAACTGAAGAAAATTTAACTTGTTTAAAAGAATATTAAGTTTGAGACTACGACAGCATTTGAGGACTTGCTTAGGGAACTGCTTGGAGACGGTCAGCTTTACAATGAAACTTTTAACCAAAGATTACATTTAAAAATACGATGCATAAGCACATTGTGTGAATATTTGTTAATTTTAAGCTGTAATTGAGGAAATCTTTAAAATATTTTTAGATACCTCTTAGGCATTTGCATTAAGAAAGTTAAATGATGAAAACAGTAGAAACAAGAACAGTTCCTGCACATCTCAGTACCATAAAAGTCTAGGTACCTACTATACCAGCAACAAGAGAAGCACTGTAACAAAAGGAGAAACTGCTATAATAAGATGCATAATTGACCAAAATCTTCAAATCCTAGCAGGCAGAAAACTTAATGGATGAGAGTCAATTAATAAGTGTACTGTTTAAGGATGAAACAATGATCTTAATTCTTCATAAAATAAAAATATTTAGGGGAAATCTATGATAGTTATTTGTGTTCACTAAATAACTTCCACAATCCAAAATACACAGGGCAACACATAAGAAGAACTGTGTAATACATGTTAATGCTGTTATATAAGAGAATTCATTTTTTGCTAACAGCATTATTCTCCTTGGTTTACATTATGTCCTTTCAAATATGTAACAGAAAAAATGTTAATCTGCTCTCTGGAGAATCATTTCAGGGCGTGGAACATTTTAAGAAGAATTTTCTGAAAATATAAAAGTAAATCAGCATCTCTGAAAAGAACACAGGTTTGGTAAAGTATTTATTTTTTGTGAATTACATGAAATTGTTGCCATCAAGACTGTCACTTCCCTCGAGGATCCTCCATCTGCAATGATGCAATCACACAAGAAATAAATACTTTATCCATCTGACAAGTTAAAAGACATTAAAATAAATATATTATTAGCCATTATTTATTTATTGTAGTAACCATTTGAATATGCCTTTATCAGAATCTTTGTGCCTTCAAATTTAATATGTTTTACTTAAGTTATTTTTAGTTTTTTGACAATATTTCCATTGATTTCAAATGAAAGCTCATTTATCTGAGTCAGAATTGTTTTGGTAAAGTATTATGCATGATTTATAAAAAATGTAAGTCAATATTTTTAGAAAGTTTGGAAACTTAGTAGATTTTTTTTCATAGAAAAACAGGAGTGTTAAAATAATACTGAAAATACTAATGTAAGAAGGTGATGAAAGCTTAAAATGATAACCAACTTGGCCTTTGGGGAAGTAAAGTATAATGCAATGCATAGTTAAGTTTATATTAAAATTGAGACAAGTATATTGAGGTCCTTGTTATAGACATATACATTTGCCATTCCTAAACAATTAAAACATTTTGATTTAAATAATGAGAAGCTGAGATTGTTTAAGATGGTTGTTAGCTTTAACTGCTATTATTAGTTTTATGATAGATACATATCAGAACAATAATAAATAATAATTTATAAAATGTGAAAATCTTAAACCAAATCAAACTTGAAAAAGATAGCACTTATGGTCAGAATTCCAACCATGACAAACTGATGTCTTACCATTTGAGTTACCATTGCAAATTCTGTGCAATTAAACTTTGTATTTAATTAAAGTATTCTGGTAAATCCAATTATTAAATGTAACTTGCAATATTGCAAATACAGCTTGCACAAAATGTTATGACAATATGTGCAAGAGAGGAAAACTGAAGAAGAATAAGAGTGGCAGAGGTACAAGGAAGTAGAATTTTATTAGAACTTAGAAGCAGTCATATATGCAAGCAGTGAATTTACCATACTCAGAGCAGGTGGAAAATTACCCCCACTTCTCTTATTTTGCAAGTGGGTTGGTAACTTCTATCATGCATCTTTGCTCTTGCCAAAAAGTTCTCACTTGTCATTATATATATAAGGACATGTTTTTGAGTAATGTCCTTAATGCTTATTCATCATGCTACTTTTTTGCTATTAAACTGTTATTTAAATAAACAAAGTAAGCATTCAGCTCCTCCTTGCCAGGACCTACTGTCCATCAATGCAAAGTAAGTCCCTGAGAGGAATGTGCCACCCAGTGGCACCCTTACACAGTGGGATAAGGACCGCAAATATGTGTGACAGAGAATGCATGCTGCAAAAGGAGTAGAACCGTTAAGAAAAACATGCGTCCTGTTCACTCTGTACACTTAAACAGACAGGATTTATTCACAAAAGTACAAGACATCAGAATGTTTTTGAATGGTCTGAAACTGAACTGACATCGGGTGTCATAAATCTATCCAGGTTGGATGTGGGAACCTTCTCCAATCCCCTGCATCTCAGGCCCTGGAGACTTTCTTTGCTGTGGTATACTATAACAGTTACTCAAACGGTGTGACCAGATACTTATACAAGCTTTCATAGTGAATATGAACAGTGCACTTCTTACATTTGGTAGGTTGTGCTCCAACACTGACTAGTGCTGGCGTGTTTCTGTTTAGAACTTCAGTGGAACATGTAACAACCTGCTCCTATTAGCATCTCTAATGGCCAATAATTTCTACAGTTAGCTGCACATCATTGTATTTATATTAGATGAAATCGTTTTTGCCGAGTTTTATTTTTATGTGAGACTAAATGGTTAAAAGTTAACCACAGGCGTGACAGCCCTAAGAGAGCCAAGGCCTACCAACCCGGCTGCTAGCCTCACGTCCACTTACGCAAGGGAGAGGTGGACGATAATCCAACCGATACGGGGAGGAGATGTGGTCGGCATCTGAGACTAAATGGTTGGTTTAGAAAAATTATATGTACTATGTGCAAACTCTTCAGTATAAAATTGATATCACCAAAGTACTCTGTATAATAAATACAATGTCATTAATATATGCAAACGACTAACGAGAAGCAATATTTTTGTATTGTTGGAAATTACAACAAAGATCACAATTGAAACCATGCAATTTATAAAAGGTGTAAACTAAATTCAGAATATTTTTGTCATGTGTAAGCAATTAGCAGTTTTTTTGGACAGTAATAAGATAGAACCTGAACTTTTTAAACAGAATGAGATCAGATCAGTAATAGGTGAAGATAAATGCACTGTTTTACATTTTATTTTCTGAGGTTTTCCTATAAATTTCTCAATTGCTTATTATTTGCAGGCTGAATGTGTACCTGCTTTTATTTGACATAAAAGTGCATATTATGTTCAACAATATGCACTTTGATTATAAATACATTTTCAAAGATAAATAACATTTCAGATGAAATCAATGGTTGCTACTCCACTACGTTCATGCAGTATATAATTCTATAGAAAGTGTGAAGGAATTTAAAGAGCAAAAGGATGGGGAGTGCAGGGTACCAGGTACTTTTGCCAGTGTATCACATGCAATGAATACACAAATTTTCCCATGAAATACTTTTTCTCTACTGTCTACTTCCTTATTAAATATTAAAATGCTGTGAACTGTTATTTCTGTTTGCTTTAACAAAGATTTTTAAATCTTTAGTTTTATTGTATTATTCTTGAGCTAATATTATGGAATTCATGTTTCATGATTTAATTGTGTTAACTCACACAGGGCTGAAAATAAAAATTGGTGTATTGCTAATTATAATTCTGAAAACTATTTCTTCAAAACTCAGAAGTGTTTGTGGAGTTTATTAATGGATTCAAGTTTTGTTTATCATTGAATTTTTGTGTTTCTATAAATCTTGGCTATAATTTTAGTTAGCTTAAGCTGCTGTCTAACATATTATTAAGGTTTCTTATTTCCTGGAATAGACATAGGTGGCTATATGCCTTTTAAGTTCTCTTACTTATTTTTGCATTATTTGTTTCATTTTTAAGTTCATTTAAGTTTTGAGGTTCATTGTTAAGTGCATTTACAGAAATGCTTAAGCTATTTATCTTCTTCTTTACCTTATCCCTAGTATAATCTTAATGTAGTGTTAGGGGATTCTTGCCTCTATCCCTCAAGATCGGGTCTGAGGAACCAAAGCGTTGAATCTGAAGGAGAACCAGGATGGGTGATCAGCCCGGTGCCTGGTGTGAGGGTGTGAGAAGTAAGCTACTTATCAACATTTCAATTTTATAAGGTATCAAATGGAACTTTTTATTTTATTAATATTGTTTATGTCTTTATGGGTGATCAGTCATGCCAAAACTTACATTATTTGTTTTATTAGACAGTCAATTAAATTAAATGAATTAGGGCAGTAGAAATAACTAGCTAGTTTTGTTACTGTTGCATTACATTTATTGATAAGAGATGAAGCACTTTGGGAAGAATCCTCTACTTGTCCAATGCCTCTTTTCAATGCGGATATAAATAGCATAACAGTTTAGATTATCATTTGTTTAGTTTATTATGCATAAATGAGTAGAAAAAACACTTAATGTATAAAAAATAGTGATTGAATAAGGTGTAGGCAGGTTAAATTTTCCTCCACACTTTCTGATCAGTCTGGGTGATACGGAGTCAACTGATGTGAATTCTGTCTCTTAACATGGACTTGGAGGTATCTACCTAATTCTATATTGTGCATTTGTTTAAATGCATTAGAAGTAATTTTCCCTATATTTGCTCTAGAAAGGATGATTATGTGTCATCTTGAATCAAACATGACAGGCATTTGTGTTCACAAATATAGAACACACACCAGCATTCTGAGTATCACCCAGCACTGCATACCTCATCCAACAGCAGGAAAGATGGTGGTATGGAAGCCAGGGAAAACAATAGGAACATTATGGAATAACACCCAAAATTACATAACCTGCAAGGATTTCATGTTATGTTGTATTGATGTTGGGTATCAAGTGTTTCATGAAGTCAATGTATGGGCATGTAAAAACAATAAGTATTTTTTTGTAGTAATATAACATAATAATGCATTCTGCTATAAGTGGTTATGTTTTCAGAAACAACAGCCAGATCTTTACCACTAATGTAGAAGTAGTAAAAATACCTGTTGTGCAAATTAGTGCATAAGTTAAATCTTCACCACTTATGTAATATCATATTAAAAAGTCTTTAGACATATAATGAGCTCAGAGGAAATCTTGCAGACCATATGTTACTGAATTTAAAATATTCTGTCATATCAGTTTTAGGTATTAAATATATAAATTATAACTGTATAACTGTATTCTTTATTAGAGAGGAGATTTTGCATTTATTTTTAAGTCTTTTTTCTAGAAGAATTTCGTTTATGCGGAATTCATGTTTTATGAAGAATTCATATGTTTCTTTTTTATGTTCTGATATAAGTTCATTTATGTTTTATTTAAAGTTAATTTTTATGGCCTTTTTGTATGCTTAAGTTTGACTCATTTAACCCTTTAACAGTATAATGTCAGACTTCTAACTGGGTATAAAACATCAAATTTATACTACAAGAGTTTCACTATATATCTGGGAAGATGCAGTGTAGTAAAAAATGTTTTTTATTTTGTTACCATGTCTAATTAGTCATGCTTTTTTATAAATATGTAGTAGAAAACCCGTTTTGGTCAATTTCAAAACTATGAATAGAATTAGTTTCCACTCCCTTTTACTCAACTAATAATTTTATAGTTTATAGCTATGTTGTAGCAGTTAAGTCAGTTAAAGTTGAAGATACCTGCTCCAGTTAAACAATTATCTAAGATGAATAAATTATCATTACCATCATCACTGTTAGTGAATATCAGCTGACAGTTTCAGTATTACCAGCAAAAATTTAGATTAACTATTATATAAGTTATATCATTATGTCATCAACAATTACTATACTGTCACATTGGTGAATGCCAAGCTGCTTTGGAGGGGAAGAGTTGAGTTGGGCAACTTAGCTGCTATCATGAAGAAGTGGGAAAGGGGAAGGCTGGCAGTAGGAAGGTGGCATGGTTTCAAGGTCTGTCATGAACTGACATCATAAGGCTAGGGCAGAACTGTGCTGTTACTATGCAAAAGACCTGACTAGATGGTGTTTCAAGAAGGTTCCATTTCCTGAAAGATCTACTTTAGCTGGTAGGTATAAAAATGCCAATGGAAGGTCCAGAGGTAGTAGACAGTAGTAGTGAAAGCAGGTGGTGCTTTGAGCTGAGTGTGGCTCTGTAATAAGGAAGCAGCGGGCTGTGAAACTGGCAGCAAAGCAGTTTACGTGTGAATCAGTGTATAGCTTCGTGCAAGAAATGGACCTGTGTCAGATAGATTTTTAGTAGCTCAAAGGATGCATGCTAAAGAGTCATAAACATATATTGTAGAGATGTGTCAAAGTGTTACATTTGTGTAAAAGGGAGGCTGATTGTACGTAATCAATGAGTTAATGATTTAGTGACAAAAAAAGACATTTTGAGATGAACTTTCTTTTTCATTTTCGTCACAATATTTTATATTATTAACGGCAAACTGTTACTGCATTTATACAGAAAATTGTTTCAATACGTTTAATCACATTCAGCTTCTTCTTCTTTTTCTTTGTATAGGGGAGGAGCTGCTACTTACAGTTAAGAAAGGACAATCATAGATATGTTCATAATAATTTTGATTAATGAGAGAATAACTCAGGTATAACCTTATATATATTTAACTTACTTTAAATCTGGTTTATTTTTAAGATTATAATCAAAGAGTATGGTTTACTGATACCCTATCAAAGACTGAATAATTAATTAAACAATTATTAAACAATGCTTTTCTATTTCTAGGCTGCAGATTGCTGAGCATTTCTATTTACTTTTATTCAAGAGTTCATGTTTTTCCCCGTGATTATTGATTATATTACATAAATGCAAACAAATATAATGATGAGGCTAAGCAGTTAAGCTTAGTACTTATTAGCAAGGTTCATCTCTTGTGGTCTTTTGGATGAGGTTTTTATTTCATTTTATTTACAATACCCTTCCCAAAATCCAGTCTGCTACCTTCCAGGAAAACCAATTCATTGTATCTTAAAATTTGAAATAAATAAAAATGTTGGCTCTATTAACTGTGAACTGCTAATGTTTAAGGTATAGCATTTCAATTTGTGATGAGAAGGCGCAAGTATGCATGGATAAGTTTCATTTTTGTTCTTATATGATGAAATTCCGAAAGAAAAGAAAAGAAAAAAAAAAAAAATAAAGAGGAGAAAGTGTATAACATGTTCAGTAGATACTTACTATCTCTCTGTGTATCATTACAGGATATCAGTACTGTAGCTGAGGTCTTAATGGGCATCAGATCCAGGAGAAAGGATAAGATGGACAGGTAACAAGGGGATTAAAATAAAAGACAAATGATCTCAAAACACAGTTTGTATCTAGCATATACACTGTGATTTTGTGGGTTCCTAAAATTCAAACTCTAGTTTGCAGAAATTCGAAATGTTCTTCATTCCCTTAGAAAGACAATTTGAACAGCCCCATGCAGCAGCAGAATTACGTAACATACACAAACGCAACCTTCAAGGTCGTCTGGCACATGTCCACATCGCTGCACACTTAATTTACAAGTCCCTTAACAACTGACTGCCCTCTGACAGCCACGCCGCTGTCATAACCTAACATAGGCTGCACTACACTGATATTTTATGTCTACTTTTATTAAAAAGAAATGTGCAAGATGTTCTTACTTCATTTAATGAAACTTGATTTAGGTCACAAAAAATTAAAATAAGCGTTAAACACTAACTTTCAGTTTTTAATGTGAGAAGTAACTAAAGGGTTCTGCTCTTCTTTCTAATATGTGATGCAGCAATTATTTTCTCATTCCTTGCGCATGCGTATACGTGCACCTTTGAACTTAGGAAATATTTTCGCATTGCACAAAAGAAAGTTTATCCAAAGGTTCTTAAAATTATTCATTCTAGTGCTTGTATATGTATGAAATTACCCCTTTTAAATATTCTAAAATCCCAATTTTTATATGGGTAGACCATCCATGAAATGATTTCCAAAATTGCTGAAATCCATTTATTTTTTTGTTACTTTAGTGTAAATATCTGCAACATGAGAAAGCCAGATACAAATAATCCTAATTTGCAAGCAAAATTGAGCAACCTTTTAGTTGCTCAACAAAATTTCCTAGTATTCCTAGAGAAAAACTTTTAATTTATTTAAAAAAGTGGTTGAAATCAATAAATTTACATGAGGACCTAATAGTTGATTTTGTTAAACTGACTGATTTTTGTTTGGATCAAAATTTTTTCACTTTTAATGGTGAATGTTTTCAACAAACTTCTGGCTTAGCAATGGGTAATCCTCTTTCACCTTTTCTTGCCGATCTTTTTATGATTTTTTTTTTTCAAAATTCAAGTCACTAAAGCTTTTCCTTTAATTTTTAAAACATGTTGATGATATTTTTGCTATTATTCCTGAAAAACAAATTAATGATCCTTTAAAATTACTAAATTTACAAGATAAAGCTATAAAATTCACATTAGAAACTGAAATTAATGGATTTCTTCCTTTTCTAGATTTGAAAATAATAAGAAATAACAACAAATTAGATTTTGGTATTTATAGGAAATCTACTCATATTGATAATTACATAAAAAGTAAAAGTTTTAAACCTTTTCCACATAAATTTGCTGTTTTTAATAGTTTGATTTATAGATTAATAAATATACCCCTGAATAAAGAAGAATTTAATAAAGAATATAAACATATTATTAATACTGCTTTAATTAATGGTTTTAATAAACATTTTATACAAAAGAAGATTGAAAAATTTAAATATCAAAAAAGTTTGGAAACCAGAAAGAAAGAACATTTTCGTAACATTAGATATAAACAAATTGATAAATTGGCCATGGCAGATCATTTTTGGTCATTTAACCATGAAATAAATCCCAAAGTTAAATTATTAAAACAATTAAATGTTCCCATAGAAAAAATATTTATTCTAAAAAATAGAAATCACGTAATGAATTTTGACATGCCGGCAATTGATTCTGTTTTTAGTTTTGTTTCGTCTTCAGATGTTGGTAATACGTAAATACGTAAATACATAGTATCCTTGACAACGGAGTGTGTTTGACAATGAATTGTGTTTGACTGAAGATGTGGGCAAATGTCCAAGAAATTAATTTCGCAAAAACATAATAGAAGTATTGTCGGCTTCTTAAGTTAAGTGGAGAATATTTACTAAATATTTTTATTTGTGTAACCTTTTAGTTTCCTATCACTTACTGAAGTGGGCATTTTTTGTAATCATCCTGTATTAGACTTGAGAACCTATACAAAATCAGATTGTACAGTAGCATTCCTCTGAGTCACTTGACCTGCCAGAGTAAGGAAAACAGGTTATATTTCTCTGCATAGCGGCTAACTGAACCAATTTTATGTGTGCTTCCGAATCTAAAATGTTCATCTAATCAGACTCATTTTCCAGTGAGTACAAGCTATGAGAGTACACACAATTAACATGTCAGCACCATCTCTTAAATAACAATTCACAAAGGATCTGCTTTATAACATTCTGTTCTCAGTAAATTGGAAAGAATGCCATTTTCTGCACTTTTGACACATAATTAAAGAAAGAGAGAAAGAAAGCTTAAAGAAACTAAAATAGAGAAAAGCAGGATATAGTGGAATATTATTATTAATCACACATGTGTAGTAGTCTATGTGTCAGCTGACAATGTTATTTAAAGTTAACATTTAGTGTTTAGTTATGTAATTCCAGGTGTCAGCAGGTAAAGCCAAGGGGCAGGGTTAAGAGAGATGATGATGGTGGTGGTGTTGGGTTGTCGTGAGCCACTCACGTTGACGCTGTAGCGAAGGCAGTAAGGGTGGCCTGGACTAGTCCCCAGTAGTATTTGTAAGGGTTACGCCGTACTATCACAAAGTAGATCAACTGCATGATGAGGAGCTGATATATGAACACCCCGAGAGCGACAGTGAAGATGAACCATCCTAGCTGTTGCATCACAAGGCCAAGGTCGCCCACAGATAGGATCTTGCCACATATCACACTGCTAATTCCGATTGGTGTCAACCTGTAACAGTTATGAATTTGGTCTTTTAGTGAACTTGTTTAACAGTAATTATAAACAGGCATAGGAATTTCTAAGCATTAAAGCCAGGACAGAAGAATATAAGTAAACTGTCTTTTAACTGTAGGCAGGGATGCTGCACATAATAATAACCCCTCATCCATTGTGCAGCCTTTGGCATATGCACACAGTTTTTAACTGCCTTTAAATGACTTTAGACTGTGTTATTTACATTCTTTACAGTGATAAGGTTTACATGCAGATAACTTGAATTCAGCTGCTTAAGAATTTCTATGCCTTGCTTGTAAAATACCTTCCACCAGGTTGCCTGATGACCATATTTTATATGCCACAACAGATATTTTTTTAGCTTTTATTCATAGCTTCATAATAATAAAAGATCTTGGTGATGTAAATAATGTAAACAAATCTGATGTTTTACATTCATACTGATTTGTCTAACCATTCTTAAACAAATTATTATTACAAAAACTTATTCTCTTTTGTTCTTCCAGTTAATGAAGATGAAGATTTGGAAAAATAATTCATTGTATCACTAGCTGACGGACTTCATACCGCCAATAAAAGTTGTCTGAACAAATCTATATAAATAATACTTATTCAGATTAGTTATTTATTCTGCAATTAGGGGAAATGTTTAAATACAACACAGCTACAATTAAGGTTATCAATTTAAAGCCTTCTGATAAAGAATATTTTTTGTCTTCTTTTGTAGCATGTAAATATATAAAGATGATGGTTTTCTGATGCGCGAACACGCGACGTATAATTGTCCATGAGAGAAACATGGAAACTCCAAGTTCATTCTACAAAATTCCAACAACTGCCCTTGTGATTTATTTATGGCCATCGCAAATGTCAAATGCATGGGAAAATTTAGATGCTTAAAATTAAAAGGTAAATCCGTTGGGTACATTGGAATACGTGGGATCAAAATATCCTCTCCCTTTTACTTTCCCTTGAGGATTGTTGCCTCGATGACTTTATTCATTAGTTTTTCACAGTTAGTCTCGTTCCATTGCACACTCTTGATTGGTTAATGTTACGCAGAATGATCACAACTGATCCTACTTTTAATTTCAAATTGTGAGGTGGTAGTCCAGGAAATTCTAATGAATTTTAAAACTCTGTGGGATAGTTGACTACGTCATCCTGGTTTATGTGTCCACTAATTTGTGCAAAAATAACTCCCTGGGAAGAAAAAGACACTCTAGAATGCAATTCTGACATACGAACACAATATTAGCATTAGCTGCATCTAGCTGTTCATCAATGCGGTGAGCAAATGACGTAGCTCATCGCACATTGGACTGACTTAATTGACCTAAGTCAGGTTGTCTTCGCCTTGGCAGGACAAAAAGGTTTCCGCGAACTTTACAAAGTCACAAAAGAATTCAATTAATTTTGTGTCAATTCAATTCACATTCAGGAATTCACAAACACAAATTATAAAGAAAGTATCAAAGGATTCACCAATAATTGTCTGTGGTCAAACATTTATAGTGTTATAGTGCGTTCAGAAATTGATTTTGTGTCTAATCTTGGAAATGTATAACATCATGCTACATAAAAAAATTTCAGTCTTGATAACAAACAATAAACGTTATTTAATAAAATATGTGAAATAGCTTTGAAGACTTCAGCAAGCAGTGGAATATCTTTCTACTTGTAAAGCCTTTGTTTGCCGAAAATAAAAGAAGGTGTATGTGTTCCGTAAAAGTTTGCAAGTGTACTTTTACATTTAGTTAATAGCTCGGTCCATTATCACTTATAATTATATTATAATTATGTATTTGCCATAAATTGTGTAATTTAACATTTAATGTTTTTGTGTTAACATTTTATCTCTCTGTTAAATAGAGAATGAAGAGTACTGCACAGGTTGTTTTCAGAAAATTCAAAATAAACATTTTATTTGCCAAGTAAATACCTTAAGCATAAATTGTCAGATATATTGTTGGGATCTAAACAATTTTTTACAAATGTTCCATGCAAAGTGTAGTTTACGGTACAGAGTTTTCATTGAAAATACTCATATTGTATATTTGGAGAATACTGCACTGAAATACCAATACTTATAGGGCTCTTTAATTTTGCGTTATGCTCATTCATGGCAGATAGTTAACCTTTTAGATCTCATTCCTGTATCATACTATTTTGCTTCATCACTGAGTCAGTGAGACCTTAGTGTTAGGTGCTGTGTCTCTATTCTAACGTGCTGGACAGATGATATTTGGGTATCTGCTAATGCATATTCTCTGTTAAAAGATGTATGCTGACAAATATGCCAAGATAAAATAAATGGAGGGAAAATATTATTTCACTGTCTGAACATATATAGGCATTCTGAAAAAAATAACTTCTATTAAAATTCTTTAACCTAATCAAAAAATTGTTTAAGGCCAAATCTATTTTGTTGTTATGAGATACATAAAAATCAGTCTTTCCTGAAGTATGTGCCCTTGAAGTATTTATTGTCTTTCGCCATTATTTACTACCTAGACCTTCAATCAGTAATTTGTGACAATATTAGAAAAATGTAAAGTCTTTATTTTCTTCTCAAACGAGTTTGATATAGAACTTTGAGTTTTCTCTTGTAGCTGAGGTAACCTTAAGAGGTCTGTAGAATAAAATGGGAGTTATATGTGGCCTTTGTCTTAACCAAAACCTTAGATTTTAAGATACTTGTATATTTCCAGTTTCCTCTTAAGATACAAAATCTTTTAGTTGAGGTAACTCTAGAATTCTATGGAGTACATATACTCAAATGAGAGATCCTCCGTCAATTAAGAACATGTGTCAGCTCTGAAATAATTTTAGGTTCTTAAACCACAGTTTGGATTCATTTCTCTCACTCCTTTTTACCAGTTATAATTTTGTAATAATCTTGTATCTCCTGGAAAATATATAATGGAAAGAAAGAAGGAAAGAAAAAAGAGAGAAAGAAAGAGACAGAAATAAATAAAAAAGAGAAAGAAAGAGAGAAAAATAAGAAAGAAGAAACAAATGAAAGAAAGAAGAAACAAATGAAAGACAGACCTTAATACTCAATATTGCAGAATGTAAATTCAACTTGACAACATTGAAATATTGATGCCAACTTAATGCTGATGTCCCACTCCCAAAGGGGGTCACCCCACAGTTTGATAAATGCTATCTGATTAAATACATATAGTATAATTTGAATCTTACATACATATGCCTCCATTCCAAATGTTGAGGAGGCTTCAGATAATGGGGGATATAGAAAATAGTTTTTAATGGGACAGTGTATATCCAAATTGCTTATACTCAATAATATTAGCAAGTAAATTTATTGTTATGGCATATATTGTTAATTACTTCTTGTACATACATTATGAATGAATTACATACCACATTACTCCTGAAACCATTCTCATGACGACTTCATCCACTGTTGTGAAGAACTCTACGACGACATACGCTTTGGAGCCCATGGTTCCCAGAACAGTACCGAAGACGAGACAGAAGAAGATGATGCCTAGTGTGTTCGTTCCAGCTCTGGAATACACATAAAATTACGTTTCCAAGTTAATAAAAGACAAAAGCTGCAATGTGTTCTGAATTTCAATTATTGTGTAAAGAAACTGCTATAACTGTTGAGCAGTATTATTAAGTTACTACTCTGGTCTCTGCTACTATTTGGAATATTGCTAATGTTGACCACCAACATGTGATGTTCTGCTGTTAGGAACTCATTTGCAATACTAGTAATCCAATAAATGATGGTAGCATAGTACCATTAAGATAAACCTTAAAAGCCAAGTAGCCCTTAATGGAAATGCAAGCATCATTAGTGATTATGACAATATTGCATTACCATATCCATTGCAAAATGAATATAAGCAATTTGACACAAGAACCTGAACTCTTGCCAAGGCATTCTCTTGTATCATAAGACAATACTTGGTATCAAGAACAGTATGAGGTACATAGAAGCAGGGCTCAGACACTAACTAGAACATCACATATTGTACCTGTCTTGAATTGCTTCAAAGGTGAGACATCAAAGATTTCCCTACAAGAGACATGACACTTTTTCAGCAATAGGAATGCCATTGAATTCTGTGATAAGTGAAAGTGTCTGGTGTCTTACAGTAGTGTAGAAAAATAAGACCATGAACATATTCCACTTAATTTCATGATGAAGGTGTTTATGTTTAGTGACCACATACCAACAACATAATAGTAGAGTACAGGGAGATTGAGGAGAGAGTAACAAAACACATGGATGATCAGTAGAGCCCGGATTTTTAAGCACAATCAAATGGTGAAATAAGCAAGCAAATAAGCACGAAAAATGAAACAAATAAGCACAAAAAATAAATATTTAATCATAAACATATTGTTTGGTAGAATTTTTACCTTACTCAAGCTTGTTACAGAACACGAGAGAGTTACCTTGAGATTTTCTTGAGGGATACTCCTACGCTTTTTAATGAAGAATTTTTATACTGTGAAAAGGATCTCTCCACGTCGCATGACGTTACTGGAAACTGTGAAAAGCACTACAGTTCTTTATGAATGAATTTCTCTTCGATATACGTTTCTGTACAGAAAGTTTTGCAGAAATTTTACAGTGTCTCGTAACCAGATTTTTTATTGATGCCTTACTGAGTTTCTCAAAGACAGTTTTAGCAATACTGTGAATCTCTGAAGACAATGTTACTGAAATTTCATATATCGAAGAAAGTGAATGCTCCAAGGAGTTATTTTGAGTTTCCAACTAAGTTATTATAGCAGCTATTTTGGAGCAACGGTTATGGATGTACTCTATCTTATCTTGAATGCCAATATTAGCAAAACATTCTTGTGCTGTGGCGATGTTGCTTGTATCTTCTGCATCTAAGGAATACATCACTACTTTATTTCATTGAAATGTTCTGCGTAGTATAACACAGCCTTTAAACCAGAATCAGATGGAGCTGAAACCGGCTGAGGAGGTAAAGATAAGTTTGAAAGGACTTCAAGAAATTTTTTAACACTATCGGTGACATTACAAACATTTTCTTCATGCTAGAGACAAGAAGATCAACGTTTTTATATCGGCTCCTAACTCTCTCAGCGAGACGATGTATACTGTCTAAAGATAAAATGATGGCTAGGAGTGAAAATTTATTTTAAATTAATATGATTTGGATAAAATAAGCTATTTTAATTAAAAAGCATAAAATAAGCAAGCAAAGACTGTATTTCAGCAAAAAAAAAAAAAGAAAAAAAAAAGAAAAAAAAACAATTATAAGCATTTATAAACATTTTGCTTAGAAATCTGGGCTCTAATTATCAGAATCCATCTCTAGCATCAGCTAGAGATTAGAAGCAGCAATTTGGCTTTATGCAATATCTCGTTCTCGTGACTCTACAGTATTGGATGATGATTACTGGAAATTCACCAAGAAGAGACTCCAAATACCTCACCCAGAGTTGTTAGCAGCAGAGAAAGATGTTATTAGTATCGTCTTGGATGGAATGTTTCCTGCAAACTGCATGCAATTCAGTTGTGCTACAAAAATTACATCCTACACACTGATGTTATGGATGCTTGGTACATGTAGTAGGAAAACATTAGTAAATAACATGAACAGTTAGTTTGAGAATTAATAATCATATAAAGTATACTTGCCTGTATTGTATGGACCGCACTAGTTCAACTTCTGATGTAACTACAGCTTCAATTGCTCCTGTCGCTGTTGTGGTGATGTTTTCTGTCATATTATGTACAACCACCTTCTTAGGAATGTAGACAGTGTGCGCCTGAAACATTTGAATACATCGATATACTCGCAATTCTTCTTTAAATCGGAAAGATTTTAATATCACCGAATTAAATTCTTACCTGCTGGAATGCTGCTTGAAACAGGTTATCAGGAAATATATTTCTGAAACATAGAAGAAATAAAAATGATTTTTCATAAAAGTATACATTCTATCAAACGTAAATAGTTGATTAGCTGTCGCATGTCAATACTCATTTGTAATATTAAGTATAGGAACAGAAATAGAAACCACATTTTGGAAAGCATTATAACTACATATGCTTAGAGTATTTTTGTATGGTTTTTCCACTTCAAAAAGTTAAACAAAATTAACTTAACCTTTATTTTTAAAGTAAAATTATAAATTTAATTTTGTAAACCAATGTGATATGCAAAACTTTATTATGGTTTTGTAATTAACCATCATAAGAGTCAGGATCAGTCAACATTTTCTATTTGCATTCAATAGGGTAATTTTATAACTCTTTCACAAATGGAAGGGCCTTTTTCTCAGAGGTCATGGGCTAAAGACAGCTACCAATTTCAATTCCTGATTACTAAAAGGGCTTTTCAAGGTCTATATACTACAACACGAGCATGTTGGAGGGATACAGAACATATCTGCAAGCTTGGCTTTGATTTTTCTTTGAGAATTTAATGGATTAAAAAGAGTTTTGTTATTTTTACTCTACAGAAAAAGACTGTACTACTGCAACAAGAAAAAACATTTTCTAACTTAGCCGCTTTGGTATTGTGGAAACGTTACAACCGAGTCATCCTTGCATGCACTAAGAAAAAAACACAACTGGTCCATGGAATCTCACCGTCAATTGTCTACTGAAAAATTGTCCACCTGGCACTAGCCAACTCTATATAGGGCACAATACAAAGCGAAGGTTCTGGGAAACAGGTCTACTCGAGACAGCCCAAACAAATCTTCCGGAGCGGGTAAGTGGCACATATAGGCTATTATTTTGTGGGAGGCTGGCCATTAGCTGCACCAAACACCAGCTTGTCAGGCGGTTGGCTCATGTTGGGACAATATATGGCGTGTATGTATAGGCAAAATTATATTTAACAATAAATCACAGTAAAAAATTTGTTCCTACTTAAAAGCATAATATATGTGCTATATTAATTATTTATGTAACAAATGGATAATCTTGATAATGAGACGTGTGTCATATTAATGTTATCCACGACTTGGACGCAACATTTTATGCAATAAAGCCTGGGACTTAAGTACTTACAGAGTAAGTCGCCACAAAAGGTGAGTATCTCATTGTATATGAGAACCTTCAGCGCTTTACCGGGAAACATACGAGTCAGTTGAAGAATTTAATGTCATGACGGCATGTTGGCCACGATAGCTCAAAGGTGAAGAGCGACCGGATGGAGATAAGGAGATTCGTGGTTCAAATCCCGGCTGTGGCATTGGACTTTTCAGTCTGACTATCTATTCAAATCTTAGCCTACACACGGATAGCGTGGAAGAATGATTAAATTTCCCCTTGCGCCATTGTAGCACAAAGGAAAGAATTTTAAAAATTGTTTCATATGCTCTCTATATGCCACGGGAACTCAGAATACAGCTATTACCTACATCAGTGATACAGGAAATAATATTTACTATTGCCAGAAGTTAATTATGCATAACTTTTTCGATATTCTATTGAAATATTTAAGAAGTTTGGAGGATTTAATATTAAAATCACTGAGCAAGGTTTACACCAGTTCTACAAGTGAAGTTCTGATACCGACTCTCTTGTGTATCATTTTGATGCCGGCTTTGATATCCAACCCTCAGTGTATCTACTATCAGCTACTCCGGTGGTGAACAATGATGTATTGTCCTCAGGCTATGCAGATATGAAAATAAATTGTGTAATAAATTTAATGGAGGCTAATATTGATGAATCTGAATTGAGTTGCCAACTATATGAGAATGTAGAATAACTGTTTCTGAATCTTAGAATGACAAACTGCAACTGTTGAAGATACAACTTTCTGCCTTCTAGGAATAAACACCTTACATTTAGAATAACAGTTTCTGTAATAATAATGAGAAGCGTGAACTACCGTGAGTCACAGGAGTACTTGGATAAAATTTAACCACAAGGGTGGGGCGGGGGCGAACAGAAAGATACAGACACAGTAAGAGAATGATGAGTAGAAGATCCTCCTCACTTACTAAAGATATACTCAAATATAACCGATGCCAAATACATCTGAAATTAGGGGCAATGACAGTTAAGTTGAGGAAACATCTGCACAGAATGGGTATCTTTAAAGAACTACTGTATGCAGATTATGCAATGTAGAGGAAGAAACTGCATCTCATATTATATTCAGTTGCGAAGTTTCAGTTAGGAAAAGATACGAATTACTGGGTATATCTAACCAGAAGATTTTCCTACAAAAATTTAATTAATAACCTACTGTATCTTATAAAAGAGACAGGATTATTTGAATGAAAATGATAAAGATAAGAGACAGTACAATAAACCTGCAAAGTTTCAGTGTTTAGGGGAATTAAAACCCAACTCCTTTACACAAGTCAAGTGCTAATGAGAAGGCTCATTGATGGCAATAGTTAAATCCATTAACCCGAGCGTGGTCCTTGGAGTATGGTAATCGACCACAGTAAGCCTTTCTGTAACACTAAAACACGAAGAAAAATAGGTAAATTTGTAAATTTGTAAATATGTCCTCTTTTATTAATTTAAGTAGTACATATTATGTCACTACTCATATCAACCTTACTACATATTGTTTACCTTTAAAGCTGTTAATTTTTATCTGAAATACAATTGTTATTGTGTGACTCGTTCAGTACTAAGGACTAAGTTAGTGACTTGATAACTGAATGTATATGTTGATATAACCGTATTAAACACTGTGTATTTTGGGGTAATATATCCACACATTGCATATGGTATAGAAGTATGGCGATCTAGTGCTGACACTCATTTAAGAAGACTGTTCATAATGCAAAAGAGATGTGTAAGAATAGCATACAAGTTAAAAAGCACAGAAAATTGTAAGGATATTTTTAAAAGTAAGAAGTTGTTCACCATATTTTCATTAGACCTATACAGGACTGCATACTTGCCCACTCTAGACTTGACACATATATTAGGAATGAGGAAATAGATCAACATGATACAAGACAGAAACAAGACCTCTTCAAAACTATGCACAATACAAAGTCAGTAATGAAAGACCCTTATGTCGCAGAAGCACATTTTTATAACAAACTTCCCAAAGACCTAAAAATGTACAAAGGAAATGTATTTAAAAATAAATTAAGAGAATATTTGATATCAAGATCTATGTACTCTACTGAAGAACTTTAAGTCTGCTTGTATGTAGTGCGTAAATAATTGTAAATAATTTCATTATTGTAATTGTAAGTTAACCCTAAAATGTAATCTTGACTTGGTCTATACCAATGTAAAATTGGTTTATGGACTCAAATAAACATTACCATTATCATTACTTCTTTTGGTAACTCAGGTTATTACATTATGCAATTATTTTAGCATGCAAAAAATTATTTATAGGAATTAATTTTCTTCTCCATACCATTTTTATAAAATTATTATTTGTACTCATAATTCCGGTATCAATGCAAAAACCGTTTAATAACTATTAGGTATTCATATAAGAACACATTTTTAATTTTTTTCATCTCTTCTATATTTAATCAAATCATTATCACAGACAAAATTTGTGTTAAGCATAACAACACAGATAACTCATTCGACAGTATTAAATTTAAGATTAAGAAACACTTTTTATGATATATAAGATATATAGATGAATTTGTAATGGATGGAGGTTATGTGTGTAGCATAACAGATTTTTGATCAAAGAAATAAAAGTCATACTTGGTGTCCATAGAAGGGATAATGGTATTACTAAGGTTTCCGCTATTTGCCGTTTCTGTTAACAAGCGCCTCTCCAACACCCAATTTCCGTCGTGTCCTGAAAACCGCGCAATTTCCTGTCTCGACATACGTGCGGGAATCGAGCGCCGTCAACGTCATTTCCAATATTTGTTCTGCTCTATGGTTTCCCTGCTTATGATGCCAGGCAGCAGAAAAATTGCGCTGTAGTTTTCCATAATTTGTTTACACAGTTACACGTGCGGGCACACAGGGTTGCTGAACCACAATATGTGAAAAAAGTCTCGTGTGTCGTACACGATCCTCTCTCTCCCCGTTAAACTACACTTATACTCAATATTCTAATATTCATGTAAACAGTGACTCTACTTTTGTCGCTCACTAAAACAATATGTTATCAAAGAGCATCTTAAATAATTTATTAATTATTATAATTATCTTTAATTAAGCATTGTGGTTGCAACGGAATTCAGCTGATTTTTGTCGGTGGCGTGTGCGTTTTCTCACATGGACTGTACTGTTATCCGTCGTGCACGTAAACAACTGCAGGTAAGTATAGCCTGACCATGACAGGTACACGAGAAGAAGCAAAGCAATCGTGTTATACTACACATAGACCTTGCATCTGCATATATTTGCAAGGCAATGCTTTACTAGTTCGAAGAGCACTACGTTACGTTGTTTTGGACGTTTGCTTCCAGTGGCAGTTGTTTGCACATTTGAGGGGCCGTGCTGTACATCTGACGTCATTCATACTCTGCGTCCAACTAACTTGTAACGCATGCGAGTGCACATACCTCCTGCCTTAAGTAATAACAAACGTAGCTTCACACTCTGTCAGGAGATCTGTTCTGTTCTTCTCGTATAATTTCTAATTGACTGTGCTTTTGTCCTCCACAATATGGTCGAACTGCTATAAGATATTATTACACACTACATATTCTCACCAGCAGAGTATCGTTAAGACAGTGCTTCGTCTAATTTAAGCGCAAAAATAACTTTTATGCATCTATATACAGAGTATTATATAGATATTCGCGAGCCTGGAGATCAAATATGACGAATAATGCAGTCCAATAACAATTTCCACTATCTTGAAAAATAAAGGAGATTAATTGAACATTACTGAATACATTATCTGCACAGTCTGGCAATACATTAGGATTTCAGAACGAAATGTTTTTGTTTTGTTTAGCGGCCAAGATGCGTTTATACCTGCAAACGGCGAAGGACTAAACAAGACCAGCGCTTGAAAGTGGATTTGCCCCGTCCTGTGTGGTTATCAGTTACTGCTACTAACGTGGAATTGGGTGCTTTTCCTTTAAGCTATTCCATCGTATTCACGAGACCTAACCTAAAAATTGCGTAAAAAGCTAAACTAAGGTGATCAAAGATAAATTCAATTATTAATTCGGGATACCTTATTCAGATGTAAAATTAAATCAAAGCCTCATATTTGCTAAATAGGAAATTTATTAATGGTCAGTAATTGCAATATCAACACGTCTATTTACAGGGCTCAGAATGTGCTCCGTTGGATTCTTTGCTCACATCTGAAAAGCCAACAGAACCTGTTGTTGTGGCAAACGTCGGCAAGTACTGTCCGGCCACTGTATCTCCGGCTCTGACATTTAGTGGCTGCAGGAGGTGGAGGGGGAAGGTTACTAGTACCAACATATAATAATGAGTAATTGAAAACATATCGTCAGAATTATCTTTATAATGAGAGTATAGGAATCTATTAGCTTCAAAACATTGAAATACAACTTGTAATTTCATTATCATGCAAGATATTCTTTACAACACCACTCTATTCAAATATTTCGTTCACACCTTTCACGCACACCAACTGCTTCTGTTGCTGGTACTGGGAGTCTGTACATCCGGTGTCGTGGTCAGGAAGCTAAAACTGTCTGCTAGCGCCAATCAGCGTTGTCGCTGGTAGGCGTGGCTCCCGAACCCAACACCGTGTTGCCAGCTTAAATTTGTTTGAGCCACGTGGCCTAATAGCGGCTTGCGCTGGTGAACTTTCTTTGGTATAATTTTCGTGCGTGAACTCCGATGTTTAGTGTTCGTAAGTCCTATTATTATCGCTATTATAATAATATAGCTACTGGTTCGTGAAATATGCAAATACATGAAATATTTAAAATACGCATTGTTCCTCTGCTTGAAATTCCCGCTCAAGAACTGGCAACAGCCTGCTTCCCCCTCTCGAGAAATGTCAGAGCCGCAGATAGAACGGCCGAGGTATAGGTTTACTGTTTACATATATGACCTTCCGTTCTAAATGCACACCAACGTTGTGAGGTTGCCAGGCGTAAGCAATTGACACGCAGGAATCCAGTCCTTTCATATTATTTTGTGGCTAAACAAATCATTTTAGCAACATATGGTAAGGCAACAAATAACTCATCGTTTCTACCTCTACCACGTTATCCTAATTGCAAAAGTATATTATAAAAGTGTGATGACATTTGCAATCACAACTTTGATAAATTTTATTTATTTATGCAACCTTGCACTTTAGATGAAAATGGTACAGGAACTTATTTTTCAGTTTAACGTTAGGAAGTTGCCGTGGAAGTCTGCACATTCATACTCCTAACATATATATATATATATATATATATATATATATATATATCGTAGACACAAACTGCGGCGCCGTGTCTGAGTAGTTAGACCGCTCGACTCTCACCAAGGTGGCCCACGTTCCCAGGCGACCGCAAAGTGAGATTTATGGTGGACAACATGGCGCTGGGTTGGGTTTTCTCCGGGATCTCCGGTTTCCCCCGCTCCATCTTTATCTAATGTATCGAATTCAAAGTCCTGTTTGCAGAAATTTAAAGTGCTCTTTTTTCACAAGTAAAAACACGCTTTGTACAACCCTGACATCAGCAGGATGACATATAATAAACAAACGCAGTCTTCAAGGTCTCTCATTGCTTCACCACACGTAAAGAAACGAAAGAAATCACTTGCGGTACACTTCAAAGGTCCACACAGCTGCACACACAATTAACAACTGACCAGTAACTCTCACACTGTCGGCTTTTATACCTCGAAACATTGTTCTAGAAAACCGCCGACATTTCAAAGCCTTGCGAGAGAAAGATAGAACTATCTCTTCCTCTTTCCTTCTCTGTTTCCCTCTCTCGGCAAGCGTCCAGCTCCGCGCCCACGCACCGGCCGCAAAACAATGCCTCGGCGTCATAAAACTCAAAACGTTTTTCCTTGTCTCCATATCACTGAGGAAAGTTCTCATATAAATGTCGTAGCTGTCACTCAGTTTAACGACACTTGCAAACAATTCTTCATTCCTTCTTCTACAAGGCCAAATAATGTATTAATGTAGCGCAGGCATATCAAGTTCACTTATTTGGCTGGCATCATGCTACTGTAGCATGCCAAGACATAATAATCATTACCTCTCCAGTGAAAGAACTTACTACTGGGTAACTTCTGCTAGCGGACTCATTGTTCATTAAAGTGCTTCGAAGGGTCCAGAAATCACTACGTTAGGGAGAAATATTTTGATCCAAACTGGGGAAAAAAAGTTTTGTGTCAAAACCTAGACACTCATGTAAATGTCTCACATGCAAACAAGCATTACAAAATTAAGTTAAAAATTTAAGCTATACGAAGTGCTATGTTTCTTCAATATAATATTTGCCAAATACATGTACATGGTACAGTATAATCGGGAATCCTTTCCGCTAAGCTTAAACAGCGTCCTAATGAAATATAAACAATTTTATTTATCCGGCTTTTAATTTTGATTTATGCCTACACGCATGCACAAAATTGCTACATAAAATGTTTTTTAGAGTTCGAGGAGGTTCAAAAATTTCGATTCGTATATTTGTGTTGAACAATATTTCCTCTATCTATCACTGTCATGTGATAAAAAATGTAAAAGAAAGACGAATTGCCATCATGCAGCTGATTATTATTATTATTATTATTATTATTATTATTATTATTATTATTATTATTATTATTATTATTATTATTATTATTATTATTATTATTATTATTATTATTATTATTATTATTATTATTATTATTATTATTATTATTATTATTATTATTATTATTATTATTATTATTATTATTATTATTATTATTATTATTATTATTATTATTATTATTATTATTATTATTATTATTATTATTATTATTATTATTATTAAATTTCAGTTGCAGATAAGTATAGAATGCACTCACTGTTCTACATGGTACAGCAAAGTATCCATTGTGCAATTATTTTTGGTCTGAAAATTCATGGCTTTTAATTATATATAATGGTAGTCAACAAGCATTACTAGAAATAGCAAGAGAAGATACAAAGAAGCTTTCTTCTGCTCATACTAGGAATGATAAAAGAGCAAATTGAAAGTTACAATCGGAAAACAGAGTGTTTATCTTCTATGGTTTCTCAGTTATTGAAAATTCAAGCCTTCCATTTTATTCATTGCATCAACATTTCAAAATTTCAGAGTACGTAAGTAAAGAAGCGCTTGGAGACAGCCTCGAATAAAGCTTAATTTAAATATTTATCTTACTTTTTGGAGTTGAGTTGCTTGTTTTCAGATAAGCTGTTCCGTGACTTACAATCAGGATACATACAAATCCGAACAGTTCTAGCCTTCCATACATGCTGTGATAACAAGTAGATATTATCTCAAGAACAAAATAGCTCGGGATCTTTAGCAACCACATAAAAGTAAAAGGTACCATAAACGATGTAAATAAAACGCTTTGAGGTCCTTTAACCACTGAAGCCGTCCAGAGAGCTGCGCAATGTACTTTTCATTGGAACGGAGTGATGATGCTCAGCTGTTTCCCATTTTCAACTTGGCATAGATCGAGTGGGGAACACACTAACGCCACATTTTCCCACACTTTTTGAAATGAAAAGAGGAACGCTTTTTAAGGTGAAGGGAATGATTTTATATTTTCTATAGAATTTTCCTAACGTTTAGAAAAGCAAAAGTTAAAACGACCGCAGTTGAAAGAAGTTCGAACAAAGCAACCTGTTGGATTAGCGAGAGATATTCATTGCGATAACTAAACCGCAAATGCTGGCATGCGTGTCATGCAGCGTGACTGAGTTGAAATAATAACTATGTAGGGTCGTACTTTAATATTAGACATTAAATTAGCACTTTTAGTAACATGAGTAAAGCTATGTCATGCGACAGAAACAAGCTCATAAAGAAAACAGGCGAGAAATATAATTTGTATTGCACTCACTTTAAGGTATGAAAAAAGTTTTACACCAAATGTTACCCATTCAAGGTTTAACATAACGTAAAAGTTAACCAAATTGTCGTGATGATGCCGTTAACAACCTAAGCAGCAGTCAATCTTAAGAAAACGTGACACAGAAACCACACACGACAAAGGTTATATGCATGTATCAAATGAACAAGTGGTAGCTCCATCTGGTTCAAGAACGTTTATCTCAGAAAAAGCTCCACCTGCGAAGACAATTTGTTTTATAGATATCCCAGTGATATCACTTCGTGATCTTAGAAAAACAGTTGTAAGTCAACACTTTCTTTTACCAATTTATAAAGAGCCTTTCAACAAGAGTTCCTATCTGTAACACGTGATAGATGCCATTTTTATTGAGTTACAGCAGCCATTTCTTTCATGTGGTTACAGTTCTTATTGACAAATAGCCATGGAACGTTACAGCATTCAACAACGCATAGAAATTGTGAAAATTTATTTTCAAAATGGATTATCTTTCCCCAAACCTTGCATATATTGCGTAATACCGGGCTCTTATAAGGGACTATTTTTGGCCCGAATTGAATGATATGGTCTCAGAAATATCTGGTTCCAGCAGGAAGGTGACACATGTCATACTGCTCTCGAAACAATCGATCTTTTGAAGGAGAAGTTCAGAGGTTTCATCATTTCCCGTGGTGGTGATGCTGGCCCTCAAGATCATGTGATTTAACGCCATTGGATTACTTCTTGTGGGTTATGCTAAATCTCGAGTTTATGCCAACAAGCCAGAAACAGTAAATGATGTTATGAGTAACATTAGAAGTGTTATTCGTGAAGATGTACCTAATTTACGTTCTTCTCTCATTGAAAATCGGATCAACCGTATACGCGCAACCCAATGAAGTCGGTCACTTAATTGATGTTCTCTTTCTCACGTAATGATATTAATTATTTTAAGTTCAAAACTTGTTGAATATATAACAAAACTAAGTTTAAATGTAGCGAGCATTAGTTTTAAAAGAATAATCACTTTTTGGTAAATCATAGTTCAGTGGCTATAATCACTTTAATGAATTTTTCAAAATTAGATCGTTTGTTTTCCTTCCTCTCGAATGCCACACTATCCCAGTATCATCGAGTAGCCAAGCTGCCTCGATGTGTTTATTAGCGAACAAAGTTTCTGGGCCAGGTCTGCTATCTCCTCTTCGACGTCTGGATGTTAAGGTCAAGATAAAGATGATATATTCTTATGTAACGGGGTACATAAACGCTGCATCGCAAAGCTTTGTTTTGGAAGTAACTATCATTGCATAATCTCCCAACTGCGCTCACACTGGTTTTCGTATCTTTTAGGAATATTATTAATTTATTAAAAGGGATACTTGAGTTTGGAGACTTAATAGCCGGTACATTTCACCAAATCTGTAATCCAGCTCTTTTCTTTTGATTTCTATGTTTTCCTTCCAGCGTAACATCGAATCTTATTTCATGCCTAATATCTGGGAGATATCATCATTAATAACTATTGGGAGGCTGGCGCACTTCTTCTATGTGGACGTTAGACTGCTCTCATTTAATTTTATACCTCATTTTTGTTGCACTAGTTAGTAATGAGATTAATACGAATGAGATGCCTCAGAGGGTACCATCTATAGCCTGTATTCGGGAGCCGTGGGTTCAATTTCCGTGGCCGATCTTTCTAATCCATGGTTTTTAAAGGGTTTACCCTGATCTTTAGGCGAATTTTGGATAGGATAGTTACATTTAATGAACTTACTGTCCATTTTCATTTCACTTCAACTCTGACCCTGTTTGGGTGTTAAGGGGTACATGGCAGTAATTTTCTCTCTGTAAATCCTTGTCCTCTAGAGCGTTAGGAATCTTACTCTCTGCTTTCGTATCTCTAATTCTTTATACATATAGTTGTTTAAAAACATTAACGAGAAAACCTATAAGATTGTAACTTTTAACTTTTAGTTTTTTCAAGGAAGGGCTCATCATTTGGGAGAAAGAGAAATGTAGGTGCGGCTGACATTTTCTTTTTCGCTACATGCTACCGCCGCTAGATGCGGGGCAAGGTTTATTATCTGTCTCAGAGAGCTGATCTTTGAGCAGAAGATAGACATCAAGTCAGTTTTACAACTTAATATTTACATATAGATACAGGTGTCCAAAAATTATACCAACAAACTTTTGGAGCTGATATAGTTGATAGATTTTAAACACTTCTTGTTAAGGAAAGTTTTTTTATTTTTTTTATTTTTTTATTTATTTGTCGCGGTGCTTTGTTCAAGTGCTAGACGAGTTAATGTTAAAGCAAATGTTGGAACGTATGCCCATTGCAATTAACACAGAGCGCATCGGCGTGCCATATTCTGCCACACTCTCGCAAACACCAGCCATTTCTCCTTGGGTAGACGAGCAGTTGACCAAGGACGGTCTCGTTCTGTAAAGTGGAAAATATGTTGCGGTGCATTGAGAACAATCCTGCAGCTAGTACTTGTACCATCGCTCGACAATTGCACCTAAGTCATAACACTGTGGCAAGTATTCTACAAGAAATGTTGCTCCACCCTTTTCACCTTGATAAGGTGCAATGAGGACTGGAGACTATCCTCTGCGACAGCAATTTTGTCAGTGATATCTGGACAAAATTGAAAACGATGTGCTGCTTGGGTCATATTCACAGATGAAGTAATTTTCACACGTGAGCAGTAATTTAACTGTCGGAATTCACATGTTTGGGCCTTAAAAATCCCTATGCCACATTTCAGAGGTCACACCAACCGAGATTTAGTGCTAATGTATGGGTCGGTATTATGGATAACTTTTTAATAGGAGCATACATTTTGCCAGCCCGACTCTATGCTTACAATTACTTATTATTTCTGCAACAAGCTTTGCTTTATATAATGGCAACAGTTCCCCTTCATATCAGATAAGACATCTGGTTTCAATATGATAGCTCACTTTGATGCTGAAATACGTCATCTTACGGTGACATGCGAGGCGTGTCCGTAAAATAAGGTCTACGAGACGCTGGAACCGTGAGGAGCGTTATTTTGCGAGTTCCGGCAACACTGGCGTGTAGGTTGGTTTCACTCCTTCAAATCCCAACCACAACGAATCCGTTGCAACCATTAGTCTTAGCTGGGCAGCCGTTTGCGGTGGATCTTCCTATCACTTCCGCCGCCAAGTTCGAGTTGCGTGCAGTGATCCATTTTTTGAGTGCCAAGGTTACTACCCCAACTGAAATTCATCGTCAGTTATGCGAAGTATATGGGCTACAGTGTATGGACGTCAAAAACGTGCGAAAGTGGATCAGAGAGTTCAAAGACGGACGTACAGACGTCCACGACGAACAGCGTTCTGGTCGGCCTTCGGTTTCAGCCGAAACAATTGCAAAAGTGGAGCAAGAAATGCTTAAAGATCGGCCTGTGACAGTTCGCGAGCTGTGTGAACTTATCCCCGAGGACAGTAAGACTACGATTGACAAGATTTTGACCAAACATTTGCATTATCGCAAGGTGTGTGCGAGGTGGGTCCCCAAAATGCTCACCGAAGACCATAAACAGCTGATCTGCTGGCCCAGTTTGGATGGGACATCCTCACCCATCCCCCCTACAGTCCAGACTTAGCACCTAGTGATTATCATCTGTTTCCTGAGTTGAAGTCACACCTGGGTGGAACACATTTTCAGTCCGACGATGATTTGAAAAACGAGGTTGAGCGCTACCTGCGCAACTTGGCGGGAGAGTACTATGACAAGGATATACAAAAACTGCCACAGCGAATGCAAAAGTGCAACGATTGCAATGGTGATTACGCTGAAAAATAGCTGTAAGTTGCGCCTTTCCATCAATGTAACATTCACTGACAATAAACATGTTTTCTATATTAAATAAAATTGGAGATCTTATTTTACGGACACGCCTCGTACGACAATTACTGGATAGGCAGAGGTGAACCCATTGCCTGGCCTGCACAGTAACTTGAACTCTTGCTTTGAGATAACATGAAACAAGCTTCTATACTTATTCTATGTCTAATTTTCATTGTGAATCTACCTTTACACTGAGGCATCTTAATCAAGTAATAAAAAAACATGATTTTAGAATCATGACGAAATACTTCAGTGAAAGTTAAAAAGTTTATTCTGAATGTCCAATTGACTGAACAGGTCCCAGATTATATATACACGGAAAGCATTTCACAAAGTGAATAAGAATAAACCATGGAATGTGTTATCAAAATCATGTGCTATAATCAAACGTTATTCTATAAACAAAATTATTTTTCTATTCAGATTACTTTAGTGACGATGCACCAGAAATAATCAGTAGTCAATATGGACTTGGTTGTATGAAGATTACGAGAAGTAAGACTTCACTACGATTAATAGAGTTATTGTTGACGACCACTTCTAGAATTGCAGCCGAGTGATTTATAAGTGTAGCTGCTAAGCTTTTGGCCACCTTTACTCAATGGCTGCAATCCCAAGCTACATGAACTACTTTACTCACTCTTCTATAAAGTACTCCTACGAAAGCTAATAATTATTGTACGTAGTTCTTGTTAAACGAGATGAACTTTCACTAAACAACTAATCCTTTTACTGTAGATATAAGGAGTATACGAAGAATGCAGGGCTAATATCAGCTTTTTATAAAAGAAGATCGCTTTTT
Organism: Mantis religiosa; assembly: GCA_030765055.1. Classification (NCBI taxonomy): domain Eukaryota; kingdom Metazoa; phylum Arthropoda; class Insecta; order Mantodea; family Mantidae; genus Mantis; species Mantis religiosa. The sequence goes on from CM060951.1 coordinate 94,475,322, forward strand.
GTGAGGGCTTTGAACCTCCATGTTTTTTTACATGACCAGGAGAAAAATGAATACAATTTACCGCATACAAAAAGTATGTTTTTGAAAATTCAAACAAATAATAATGTCTCGGAAATGGTTAATGCAACAAATATTTGGTTAGTTTGGTCTACCACTTGATTGAACCGCAATGATGCTGAAATGTAGGTTGCTCAACAAATACGTTTCCTATGCTATACAGTTTGTTTGAGAAATAATACACATAAGGTTGACTAGCATCCAACTAACAATTGCCATTAGTTCCACGATGTGAAAACACACACGCAGAGGAACAGGGAATGAAAGCTGTTAATGATGCTTCCCTTCTCTCCTCTATCCTTATGTCATATTCAGCCATCATGCTCGATTTCACAGCCTGTTGTATAACAATAGTATATTACGTTAAGTTTAAGTACTCATAATTGCTATACGCCGGTCGCAGAAACGTTGCACTTGACAGTTCGTATGGCTTCACGTAACTTTGGCTACATTGTGTTTGCGACGTTGCCAGAGTGGCTAGTAAACAACAGCTGATTGTTCTCCTTTCTCTTGTGTTCAGTCCGCATACAAAGTTACGTAAGTAGCGAGCCTCAGTGAATAACAACTCAGCATACATATTGCATACATGGCAAAGCGAGAAGGCGTATCGGAAAAAATTCGCAACACAGAGATGTTTACCTCAGCTTATCGCACATACACCGTGAGTCCGGTATATATATATACTCCAAAAAGTATTCGTATAATCATAGCACATAGAATGTAACAAGCACAATCAGAAAAATATAGATTTAAAACGAACAATAAATATTTCCTTACATGGCTTGATATCTAGATTTAAAAATAAAACACAATTTGGTTTCATATATTGCTTAGTGAACAGTTCTACGTTATTTAATATCATATCCCATTTGATGTCAAACAAGATTCGTCTAGTAAACAAGATCCCAGATATATTACCTCGCTGACACGCACCCCTTCCCTCTTCTTATGCTGTTGTGTTTCATCCACTGTCATTGACAGTTCCATCTTTGTTTTCAAAGCCATTGACTGTTATTTAAGTAATATGGGTCGAAAACGTCGGGAAACTACAAAAAAGAGAGAGAAATTTGCATCAAGTTATTTAAAAAAGGAAATTATTTTCAAGAAATTGTAGAAACCACTACGAAGACCTGCCAGTTCAGTGAAGACTTATATACAGGTTTGTTCAGAACAAAATTTGCAAAAATCAATCAAGAAACGGTCGTCCTGCAGTTCTATCCAAGACGACAGTTACTTAGAGAGGCCAAGAAAAATCCTAAACTAAGTGATCCAAAACTTGCTATTGTAGTTCAAACACACACAGGAAAGTCCGTTTCAGCACAAACTATAAGAAACATGCTTTATGAAGCTGAGTATGGAGGCCGAACAGCCCGTAGAAAACCATACATCAGTAAAATCAACAGAAAGAAGCGAATCGCTTTTGCAAAAGAACATAAATACCATGTGTTTGATTTCTGGAAGAAGGTTGTATTTACTCACACGAGTCAATTTGAGCTTTTTAAGTCAAAAGGGCGAGTAAATAGCTTGGAGAAACAAGAATTGTGAGCTCGAGGAGAAAAATATAACAGCTTCAGTTAAACATGGAGGTGGCTCAGTACTTGTCTGGGGCTGCATGAGTGTAAATGGTGTGGGGATTTGTGTTTTATTGATGGAATTATAAACCATGAGGTTTATATAAACATTATAAAAACACATTGTCCAGAAGTGTGAATGATATGGGTCTTTCTGACGATTATATTTTCACACAAGATAATGATCCAAAACACACAGCTCTAGATGCAAGGCTATGGTTGTTGTATAATACTCCACGATGGATGCCGACAACACTGCAATCTCCAGACATGAGTCCAATAGAGAATTTGTGGAGTATACTGGACAAAAATATTAGGAATCATCAGTTATCTAATATAAAGGATATAAAGAACGCTCTACTAGAGGAATGGCGTAAAATTACAGTGGAAACAACACAATCTGTGGTGAAATCTATGCCAAGGAGAATGCAAGAGATTATAAAGAGGAGTGGAGAACCTACTAAGTACTAACCGTAACATTCTACATCATTTTCAGTATGCATCCTATACTGCATACCTTTACTTTTGAATGTTTAACTATGTTTATATGAATATATACTATATGCTTCTTTACTCTATTCTCTTTTTAACTAATCAATAAATAAGACAGTGTCCCTGCTATACTTTATTCTAATGATTTTCCACTATCCATACATCCTTAAACATAAACTCATGCATTAGACGAATACTTTTTGGAGTAACTATATATATACTCTGTTCAGCTCTAATCATGTCTTCTGGACAGCAATGTGTCATACATAGGCAGGCGTGAGAAAACATATAATATAGACACACGCAGCTTCCAATCGCTCCATTTGTGTTTCGTAGCTTACTGTACACCAACTTACTAATATTTCACTCTTCTAATCACCCAGATAAGACCCGATAGGGAACGAATGCAGCGCCGGTCACCTGAAGGTCAAAACGCCACAACGCTCTGTCGAGCTATACGTAGAACAAATTACAAATGTAGTTTTTAGACGTGGCGTATGACGTAATGTTGCGCAGTAGTTTATGGTCGAATCCACTTGATTATTTGAAAGAAAAAGGGGTGTCAGGTTAGTCATCTGTCATCTAACCCACTAACTTTATCAGAAATCTGCTGGTGAAAGCAGATATCTTACCCCTACCATTGATTCGCATGACGTCATTCCCGTACATCCGAGAAAGGTCATGCGCCACGTCTAAAAATACATCTGTACCATGGATGCCCATAGACCTTTACATACTCCTCCTTTTCAAAGAATTCTAGGGTCCTTTTTAACATTTCCAATGTCTGACTATTAAGTATCACACCTGGTCGCAAAAGATCTTCACTTCTTGAATCATCACCCATTGATCGACATAGTTTTTGAGACATCGTACTAAAATAAAATACATCCGGCAACAGAGCCGGTTCCATTTCCGCTTCCGCTTTGTCATCCGGCACGTGGAATGCTGACTTGATTGGTTTAGGAAGTTTGATGGGTGACACCGATTGCGAACTGTCAAGTGCAACATTTCGGCGACCGGGGTATACTCGCTTAACTTCCTTCACCACAGTAACTGTCTTGTACTGCATCAGATTTCATAGTGATAATGTTTATAATTTTATGTTCCAATGTTTTATCTAAAATAATTGGCTTTCGTACTGTAGCACCAAAGCTTAATAGTATAATTAAACCCGACTGGTTTGAAGATTTCAAGAGGGCGGTGCCCTCCACTGCATCTCGAAAGCGGGGAGGTTTCTACTTTCTCGCATTGTACACATACTTTTAGCTGCTACACGTTACAACTGTTTTTATTACAATTCATATAGAATTTGAAGAAAGATGATAACCCGGATTTCTGGAACTGATGAACCCTCTGCATCTACTGATGCCAGTCCCTTTAGGAGATGTATACCAGCAGGAGGAAGATTTGGATGCCAGTTGCAGAAGGGAAAACTTAAAATTGTAGGAAAACCTTTCGTAGTTTGCTATAATAATTAACGCTGTAGTAAAAACGTATATTTTAATTGCATTGTTGAAGTAAAGTAGAAGAAAGACTGTTTTAGACACATAGGTTACTGGAATCTAGTAATAGGCTTAGTTAATTAGTTAATAATAAGGTAGCAAGTAGATTGTGGAATTCGATTTGAAAATTCAATTAAGGTTACAATAAAGGCTATTAGATATGTTGATTTCATTATATTTTTTTATTTTTTATATTAACAGTAATGTAAAGTAATCTGTTCTTTACAACCAAAGCGTCAGTTTGGTATTGGTTGTAAATATGCTTGAAGAATTGCGATAGTATGGAAACTTGGACATGTTATTCTGTAACTGCAAAAACTGGAATTGTGGCTATTTTCTTTGGAGCAGTTCCATCCGTGAAACCTGTCCAGAATAACGGTTATATCATTTGTTTGCTATTTTCAGACTCAGTAAGAAATGAGAAACAGCTTGACCCACGGATTTGCAAAGAACACGTGAGTGCGATGATAGCTTGATGTCTACGCTGGAAGTTCGCATCAGTTTGTATTTGCTCTCTAAAGGGAGAGTTCCTGATTGACAGTTGTCTGTCCTAAAGGAAGTGAGGTGGCGAGGACATTGGACATTTTCGTCGAAATAGCTTCTGATATCCATGAGATGCTGTACCGTGAAGTTGGTACATTTTGGGTTCCTCGTCAACTTCTAACATAAGTTGTCTTGTCAAGGAACAAGAATGGACCATAGACTTGATGACCTGGTTTCCAGAAAAACGAATTTCCATCTTGCACGTTGGGTCAGAGATGAAAGTAACTGAGTTACGGCACATAAATTAGTGGTGGTCCATGAGAAAATTCATTCATGTCCCAAATGGTACACAAAAACCAATCACTTTTAAAGAAAAATTGTTTTACAACCAATATGATTCTACTCCGTGTGCATCGAGATATTTTTATTACTTACTCTTACGGATGATAAAAGTACTGTAGATTTGTTTGAAAATTTACTTGTACTTTGTATTCATCAAAAATTAAATCACAAGGACGCTGAATCTATATAATAAAAACAGCGTTGTTATCTGAACTAACAAACAAAAGACAAACGCTAAATAAAGGACTATTACAGTATTGGTAAAGAGTGTTTATGCAAGTTTATGCTCCAAGCGGTTCAGAGCATTAAAAAGAAGGTGGCATTGTGGCATTGGTCACAATACCACTTTCTTTTTAATACTCTGAACCGCTTGGAGCATCATCAGGTATGATTCAGCGTAAAGGTGCTAAAAGATTGGAGCATCAATAAATAGAAATCAATCAGAAAACAGTACAAGAATACTTTGTGAGAACAACGTGAAATTTTACAGCTAAACAGATAAGAGTTATCAGTCTTTTCACTGTAAATCTTGTCAGAAAAAAAAGGTTAATGAGTGGCCTTAAAGTCCGAAGAATATGAAACAATGAACAAACTCTTTCAAAATTCGTATTTAACAATTGTGTGATAATAATTCTCTTAATAGAGCAATAAAATGAAAGTCATAGAAAGTAAGTCATAGAAAGATGCAATCTTTCGATAATATATCAAAGAATAGTGAAACCCACCATTCGATTCTAACCTGTTTTCCAAAACAATGCCACTAAAGTTGCAAATAAATACAAAAATGCTATGATTGTATTATAATAAAGAAGTTTAGGTAAATTATCTTGCCACCTCATGAGTCGAGAATTCATCTCATTATTTGGAGCGATGTAAAGATTTAATGAATTAAAATTATTTACAAAACAGGGAAATTTATTTCCTGAACCACTCCTGCAAATTTACCAGTGGCGGTATGTTATGGGGGTCTCTGTTTCCTCGGTGGGTAATTCAGGAAGCTCTACAGTTAAAACAATTTCTCTTTTATTGCAAACAGAAATCACTTTAGAAACTTAGCGAACAATTGGTCAACAAACATGAGCTAACATGAGCAAACATAAGCACTCTTTGAAGAGAAAGACTACATAATTCATAACAAATGGGAATAGAACTTCCTCTATGCAAGCATTGCATTCCTTTTTAAACTCTAGTGCGCTTATATTCTTGAAGGTAGAAACAGAAAAAGGGGGTGTTACTGTATCCATTGCTGGAGGGCTCGTGGCCTAGGATACACGAGGACGCTAAAACACAGACAAGATCTTCGTCTTTAGAAGTCCACAATGGAAGCGTCATCTTCATCTTTTATTTGCTATGTGTTTACAACGTTGCTAAGCAGGCCTCCATTATTGGAAATCGAGAAGCGCATAGTGCTCAAGGGAATGTGACAGGTTCTGGCCTAACTGTTGATTCAGCGTCTTGAGGATGATTTAGACCACTGTCATCTGTTAACAATAGAAGCGCAGACTCACGCTTCATGTCAGCAACTACCGAAGTACATTGGCACTGTGACAACCCAATATGATTATTGCTTATTTGTGATAATGGAATCAAGAAATAACGTTTCTCTTTGTGTAATGATCAAAACACATCCAACCATTATGACAATTCTTCGCTATTGAAAAGCCGTGTTGTTTCCAAGGTACATAAGGCAACTAATTTCATTTTCTAAATATATACAACTAAAATGAATTTACAGGAACGGTATATTAAAATGTGAACATGTTTCAGGTAGATAAGAGATATTGCCACGATGGCTTGACTTTTCAACTTTTTCGTTGCATTTTTTAATTGTTATTATGCAGAAAATGGTATATACACAAAAGCCGTTTGTAGTTTATTTGAAGTGCTATACAATTATAGTCGGGGAGAATTACTTTGTGATTGACACATCTCCCTGCCGGAGGGTCGTTATCTACTATCGGGCTGACTTGGAAGTTATCAAGTTATTGTCTTCATAAGTTATTGGTCCATTTCACTCCAACACCTTCTATACAGAATAGATAAATTCAAAAATGCTGTCATACTTTCTGATTCTAAAGCAGCATTATGTTCAATAAGTTCATATAAAATGAGGTCAATCCAAATTAAAGAATGTCACAAAATCATCCAACAACTTAAAAAACTACAGAAAAGAATTATATTACAGTGGATATCTGCATGTTGTGGAATTGCTGGAAATGAATCAGCTGATTTTCTTGCCAAAAAAGGTGCAAATTTAATTCAGAACCAAAGTATAAACTTACCCTTTACATCCATAAAAAGATTAATCAAAAGCAAATATAAAAAGAAACAAAACCAATCAATATCTAACAAAGCCAAAAATAAAAAAATGGAATATTTTAATTAAAAATCCAGAAATTATTCCAGAAATCGCACGTAAAGCTGCAGTAGCAAATTTTAGATTACTTACGGAACATGATTATTTGGCCAAACACTTACACAGAATAGGCATTTATACAAGTCCAAATTGTCCTCTGTGCAACAAAGAAGAGGAAATGACTCAAGAACATCTTTTAACCTTTGAAGCCCTACCTGCCGGACTCACTACACAGAAATATTGGAGAGCAAGAGAGCTGATGGCTTCATTGCCAAAGCCTAGCATTTGAAAACAACAACAACAACAACAACAACAACAACAACAACAACAACATAAGTTATTGATCCGAAAGATACCACACAGTCCACTGGCTGATTCAGAGGATCGTGTGTCAATCACAAAGTAATTTCTCCTTTACCTTAATTGGCTGCGATGCAGCAGGTAAACTATCCAGAAATGTTAAGCAAACAGAAAACTGCGAAATAAATCACAATCGGAAGATTAGGAATGCTAAGCAACATTATTTACAAGTTTAATAACAAATAAAGCACATAAAATTCATGATAATTTATATGCCAATTGAAAGAAAAACTTTCGAATTTTGTTTTCTTTTTAATGAGTCCTGGCTTAGTTACCATGATTACTTCTAGTGTATAGTTGGCCTGGCTCTGGTCGTCGGTCACATGCTACAAAACATATCATAGAGATAGATTACTGCATGAATGTCTGCCTTGAAGAAGGCCACGTAGTCAAGATGGTCGAAAGCTCGAGCAATTTCATCAATTTAACACGGCTGGAACCTGAGAAGGCTTAATTAGTGCATTAAAATTATAATTGGCTAATAATTAGCTTAGGAGATGCATGGCAGTTAACGATTTCCTTGTCTTATGGAGCGCATCTTTCTGTTAAACCTGAATAAAAGCAGGAACCGATGGTTTTAGTTGTGGCTAAACTGTAGCTTGCTTTAAACAGTTTGAAAGGCTCAAGACGGCCTGATATCTACGAGTATAGGAAGAATATTTCCCACCTGGACCTTTATTAAGCCTGCGACGATATTGGCCTTCATAGCGTTTCTTAATAAAATCCTATGAGGGGACGGATTGGTTTATTTTTCTTCATAACATCCTATATTTGAGATTCAATGACCTCCTTTTCTTAGGAAACATATGAACTCCATGCATGTAAAAACATTTCTCTGTTGAATAATTCAGTTTATAGTAGTACCAGCTGTGACAATATTGGATGCAGGAATTCTTTCAATAAAACTCGGGACAGCTGCGACGTAAGATGGATTAGCTCATGTGATAAGAAACTCTCGAGAATCATGCAAATGAGATATTTATAAACAGCTGCAAGACTCTGTTTCTGATTTAGACAGGTTCGTGACATACATCTCATGCAAAACTCACCTTTGACATGACATCCCTTTTTATTTTGTATGCATTCATCAGAACTTATGAAATATATAGCATTTATGCCTGCGATAGCAAAACAAATATTTTAGAAGCAATAGTTTCGAGGAAAACGACATCTTTCGCATTAATTCCAAGCTGTACTGAAGCGGTGATATCACCAAGAGATATGTCAGCAATACCGGGTGGAAGGCTATTGGTCCTTTTAAGACATTCTGTTTATAAAAGCAAATAAAAAATTATAATACGGTTTTAGGCTAGAAAGGTTTCTTTCAAAAGAAAAATACAAAGAAGTTATGCACTTTCATCACATTACAATTACATACGCAGCGATTAAGGCTACTGAGCGAGGTGGCGCAGGCGATAGCGCAGTGACTTTTCTCCCCGTGGCTGGCCTCCCTTATCCATGGGGTTTTACCTGCAATGCTAGGCAAATTCTCGGGAACTTACCTTCATCCCTAGAATTTCTCTCGCCAATGCATTATTCTCATTTCACTTCACCTTTCATCTGCTTGGTTACTTCAGAATTAAAACGTGTCGACAGATATCTTGGCGCCGCATGACATGGGAAAATGATGCTTCTAGAAACTACAACCCCGAAATGAGTGTCTCTAGACACTCCTGAGACAGGTATTTGTACAAGCCTGTAGGGGGAATGCGCTAGCCGCCAGGGAGTTTCAATGTGGACCGCATGAGACCCTACCCTCTCCTCTGTCGTGGCTCCTGTATCGATTGTTCTCTGTTTTCTTTAACCTCGCTCCTCCTATCGGGGACGCCCTGCATGAAGCATAGTCTACTACATTTAACAGAATTAAAGTGTAAATTCTAAAATATCAAGAACATTCGTGCTTCTGCCTGCTGCAGTCAGATGATTAAAAGTACGAATGTAGTTTTGGTACTACTCACCAACGCAAAGAAAGTCCCTGACAAGAATGTGTCAACCTTACACAGTGCGACAACGACAGTGAATGTGTGTGACAAAGAACGCATGCTATACAAGACACTGTAAGCATGCTATACAAGGATAGAACCTTTAAAAAAGCATGCGCCCTATTCACTCAGTGTACTAAAATCGAGAAGATTTATTCACAAAAGTAGCAGGTGTCAGAATGATTTTGTAACTGAACTGACCCGAGTGTCATAAACAACTACCAGGCAGGGTGTCGGAACCGTGTCTAACCGTCCCTGTAAATTTCTCCCTATTAGTGAATGCCAGCTATAAACGTGATGTTTCGCTAAAGCATGGTTGAACTTCAGCACGTGCTCGCTTCCCTTGCACATGTTATTTCCCCCACGTGATCAAAGCAACAAGAGACAGTCCTGGTAGTCAAGAGGCGTATGACACGAAGTAGTTGATGTGTTGTTCAGTGCCAATAGGGTATACGTCCCACATTGAATGAATAAAGTTAAGTGGCTGATTTGTAAGATGTATTTATCATACGTCTCTAAATTGCACTTTGTAAAACGTGAGCTGTACGAAACATCATGTGGATTAATCGGGAATAAAATACGCCTTTGATTTCCTGTATGCAAGTATGACACCATGTCACACCTAACCACAAACAGCCAGGCAAGTGGGCTAGAGGTTGTGAGTAACGAAGGCAATCATCTTTAGTGAGATACAGAACTCTGCTCGAGTGATAAAAGACCGGCATATAATGGATGCAGCTCAAGTATTTTCTTTAACACAAACGTTGAAACCAAAGTTTTTCGTTAACACAGATTTAAACTACTATCACAATGTAGCGACGTTGGACCTGCGGAAGGCAGGGAAGAGTTTTAATTAAAACTTCCTGCGCTATTTGCGAGAAGCAAACCTGGAATCTGTGGTTTACAATCTCGGAGAGCGTCGGTATAGGGTATGCACCTCGCGCAATACGAGCTATGTGGCACAGAGAAGGGTAGAAGTCTCTAACGTTTCCTCACGCGAGGGTAATGAACGATCCGTTCAATCAAGCAGCTATATGGTGCTGGTGATGGAGATGCAAGAAGAAGATAACCTACAGTTAAATTACATGAGAAAGAATACCAAAGAGTGGAAAAATTAAAAAAAAAAAAAAAAAGAACCTGGGATCTATAGTAACAGTAGATAATAAAACATCAGTGGAAATTCAAGAAAGAATAGCAAGTGCTAAAGATGTTTCTATGCCTTGCAGAATATGTTTAGATCAAGGAACGTCAGTAGGAATACTAAAATTAAAATATATACAACTGTACTGAGACCAATAGTAATGTATGGTTCAGAAAGCTGGGTGTTGACAATCAGAGAAGAACAATGGTTATTACTGTGGGAAGGAAGATCCTGAGAAATATATCTGGAGCGATAAGGGACGGATGGAGGATGCGGACTAACTTGGAGTTACAGTGCCTATTTGGACAAACAAATATAGTAGTGAAAATTAAACAAGGAAGAATAAGGTGGATATGCCATGTGCTGAGAATGCCGGAAACCAGTGTAGTTTAAGAAGATATTCCTAGGAAAGCTGGATGGCAGAAGGAGAAGAGGAAGACCCAGAAAAAGATGAGTAGATGATGTAGAAGATGACTTGAGAAAGTTGGGGGTTAAAGGCTGGAGAAGAAAAGTAGAGGACCGAGTAGAATGGAAGAGGGTGGTTAGGGAGGCCAAGGGCCTACATGATCTGTAGCGCCAACTATCATCATCATCATCATCATCATCATCATCATCATCATCATCATCATCATATGGTGCTCACTGGAATACTCTTTATTTGGAGCAAGTATCCGCGATGTTTTCGGCACCACCTAACACCACGGAACCGGAAGAAACGTAAAAGGGAAACGAATTGATAGGAAAAGGAGGGAAATGAAACCGTGGTCGATGAGAAACATTCACCAGCATTCACCTAACCAAGAAAAATACAAATTCAGAGGGATAGTCAACGGGAATTGAACCCGAAACCTACTGAATGCGAACCTCACACATTACCAGGAGAAACCTCTTTACCAGCAAGGGAACTATCACTAGCTCATACCTGTATTTGCTTGAGAGATCGTTGGCATCATCTCTGCTCTATGTGGAGCCTGTGTACCAAAATTATGCTGCGGAATAGAAGCGCAACGCCCAAAACTGAAGCCTGAAAAGGCCGCGTGCAACCACTTGCAAGTAGCTGCTGGACATCCCTCGTGAGCTCTGTGTCTACGCTCCATACGCATGTCTGTGTGTAGACTGCTGCCCGCAGGGGAAAACAATGCCTTCCTCCCTCCCTACGTATTCTGAACTCATTTTCGGGTCTTCCAGCTATACTCCGCAGCAGATTTTGGTCACACAGAGCAGAGATGATGTCAAAAAACTGTCCAGCGAATACAGGTATGAGTATAGTGATAGTTACCTTGTATGGAAGGAAATATACAATGACTTATCTGCATCACCTAGTACATATAGTTTTTGTGGTAATTTACGTCCCAACGTCAAGTCATATCGGACGGTGAGTGAAATGGTTAAAATCATTCTCAAATGAGCCCAGGGTCAATGGAGCTAGAGTTAATCGACATTCGTCCTTGAGAATAAGGGAAAATCCCGCAAAAACCCGTATCCAGGTAACTCACCCTGAGCGAGATTCGAACTCGGGACCTCTTGAACGTGATACATATAGTTTGAGATCCCTGAACAATGCGAATTATGTGGGCACACCCGATAACAACACCATACATTGCAAAAGCTGTATGTCCTCCAAGAGCACTAATCAACAGTTTATGCCTAAAATCATTTTAGGAACATAGGTACTATATAACCAGTGGCGCACCTACAGCTGTCAGGAGCAAATCGTGTTATCTCCAAAAACCTAATTACGTCCGTCATCCCCTTTCATCCCGTTTCTAGGTGGTTAAGCCTTGATGAGGTAACTAAACTTTATACATTTATCGGCTAACCTCACCTGCAACACCCGTATAAATTGGATATAGGCTCTATATGTACGTATAATGTAGTCTTCATTAGCTCCTAGCTTTAAAAGCGAATACTTCAAAAGCAAATCCTAAGAGAAATTTTCATTTACTACTAGCTCAAAAACCTTTTAAGAAGAAAACACATTTTGTCTTTCATATTGGCCTAGCTCTACAATTCAAAGGATAAAATATTCATTTCGCATGCAGCACCAAAGCGCATATAAAAGAATGAAGAAATGGCACTCTTCTTTATGATATTGATTTCATCTCTTTCAGGAAGTCAGAAAGCTGCTCTCAGCAATGACAAACACTCTGGCCGTTCTGGAAACCACACAAAAGAGGCATAGAAGGTTCTAGAGACAGCATTTCTTTGTGATGTGCTCCATTATATGGCAAGTAATAGAGAAAACTTCGCTGAGGCGAGCCAAACAGATCTATGTAAAATGCGAAATGAGAGACGTGTTCGCCTTCATTTAATACAAAAGTTTAAGACATAGTTTATAGGTCGTAGCTCTAAGCCGTGTGTATTATATGGACAGTTGTAATCAGTCTAAAATAATCCGGCCCTTTCCTCTCTCTTCTACCGTCTTTCTAAAAAGAAACATGACGGATTAAAGTATGTCATTGCCTGGAGTGTTTTAGAAATCAAAGAACGTCCCAGTATGCATGCTCCAAATAAAACATTTCGAGCCCCATAGTAAGGAGACATTTGTGTTGCTTTTCTGTGTAGGTACTGCTGGCCTCTGATGAGAAAATGTGTCAGAAGTTTTCTCTTGAGGGGCAACGAGAGACAGTACTGTCCACCCAACACAAGAAGGCAAGACTGAGGAATGTGTAACGTAATCACTTCTGCTGTGCGCATGGAGTTTATGCCCGCCATCCGGATACGATAAGGAAGTTTTCCTCTAAAATACACAGTGTTGTCACATTACTCACCCATGCAGTTCAGTAACTGCAGTTACTAAAACTAGTATTAGTTCAGGCAGCATAGGAATCCCTATATATAGCGACCGCACTTAAACCACCCCCAACCGGCTCTCAGGGAAAAACTGTTCTTCCCCCTAACCACAATGTCATAAACATCTTAGGAAACACCAACCGGGGTCAGAGGTGAAGAATGTTAGGCACGTGTTTACAGCTGAGAATACCCAGGGTTGCCGTTGTTTAAAATAACGTTTAGAGGCAAAATATAAATAAATAAATAAATAAATAAATAAATAAATAAATAAATAAATAAAACAGAATTCACTGTAAGAAATCGTCATTGATCTTTTCAAATAAATCTTAAATGATTAATGTTTCCTATAATAATACATAATGTTACAACTCTTTATAACATAACTGAAAAGAGATATATTACCCATGCTGTTATGGTATTAGTACTTCTACTACGTACAAGAACTAAATGCGTATTACTAGCACAATATCTAAGGAAAGTTTAGTAAAACATCATTACAATTTTAAAGGGGTTAAATTGCATCAGTGTGCATGAATTTGCGAGGGATAAATTACCTGCAAATTAAAGAAGCACTTTGGATATTCTGGTAGTTAATAATAATTTATAAGCAAAGATTGCACGTTAGAGCTTTGTTTATTGCAATCGTGAGCCGATTTATCCTAAAACATTTTCCTTTATTCTATGGCAGCTACAGGTGGTGAATTTCTTTTGATTTAGCAAAGCAATAAATAATTTAAAAAAAACGAACCAAGGAATTAAAGAAAAACTAGTAAGGAAACTCTTTTTAAATTTTCGAAGCTTTTTACAAGGATGTCTGCTAATTTTACAAGTTTGAATAAAGTTAAGCAGTGTATCTGTTTTTTTTTTGGGGGGGGAGGGGGGATTCTGCTAAACCCAATTTAAATAAATAATCACGTACATTCCGCATAATAATTAAATATGCCATAAACGCTTTAAAACTCGAGAAAGTTTAGAAATACTGTTAGGTATATATTACAAGTATGAATGGAAATCCATGTTAGCATATCCATGTTAGGTTCGATACTCACGGCCTCCACATCTTAATTAAATTACGCAAGTGCTAAACGCCAATAACTATTAAACACTAATAAATTACTATACTAAGTAAAACACTATGTAACTTATATAAATATAAGATTAATTAACACATATAGGAAGCAAGTTTGCACAGTCTAAGATAATTTCTGAGGGCACAAGAAAAATATTGCAACAGCGCTCTAACTTGGTGAACGTATTGAGAAGGACCACCCCATGTGTTTAAGGGTGGAAAACCCTTATAATTGCTTACATGTGAGGAGGTGTAGTCAGAAGGGAAAGCTTTGACGGCGCCTGGGATGCAATGGACGAGGCTACTATACACTTATACACTCATTACGTAGTAAACAGATCCACTATAATCTATTCGCTGTCAGAATAAAGTATTACTCCGCATTCCGTAATTAGTTCTTTATAGGTCCGCCTCTTAGTACGTCATTGGTTAACATAACACGTAAACGGCAATGTCGTCAGCGAAGTCATCTTTGTTTTTGTATAAACCAGTGCAGTTTTGAACTTTTGAGAGTTATTGTTCTGTCAACACTTTATAACGTTGATTATATATTATAACAACTTGAACTGTTTATTGAAAGCAGGTAAAGCGAGAAGCTTAATACACCGCGGAACTATATTGTGAAAGAATACGGGAGTATTAAAACTCACCAGCCAATGCGGTCCATTTCTGACATCTACTTCTTTTAGACTTATTTAATTCTTACAGTGAACATATACCAAGCCGTCTCCCTCTTCAGGCTTGCTTGTTGTGGTGAGTAGACAGTACCACATGGGAGTCCACGACGATGTCATAAATAGATCTAATAACTACATATGTATCGCACAACGTTAATATCACAAAATTGTAGAACAAGAGCATACGTTTTCTTAAAGATCTAAGCATTGTCTTTGTGATGAAAGTATAATTTAGTTAAATATAACTGTAATCGATAACGCTGGAGTTGTTAATGTCAACACATTTTTATAGACACATTTCCGTGAAAGGAAAACAGTGTACTTAGCTTCCCATGTATGACGCAACCCTTGGTATAAGCTCTGACTACATACGTTGCCTGGATTCCAAACCACATTTGCGTCTCTACCAGATGTGACGTAGGGCTTACAGTGTCTTACACTGGATATGACGTTTAGCGAATAACCATTTCCTAAATAATGCATATATATTGAAAAAAAATATTACATCGTTCTCATTTATGAATAAACAAATATATAAAATAAAAAATAGAAAAAATATAAAAGAGAGAAAAACATTGAAAAAAGGCAGGGTATAAATGGAATATATATATATATATATATATATATATATATATATATATATATAAAGTGGATAGTAAAAATAGTTACTGACGGGTAAGATTTATAATTGTATAAAGGATGGTTGGAGTGGCAGATTAAAAAAAAAATCTCAGGAGGTACTTCCCAAGAGTGACTGTGAAGGTGGCACCGTAATAAATGACCAGAACCTCCGATATAAAGATAGTTTAATCTATACAAATAAACTATAAAATAAGTCATTATCTTATAGACAGCTATTACAGCTAATATTATTATAGGCAGCTGTTAATGCTACCTTTGCGGAGGTTCCTCAGTGGTTAGACCGTTTGGCTCTCACCAAGGCGGCCCGGGTTCGATCCCAGGCGACCGCAAAGTGAGATTTGTGGTGGACAACACGGCGCTGAGGCGGGTTTTCTCCGGGATCTCCGGTTTCCCCCGCCATACCATTCCACCGGTGCTCTATCTTCATCTCATGTATCATCAGTGTCATCGCCTGCGGTGCCGTATGTAGTAAAAAGCGGGTGTTAAACACTACACATTTCATTTCATTTTTGCGGAGGTTCTTGGTGTATCAAGTTACATTTTGGAAGATAGCCACAATGGTCTTTAAAGTTCCGAGTGTCGCAGGTTTATCCTAACACGCGCGAACGTTTCCCACCTGGATTAAAATTCGGGGACTTTAAATATTAAAATTTTGGCTAACAAGGAGGCTCAGTCATACATGCCAAATAAGCTGACTCCATGTGTGCGACGAGAAAGCATGATTCTTAAGGACTCACACAATCCGTTCCTTAAATATGAACTTTCCGGTAATGGCTTCATGTAAACTAACAGGAAGTCTCGCATCTGAATTTCAATAATTTATCTGAATATGCTGGATGAACGAGAATAAAATATTCAAATATTTGGGCTGCATACTCCGTAAATCGCGGAGTGATCAGCAATATGTTCACCAGATGCAAGGCTTATCTTGAAGCACAGGAAAACAAATTTAAACTAAAAGTTAACGTTAAACCTTGGTGATCCGTTTTAAAATACATAGGGTAAAAGCTGTAATATGACAATTACTTCCATTTTTATGAGTTTTGTAAACACATTTTCGAAAAGTAGTAAACTTCTAGGGAGGACCTTCAATAAAGTTATTAGAACCAAAGTTTGTTTCATATTTAATCGATATAATCAGAAAGGGCGTCAAAACAAATAGAATTTTCCATTCACCAGGGACCCTTAAAATACGATTGACTTCTTTTTTATTTATATTACATATTTTAATTTCTCGGGGAGTCAATTTGTATTTAATATTTGCAGCTGTTATGTCTCTGTCATCTTCACTTCTCAGGCGCGTTGCATTGTAGGATGGGTGAAGCTATAGGTAACGCAGACGAATATATGTACGTCACAATTTAAGAAGTAATATTTGGTTACCTCATTACTATTCAAATTATAAATATTGAATTTTTATCTTATTAGGTTTAAATGTGTGGAGATAATAAACGCCTAAGGACATTATGGCCTATTATGGTCAGTTAGTTATCTCTATTGTCCTGCGCCGTGGCGTAGCAGGCTAAGGCAGCATGCCTTGGTCACTGGCCACGGAAAGCGGCCCGGGATGGGGATTTTAGGTCCCGGGTATAGGACCGGTGCCCACTCAGCATCGTGAGGAAAGTGAGGAGCTTACGATAGGTAAGCGGCCCTGGTCACGGAAACCAACATTCCGGCTGGGGGATGCCGAGTTGATGACCACATCTCCTCCCCGTATCGGTTGGATGATCGTCCACCTCTGCCGTGCGTAAGTGGGCATGAGGCCGGCAGTCGAGTTGGTAGGCCTTGGCCCTCTAAGGGCTGTCGTGCCATGGCTTATATTATTATATAGTTATCTCTATTTCATTTGTAACATCCTATGTATATAAACTGAGGCTTTCACGGCCGGCGTCTTGCGGGCTTAAACTCAAGAACTCACTCAAGAATTTCTAGACCATGGACCATAAGCCCGGAACATAACATCTATCTTCACATCCTACGCAATTTGTAGCATCTAATGCACTTGCTTTGAAAACCTTTCTCTAACTTAAATTTAAGTAATGTCTGAAGTTAACTGTATTGAAACCTATGATTCGAAACATAGGTACGTGCACTCCGTTTGTTTCAGCCCAATTTTAAAGACGTAGAATAACTGTACTTAAATCGATTTGTGAACTTACCTGCCCAAGTCGAGAATACCATCGAGAATGTGCGCCTGTCGATCCATTGTTCCTTCCCCGAGCATTCCCTTTGTCTGGGGATCACCGGGATGTATCAGCAGTACCAGCATCGTGCCCAGTACTGCGTTCGTCAGAGATGTCAGCACAAAATATACGAGTGTTCTCACAGCTATTCTTCCGTTCATGCTGGCGTTTAGACGAGCACAACCTGTAATGATGAAAGAGGCAGTTTGTATTAGTTTCTCCGCAGGGAGATATTACTAGAAACTTCTAACCGTTTTTGTTAATACATATTTAGTGACAATTTAGCAAGATAAGGGATGTGCATATTGTTAAGGATAAGGTGGCATGTGCCAGGTTTCTTGACAACAAATCAGGATTCCAAATCTGCTACACTGAGCGGTTACTAACAGCTTTCCTGGTTAAAACACAAATGGATGTACGATAGCATTGCATTTACTCCTGTGGCTACAACTAGTTAAGTGGTTTTTTTATGATAAACGTGCTCTAGGAATAGGAAATCTGCACTTTCTACCAGCATGTGCAGTGAAAACAAGTGTCAAAGTGACTGGTGTTTTGAGTGGAAGCGATGGAGATAGTATACGAGTAAATGTGATAGTGAGGCCTAATTATTTAACATCCCTAATTTCCACTACCGAGACCGAGGGATCGAGTGGACCAACTCCACCTAATACCTGGGTGTCAAGTTAGATAGAGTTCTAACTTTTCACGAACACATCAGGAACCTCTTGGCACGGGTTCAGGGAACTATTGTTTCGTGTATCGGACTGTGTTCTGGTTCGGTGCCTGTTTGTTTAAAGTTATACCTCTTCCGAGCGCTCGTGGTCTCGTAAATGCTATATGCCTGTGAGATATGGGGCATGGCCTCAGACAGCTGATTGTTATGTCTCCAACGTGCACAGAACGGAGGACTCGGTCCATATGATGGGTTGGCTACTCCTTCCCACTGAGGTTGCTTTATGATGTCATCTCTTCCATACGTGGACGATGAAATTAGGCGCTGGGCAACAACATTTTACGCTGCATTACGTCTACATAGAAGCGCTGTGGTTAGGTCTCTTGACGTCGATTTCCTCGCATGGCATGCTAGCATTCGAGATAACAATGAAGCTAATCCATCAGCAGCACAAGGCTGAGCTCCAAAATAATCTAACCAAGAGTTAATTGGTCTCAAAATGTTCTCCCAACTAATAGGAATTTTATATTAGATAAACCACGCCCACCAGGGTGCATCAGGTTTTGCATCATGTCATCCTTCAGAGGAGCCAAATAAACTATTTATTTATTTATTCTTATCTGAAAAGGTTCCCAGAGCCGTAGCTTATGCTAGGGGACAGTAAAAAATATGTAAAGTGATGGCAAACAGCCCTTAACAATGCTTATATTACATTTTCATACTAGGAATGAATTACCGTACAAAAACAACATATATGAAACAAACAAAGATACAAACATTCACTGTAAATTATAACTCAAGAAATAATAGTAACAAAGAACATTACAGAAAAAACTACATATTCTATGAGACATTAAATACATATTAGTTTTTAACCAGTGTAGCTAATCAAACCAGCTATAAATGTGTAACACTTTATCAGCTATCAAAATATGCCTTCAGTAAATTTTCAGCAACTTTCCTTCTAAAACCTTTTATGTTCCTGCAGCCTTTCAGTTACAATGGCAGTGCATTATGTAAGTTGACAACGCGTGAAGTTAAGCTGTTCAGGCCATAAGTAGAAGTGTTCACTGTTGGTTTTGTCAAGTTTCCTTTATTTCTTGTAGTATATATGTGAGGAGCTTTCAAATGTTAGATTAGTCTTTAGGAAATTATTTTGTGGAGATATATTATCCAGAACAACTCTGTTTACTTGTAATGGTAAAATGTTAGTTACATGGTAGAGTGTTTTTGTGTTCATTCTAAAGGGCAGATTGTAGATTATTCTCAAGGCATGATTTTGAAGTACTTCGAGGTCATTAATTAAATATTTAATAGAATTACCCCACAAGATGTTTAAGTAATCCAAATGGGATTGAATTAAAGCATGGTAGATACTTCGTACCCCATAAACTTCCTCCTACATAATACACAAAAATCAATCCTTAAAACTCCCAATGAAAAGTAATTTCTATGGTTAAACCCATTTTGAGTGGGCACGCAGCAAAACTCTTTGGGGTCTGTATAGCCTGACAGTATTACGGACGGGCGGAATTATTTAACTTGATTCTGGGCAAAGTGATAAACTCGTAGAAGGTGCAATTCAAAATGAAATAGGATAAAAGGATTTACATTTCGGAATTTTAAAATTGATGTAGCACTGTTATAGCTATGAGGTCCACAGTCCAGATAAAGAAAGATCTCTTAAAAATGGTTGTCTTGATGATAACGTTTCTTTCCGTAGAAGCAAAACTGTTACGCAATAGATGTAACTTCTTCTTTTTGCTCTAGTACTTTATTATTTTCTCTATTACTTATAGACAAAAGAAGAAAAATAAAAAGGATTTTTATATATTGACCATGTTAACATAACGATCAATAAATTGTCAGATAGTAATAGCTTTATCGCTTGATTTTTCCTTTATGATTCAGATTCATAGTTCTCATTTCAATCCATTTAAATATACAGATTAAATAATTATAATGTGCATAAAATAATATGATGAAGATATTTTCTTCACATATTAAACACAATATCTTGAATATTTTGGGAATAGCCCCAGAAGTCCTCTTTGTTCGTTATGAATTATACATCACTGTAAACCTTAAGAGAGATATAAAATCTTACTACGAGATCTCGTTAAAGGATACAATTTTATTGTTGTGTAGTTATCCATTTCCGAGATATACCTTGTAATTGATTTCGTTTTTAAAACGCTTATACTTTATTAGAGATTCGTATTCCTCCTCCTCCTCCTCCTCCTCCTCCTCCTCCTCCTCCTCCTCCTCCTCCTCCTCCTCCTCCTCCTCCTCCTCCTCCTCCTCCTCCTCCTCCTCCTCCTCCTCCTCCTCCTCCTCCTCCTCCTCCTCCTCCTCCTCCTCCTCCTCCTCCTCCTCCTCCTCCTCCTCCTCCTCCTCCTCCTCCTCCTCCTCCTCCTCCTCCTCCTCCTCCTCCTCCTCCTCCTCCTCCTCCTCCTCCTCCTCCTCCTCCTCCTCCTCCTCCTCCTCCTCCTCCTCCTCCTCCTCCTCCTCCTCCTCCTCCTCCTCCTCCCCTCTCTCTCTCTCCTGATCATACCCCTTTAAAGAGAACGGATTTTCAAGGCCATCACATGGCAATCAGCCATTAAAAGATTTCTTTATTGCTTAAAGCTCACTGCATTCCCTTATTTCCATTGTATCTACAAGGAAATATATAACAAAAGTGTTTGTGTAAATGTTTAGCCAAAATAGTGTGAGGTAGATATTAATATATAATATTCATACTTTGTAGAAGAATGGGCAGATAACTCATATAAATATCACACGTCAGATTTATATTGAAACAAGTTTCAATAATAACAGCTGCTACTCATAATTTAATTAGCTTTTCTCATTTACTGATTCTTCACATTTAACCAAATTACATCAAGTCTTTGCTGTGCTGCAGTGTGAAGTTCCTGCCAGATATTTACATCTCATGCTGGAACAGAAACGATCTCTGTAGATAATTTCAAAAAGCTATTCAAAAGAACTGAGACACACACAAATGAAATCTACTAATATTTGGCTCTACTAGTACGATACCAAGCGAATGCACCAATCTGTCTTGAAGGTCAATATGCCTCAACGCTTTGTCTATAGTATCTTAAGCAAACAGCATCAGGTATGTCCCGGATTCGATTCCTGGTGGCAGCCTATTCTGGACATAGGTTTCCCCATGGTGTCTTCTATCATGGACCTTCTCTTTCCTATTTTCTCTCATTTTATGTCTTTTTTCACATTACAGGTTGATCTAGTTAAGAAAGTTTAAGATATTATCACTTTCAGATGTGGAATAATCATGATCTTTTTAAGCAGGTCCAAACTTACAAAACAGACAGTTCTTAACCTTGTGAGCTAAAATACAAAACCTGGTATAAAGTTCAATGAGAAGGTATAAACTGTAAAAAAAAAAAAAAAAAAAAAAAAAAAAAAAAAAAAAAAAAAAACACGCATTTTATTATTGAATTTCTATTAAAAATATATACTTGAAAATTTAGTGGAAACATAAAGCTAGGTAGCATGTAATGAAATTAGTCCATACTTAACATAAACATATGGCAAAAGCTTCTATCAATATTAATGACCTATTGTCAGCCTTCCCATACCTATGGTAAGTTTTATTTCGGCCATTAGTTACATAATTTTGACAAATAACTTTTAATATACGAATGAAAATATATAAGCTAAATAGTATCTAGAAGTATCCATTAGATTTTGTTCTGAAAGGCCAAGTTAAATGTTGAAAGTACTAAGTACCCAAATTGCTACAAGGTTCGTATCTGCAAACTTTGTTTTTCGTTGCTAAGCTTTCGTTCATTTTTCATCGTACACGGCCACTGTTTCTGAGCATTAATCTTTGCCCTTACGCTGGCAGTCTACCAATTACATGTAGTTGCAGTATAAGAAAAACATAAGCAACCGAAGTTATTACGCAAACGTTACTATTATTCGTTGTGAATGGTAGTAAAACTGTTAAGCCTAATTTTATTTGTGCTAGGCTGGTAGGCCTATCAACAGGTATTTAGTTACCGTATAAGAGTTATAAGAAACAATCGATTGCCTCCTTTTCTCTGGTTTTAGATATACCAATACTATTGCACTGCACTTAAGCAAAAGGATAAGATGTCTGCAGTTAAAGCTTCGTTCAAACTCCAGCCAAACTCCTAGTATGTTTATAATACCTGGCTAACTCACAACTCATAGTAACTCAGGAACAGAAGCATACGATACTTCCTTACAAAATAAAGGTACAGTACTCTCACTTTACCGAAAAATATAAAACCTGTATTTTGTAGTTACATTAATTTCAAACTAAGCCATGGAAGTACATACAAATATAGCATTTACAGCAAATCACAGAGAAAGCTTTAAGTTTCAGAGGCTGTAGAAGATTTGATAGAAGGGAGGAGCTATAGGGCAGTACGAGTACAACTTTCGTACCTTAAGATCACCAACAGAGATAACGAGAATGAGAAAGATATTTATCTACAAACTTCAGATAACGAATCATGGGACCGTAGCTTCTCCAGCAGCTGTCACACATGAGTAGTTAGAAAACAGATGGAATGGGAGATGAATATTCCCTGGATGTCTGTTCTCCTTCTACAAGTGCTGCGCATACACCGGATGTCAAAAAAGTTTATTATGTTTCAAGCATGAAAGAGAAGCTAGAAACAAACGTTTTTTGTATGGAAAATCTTTGGCAGATGCACCATTATTCCAGTAGTTGACCTTGAAACTCCCACTGGATTCGCATGAAGTTACTGAACTCTTGCATAATGTTTCACACACATTATGTGATAGAAGCTTTTCATTCCTGTCAGTTGTTTCGAGTTAGTAGTATCGTTATGTTTTATTTACTTATATTACTTGCATGTTATTTCCATACACAATAAGGTAGAGAAGGTATTGTATTCTGTCCAAAAGTTCAGTACCGATATATCGCTGAAAATATACGTTTTGAGAACTGAATAAGAATGTACTTTTGGAAAAAGGTGCGTAGCGTGTGTGTCTGCGCGTCCACAGGTAAATTAAAAATTGAAAATGAAATTAAGCATCTTGCAACGGTGCATCACGAAGATTTTCAAGAAAATTCCACCAATCCTTTACACGGAAAATTTTATATAAAAAGGTTATCTTATCGAAATGGCTGAAACGATTTTGATTAAAATATCTCATGCTTAATTTTTCATGACAGATAAAATGTATATCTTGATTTTTCCAAAAACGGCCTCTGAAATCCTTCTCATTCTAATATCTAACTTGGCATAATTCTTAAACCATAAGACATAAACAAAATTTTACTGTAACTATGTGAAGATGACCATTTCCAAGATATTCCTTGTTACTGATTTGAATTTTCAAACACTTATCTTTAGTCAAATATGCAGTAGCTGTATATCTGTTATGCCCTATTCATGCAGAGAGAACGGAGTTTGAAAGTGTCAACTCAGAAGACTTTTTGTGGAATTTTTATTTTAATTGCTCAACACAGTTGGTGCTATACAAATTGTGGAGCTATATACATAGTATACATAATAAAATTAAAGTATATAGGGAAAGAGGATACTCATATTAGAGGCCTCAAGCAAACTGGTCTGATTAGTATGAGTATAAATTAAATAACTTCCTCTTTACAGAATAAATAAACATTATAGAAATAAAATGTCCTGTGGCAAGCGTGCCGTCAGCCTCGGTGCAGCATCAAGGCGACATCCCAGTTGGAAGAATAAAGCGCCTGATACATAAGGAAGGTGAGCAAAGAATCTGCTTGTCGTTGTAGAGATGTACTCATTAATGCTGCCTATCTCCAATTCTCTATGCAGCTGTGCATTCCGGATGTACCACGGGGCGTTCACAGACAATCGCAATATCCTGTTTTGAAACACCTGGAGTTGGTGAATATGAGTAGGTGAAGCACATCCCCATACAGGACTGGCATATAGAAGAAGTGGTCGTAGAATACTCTTGTATAGTAGTAGCGGATTTGCGGTTGAGGGTGGGATACAACTTGTGAAGACGAGCATAGGCTTCATTTAGTTTGCTTTTGATATGTGTACTCCATGTCAGCCGACGATCAAGATGGACGCCAAGATGTTTGACTGCACAATCAGAAGGTAACCAGGGGACTTCAGTGTTATACAGTCGTATATTTGCCGGAGCAGCAGGCCTGCGCAAGGTGAAAAGCTTAAGAAGACATTTGCTTAACTCAGAAGATTGTTCGTAAAGGCAAAGGCATTCCACTATTGCCATTGTATTTCAGGCAAATGTGAAATAAAACAGTTTCTGCAATCTTTTATCTTTATTAACATGAAGAAGATACAATCACAAGCTCCTTAACGGGTACTTCAGCTTTGAAGAACTGGTAGAAAATGTCACGTGAAAACATCAGAATTATGTGATGCTGTTCAACATATTTTTCATTAAACAAATACAAAAAATAATTCCTGCGTAAACGATGCGCTCAAAAATGCGAACTATCTTTGAAACTACATATATTATTTCACAGAATAACTGTTAGACAGATACATTTTTACGGTAAAATTATTTTAAGTTCTGGATTTAAAAATCTATTAGAAATATCTAAATTCAAATCCATCTCAGATGAATGTATAACAGCTATTTTTCTTTGCGTACATTTCTTTTCCTTCAATAACACTATGGCATTAGTAATTTTTCTTGATGAAACAGCCTCAAAATCTATACAGAACAGAAGATAAGTAGCATGAATTACATATATGGCTTTTAATTATCATATATTCTATTAATTTTTAATTATCAACTGTTATAGTAATACTGGGACAAAGAATGTCTAAAACAGTCATTTAATATAAATGTTTAGTGAACTTGAAATAAATTTGCCTACATTTTCTTGAATGTACAGTATCAAACTAGTAGTAGAAGATAAAACTCTAGCATATTAATTTTATTTTACAGTAAGCTAATTATTATCTGTGGAAAACTAGAGGGCAGTGCCGTTAAGAAATGGTTAAACCATTCGCCTCTTACGAAGTTTGATTTTAGATCATATGCGGGATTTTATGGTGGACAAAGTCATCTGTGTGTACTTTCTCTAGTACTCCGGTTTCCCTCACCATTTATTCCATCAACCACTCCATAATAATTTATTTCCCGTTCAGATCATCTCCTTCTTCATCCTCATACCAGGTATCGAAGTGATATCTCATCCTAGATATTTTCTCGCACCGAGAGTGTTTGCTTTACTCGACAGGTAACTTACGCTAGGGACTGAAGCTGTTTTAGACTGCTTCACAATGATGCTGCGCCAATTTGAAGCAGTATATCTGCCTCAACGATTTACGCCGATTTGTAACCGTCGGCATCTGCTTCAATCTCGAGCAGAGTCCTATCTCAGAATAGGCATGGGTAAGGATGACACCGGTATCTAAGTTTGAAACGTTTAATAACCTTTTAAGTCTTAGTCTTAAGACTTAAATCGAGAAGTTGTCGACCAATGGAAACTAATGTGTCTTCTTCTTTTTCACTTCATGGCATAGGCAATCAAGTGCCTGTTCCGCCTTCGAAGTCCTCCAGCCATCGTTTTCTAGGTCTGCCCACCGATCTCTTACCTTTAGGATGATACTGTAATATTTGTTTTGCAATTCTATTATCTGGCATTCTTTCAACATGTTCCTTCCATTTTTGTTTGAGATCTCTTAACCTATCATTCATACTAAAAATGTCCAGCTCTTCTCTTATATTTTCATTTCTTATTAAGTCCCTCTTCGTGCATCGTTTCACATTTCTCAAGAATTTCATTTCTGAAGCCTGTATTTTACTCTGTTGCTTTTTAGTTAACGTCCAAGTCTCACTTCCGTAGATCAGTATAGGTACAGCCATAACTTTGTAGAACTTTAATTTTGTTTCTTTACACATTTTGTTTCTAAATGTTATATTTATTGTTCCACACACTCTTTGAAATTTGCATATTTTATTGTAGACATCATATTCCTTGTCATAACTAACATCAGTTCCCAAGTAGTTAAAATGGCTTACCTGTTCAACGCAACGATTATTTATAAATATTTTTGTTCTAATTGGCTCTTTCCCAATGAATGCCATTACCTTTGATTTTATAAAAGGCATTTTCATATTATATTGCTTACAAAGTTCACTAAGTTTAAAAATAGATTTTTGCAGGGCAGACTCGCTATTTTGTATAATAACTAAGTTGTCAGCAAACAATAAAATATTTAAAGAGCTTTTATTTAAAATTTTAAAACCTATATTCACTAGCTGCTTCCATTTGCACACTAGGTCGTCAATATAAATACTAAAAAGTGTAGGTGATAAAGTACACCCTTGTCTGACACCCTGATCAGTAAGATTTTTTTTTAAAGAAATTTTACCGTTGTTTCTCACATTTATTTTTGTTTGGAATTAGAAGTACTATCATTTTTACTAATTGTTGTGGGTATCCTCGTTCTTCCAATATTTGGCACATTTTGCATCGCTTTACCCTATCGAAGGCTTTTTCAAAGTTAATAAACGCCATATGCGTTTCTTTGTTAAACTCCCTATGTTTTTCAATTAGTTTTTTAACAATAAAAATGTTATCTGCACAGGATCTGCCTATATTCTGCAACAAAACGAATGTGGGTGTGTGTGTGTGTGTGTGTGTGTGTGTGTGTGTGTGTGTGTGTGTGTGTGTGTGTGTGTGTGTGTGTGTGTCCAGAATAAACGTATATGAATCTTATACTGCACGATAACACGTGATCCTATTTCATTCAGCTACGACCAGGCCAGAAGTGTGCAAGATTCTGCTTAGAATGTTCTACTCAGCTACCAAAATTGTCATAATAACCTCCCCTTTTGCTAATGACTCTAAGACCCCCACTATTAGCTTTTAATACGATGTTGCCTCTTCATTTATACATTACTGAAATTTCCTGCTTTCCATCCTAAAGTCTCTCTATAAATGTTTAAGAAATATTCTCACATATTTCACGAATTCCAGGCTCGCCTGACATACCTAACCTGGCAACTTTGGATAGTAACTTTCCCCTCACTAATGTAACTTAGCTATTTCCCCAAATCTGCTTGAAATTAGCCCTTGCTAATTGCCTTACTTAATGACATCTTACCCCGAGTCAATCTGTACTCATATTTAACTGCCAAACTTACAGTATCTACCATTTAACACAAATGCACAAATTATTCACATTTAATTTTATTATAATTCTTAATTAATTTAACTGAATCATAATTTCGGTATCAGGGTTCACTTGTAAGTCCTAGAGGGTGCAGGACCTCCATAAGAGAAGGGTAAAATGGAAAAAGTAGAAGAAAGTAAACTCTACAAACATTTATCACATTTGAGACATGATGTCCACTAATAACTGTTCAAATATTTGCTTTTGAGTCTAATATTTTACATTTATCTAAAACTCTCTACACCGTTTTCTCTGTCTTCTCTCCTTCTAAACGTCTCTATCTTTAATAGTAGCTCTCATTAGGTGTAAAAGCGAATGTGCTTAGTACACTTGATCCTATTCTTTAGTAACGAGGTGCATAACATATTCTTTTATTAAGTTAATTGGGCAACAGATTTTATGGCTCACTGAGATCCCTTCGTTATTCGCAAATAAACTACAAATTAAATTTGAAATTAAAAGCGCCCTAGCACTCCAGCCTTCCCAGGGGAGGCTTTAACAAGGCAAATGGATCAGCACTTCACCTAATGTAGCTACCTCCTCTTTTTATAAAACTCATGTTGAAATAATGCAAATGCTTTGTAGTTTATTTTGATACACATATTCATTTAATTTAACGTAATTAAATTCCGCAACCCATGAGGGTTACGTAATATTTTATGAAAACAAGTTATTTGGTTATGAAAGTATGTTACTGGGGATATACTCATAAAAAGTTTAACATGTTAAAAATACGCTTTATGCGCTATCATTTATTTTCATATCTGTCATACAATTATAAAGCAGTTTATTGTTGTGTGTACATCCCACTAATTATGATAAACTTCACAAAAAGTAAACTCCTTTAGTACACATTTTACAGCAGCAACTGTTTTATATTTATCTGGCTTTATATTATTACACTTTGCATTAGCTTAGGGATGTTTATTGAAGGTGAACTGCCTAAAACACTGGAAAATTCAAAGAAGGAAATATTTCATCAGAATATTTCATCTAGAGGAGTGAGCGATTGATGATCGAAAACGAGAAGAAAAAAATAGAAGAACCTTAACTTTTAAAGAAGTAAGCTGGATAGCGTTGGGAGTTATGTTAATATTTCCTAGAGAAGAAAAAATAACAACTGCATTTAAAGAACTGTGTGAATGGAGACAAAACTTTCTTAAAAGACATTATAGCGAGATTAATGGGATCTGAAAAAGTGATTTGATATCGCACGTTTAGGTCGAATGTTACCTCCGATAGCCACTTGGCCCATCTCAAAGATAGGAGTCTACACTTTCCGTTAAGTAGCTTCTCACGAGACTAAATGCTTGCGGTACCAGAAAGAAAAATTCCCAAAATTCACATGCGGTTTCACAGATTTGGAACCGATTCCTCTCGTAGCTCAGGCAGCAAGTTTACCGTAGCGCAACGGGTATAACATCGACATTTATGTGGTAAAGAATGTAAGAAATAATTTTGCTTTCTGTCTCTAAGATTAGAAGCCCAATATTCAATAAACTTACAGAAAATGAAGGATGCCTGTCTGCTTCATATCCATTTATTTACAATTATCATTCCTGACAGTTGCAAAATTTCTGTTTTCGTTTAACATGAAAAGTCACAATATCTTAGATTTCCTAAAATTATATCCTGTGATTCATATATGAGGAGAGATGAAAATAAAGCTATACTCTTTCAGCCAACATTAAATTATTCGCTACCGTGGTGAAAACACCTGTGAGTTATGCAAAGAGCATGTTCATGGTATGTAATAACGATATCTTTTTAAAAGCATGCATGCACTATTATACACACACACAAATACAGATATTGTATCATATTTTTTTTAAATTAACTTCTTCCAATGTAAGTCATATTCCTTTTCGGGCCTTGTCCATCAAGATTTCTATACATTTAAGTAAGGAAGGAATATTAATTGACAAAGGTGGTAGAATAAATATGCTGTTGTTTGAGGACGATGTCTTACTAATAGCAGAATCCGAAAGGGATCTACCAATGTGGGCCTGTAAATTCCAAGTAGTGGCCAATAGATACAACTGCAAAATATCAATAAATAAATAAAAAGCAAATATGGGATAAATATGGGATAAGAACTACTTGTAAAATGTTTTGGAAAATAAAATAGTGAAACAAGTAACAAATTTTAAGTATTTAGGTTGCGATATTACCTATGAATAAAATAAAGATATAGAAACATATAAAAAGTCCAGGCTATATGTGGGATCATTAAAAGAACTTTATGGTGGAAAAACAATAAAATATTATAAGCTTAAATTATACAAAACATTGTCTGTTCCTTACTTGTTGTATGGTAAATCAAAGGATATCAGTAGAGTACAAGCCTCGGCATGCTGTTTCTGAGGAATTTGAAAGGATGCACAAGAGCAGATAGAATAGAAATGAGCAAATAAGAGAAAAATTAAACTTAAATAAATTAGAAGATAAAATTGAAGTAAAAAAAAAAAAAAAACAAGAAATGGACAGAACACTTAATGAGGATGAGTGAAGAGAGGATACCTAGGATAACATTTCTATATAGCCCAAGAGAAACAGGAGATGTTGGCCGACCTCGCAAGAAATAGATTCCACTGACGACTTCGCCGGAACGCTGCATAGCCTAAACCATGTAGAAGATGTTTATGTTTAATTTAAAAACTTCATATTATCACAATGTACTCACCAGAAATAAGACTAGCGATAATGAGAGGCAAGATGAGAAGTTTTAGGAGCCGCATGAACAGTTCTCCTGGATACGATATCAGCATCACGGAATCCGGACTCAGGTTGAGGTGTCGTAACGTGAACCCTGTTATAAATAAATACATTAATTAATTAGCGCATACTTATTACAACAGTGTTATAAAACAAAATCTTTAACTGAGGACATTCTTGCATACGCTAAGAGATAGAGGCTAATTTTGGTGACATGCTTCAATAACAGCACTTATTTTCTGTTGCAGATTCGAGGTTCTTTCTGCTAAATCTCATTTTGTGTAATTATTATCTATGCATCTTAAACAGCTGCACTTGGATTAAGCGTTTGCTTATTTGACAGTTCCCCATCATATTAATCTGTTGGATTGTAAGGAAGTCGAAACGTAGGCTACAAATTATTCTTAATTTTGTATTAGGTATTATAAATTATTAAGTATTCTCAAATCCTTGGGTTCGTATGAGGACAGAAATAAAGCTAAGACTGCAAAAAAAATATATATCTAAACCAGCGCTGATGTACTCTTGTGAAACGTGGATATTAAGAACCAGAGAAAAGTCAAATTTAGAATCTCAAATGAGATTTTTGCGACCATTATTGGGAATTACTAGATCAGATAGAATTAGGAACACTACAATAACAGTCAATTGAAGAAAATATTACTGAAGAAATTCAGAGGAATCAGAAACGACGGAAATAATATGTTCTACGAATGCCCCTTTCCAGATATCCAAGGCAAGGCTTATTTTATAAACCTTCAGGAACACGAATTATTGAAAGAAGGAAGAGATGGAGCGATCAATTTTGTAGCTTCGGTCAGGTCTGAAGGCCTAAACATGTAAGGAAGAAGAAGAAAATATATCCTCAATAGTTTAACGAGCGCGTTTATCCAGCTCACAGGTGGATTGCCTATGATTTGGAATAATCGCTCATGTTATTTCTCACGAAAGAGGGAAAAAGGAAGCCTTACGAATTCCAATCTGTGAAAAACCTTATATCTACAATTTGGCTTGGATTGATTTCAAAATTTAACACAATAATTGTAGTAATAACAATGGTTCACACACCAATTTTCAGACTTCTGTTCAAAATAGTTCTGCTGATATTAATATATTTATAATGTTTTACTGTCATTTAATCAAACTATTTCACATGATGCAATTTTAGTTTCAGAAAAATAATGCTTATAAGTTAAACTCATAAATACATTATTAGTAAATTTATGAGATGAAATTTTATTCTGACGCTTGGTTTAGGATAAAAAATTATTCAATTCTTATTTTATTAATTTTCAATATTTTCTTGTGAAATATGATATTTGTTATTTAATTGCACAAACGCTGGTGACATTATAAAATCATCTTATCAGCTTCCTGATTTTATCCAAGCACAGAGATTTTCAAGTTTATAATTTTAAAACGGCATCGTGTGGAGTTACTTTGAAAAGCGATGGAAATTAAAAACACGAGAAAATCACCAAAATAGGGATTTAAAGCACCACGCCCACTTACAGTCAGCCATTTAAATCGTCAGGTGACTCAGTTTAAAGGACCGCATGGCATTAAACAATCGAAAATCGAAGAGCAAGGATAACTCTAATTAGGCTAAAGTTTTTGCCATTGTTTTGCACTTTTTGACTAGCTTCCACAGACGGGTATCTTTAAGTAACTTGAGATATACAAAAAATTGATTTTTTTTGTTACAATGTTTGAGCCCTTTCGTATATTTATAAATAATAAGACTTAAAAAGTGTGCCCTTTGATTATAGTTCTGAAGGATATTACTTTGTTTTAACTTAAGGTCATAATTCATTGATAAATTTACCTTTTATAAATTTAGCATGAAAGTTTTCGTTTTAGAGGTTAAGTATTCCTTGATGAATTAAAGGTTTAGTTCATTTTAAATTTAGTTTAATAAAATACCAATAACATTTTATTTAATATTATTTAAGTTTATTATAATTAGTATCATAAGATAGTATGGTTATGCTATGTTATTTAAGAAATTTTTTTGTTTCATTAGCTTACAGATTAAACAATTGTGAACTAACTACAACAATTTCCAAACAAATGCAAATGTGTATGATAATATCTTTTTGATAAGATTTTACTGATAGCCAAAGGTGTTGCTTCCAACTGATGGGATCTGTAAATATCATAGCATTTTGTTGTTGTTGTAATTTATGTCCTCCAACATTTAGTCATATCGGACGATGAATGAAATGGGTGAAATGATGTTCAATGCGTCCGGGGTCCACGGAGCTTATAGTTACCCGACATTCGTCTCTCAGGATAAGGGAAAACCCCGGAAAAAACCTTATCCAGGTAACTCACCCTGACCGAGCTTCGAACTTGGGACATCTTGAACGTGAGGCAAACGTGCTACCATCTACGCTACCGAGGCGTGCTCATAGCATGTAATGTTCCCTTGAACTCCCTTTTCTTTAAGTGAATAAGATGGAGACCCCTGGTCCTTGACAATCTTTGTGTAGCTTCCTAGCAAGATGCCCATTTTAAATACCAGTTTGTTATGGAAATTAGGTGTTCTTTCACACTAGCTGTGTGTAGGACGAAATGTGGAAAAGATAGAGTCAGACTGAAAAGTACTTACAACATAGTAAGTGGCCATTAAGGTAGCTGCCTCATGTATTTATGAGAACTCTTAGTGGTTCGCCGACAAAATCACGAGTCTGTTGGACAATTTCATGTCGTGCTGACACGTTGGCCATAGTAGCTCAATGGTTAAGAGCAGCGGACGGAGACTGGAAGATCCATGGTTCAAACTCCGGCTATGGCATTGAATTTTTCAGTCTGACTCTACCTTTTCATACCAGTTTGTTATGCTATTTACATACACACAAACACGGGTCTTTTTATAAGAATACTGTTTTAGAATTCACGGGAACTCAAAACGTGTATGTAGAGTGACGTTTTGGAATATATTTTTTATGGAACACAAAATGTTCTCTACCATGATGTATGTGGTAGAGGAAGTAAAAATACAATGGCTAAATCCTCACTCCGATGCGCATAACAGCTTGTAAAATTTCTGCAGTATTATAATTTCTACAAATTTGTATTAGTCCTTAAGTGTTTATAGTAAGATAGAAAAGTGAATTGTAGCATTAAAATACTTAGGCATTCCGTGCTGAAAGAGATTGAAGAAACAAATTAAACTAGAATTTACGTGTAATATAACGTCTCGAGCTGGAAACAAAGAAGAGGATGACAAATGTCGATGATTTAGGGATTAGTCGTTAGTTATTCAGTTGATGCACTACATAGCTTTCTTTATCCTATGTCGTTTACTATTTGGAATAGCCATTCCTTCAAATGTTTAACTGAGACTACTTGATTTTCTTCGAGATAAATCTTTGCAAAGATAGATTACATTACACATTAAAAGGCAGCAGCGACAGTAAACAATTTAAAAACTGGGCACTGTATACCGACCGTAGAATGGCATATAATCTTTCCACGACATCCTGAGAAGCAAGTGAAAATCAAAGGGACTTTTAAAAGAATTTCAAAGTGTTAAACAGATCAAACCATTAGTGACGAATATCTCTGAAATGGCTTATGCCACAACTGGATAAATTGTGTTTTAAACACATTTACAAGTGTTGTATAGGAATTTTGCCCATTGCTTAACGTTTACCAGTCTTTCGACTGAAAGGACTTCACAGGATGCTTCCACAAAATTGAAGCCATACATCTTATTTGTCATATAAATAACTTAAATTCGTGCTCTTTTAATAAAATCATAGAGCTTTTACTGAAAAAAGAAACCAGACATTTAGAGAGAGAGAGAAAAAAAACATTTCACCTAAAACGTAGCTGAGATAGGGGAATTTTATCCAACATTTTCGTCTTCTATCTTTTGAATAAACTAAACTTAATTACCAAATATGCTACTTTTTTAAAATTTAGTTTGAGTTAATGCTGTATTCTGAGACAACAGACATTTTTCCGTACTCCAAATTGCACTATAATATATTTTTTGTTTCTACATGATCCTGTTTATAAAGCTATAACATGAAACTTTATAACAAAACATAAGTATGCTAATGACATTTTAATATAATGACATTATTCTGGGCTATTAAAGACAACACTAAGCCTTAAGAGGTATAAATAAATTCAAAAGTAAACGCTCTTCTTAATCCTGGAAATATAAATAAATACTAAAAAAGGCGGTGGTAGGAATAATAATATAACGTTATAAGAAGTTGACGCTTTACGTGAGAGAGAGAGAGAAGGAGAGAGAGAGAACGAGAGGAAAAGAAGGAAACAAGAGTGTACTGCTATTGGGGCGGGATTCGAACTTGGAACGTCTTCAATCCATTCCACATATATTTGAGTTAACTGTCTAACATTTCTGTTCTTTGCATTGTAGCACTTATAGCCACCGTCCTTACATTTATTTACTAAATGTCACATCTATCAATAAACTTCTTATACAGTGCAATAGACCATAACGTTTGAACCAATAATAGGCCACAAGTGCAACTTTGGGAGAATATAATACACAATTGGGAGATTACATTACTCTATTTACATCTCAGAGAAAATGTTGGAAGTGTCCTCCACCAGCATCTATACATGTTTACACTCGTCTCATCATATTCTCTGAAGTTTTATGGAGATGATACCGAATTGAGAGAAGGTTATTTACAGCAAGATGGAGTAACATGCCATACATCTAATGACACCATGGAACTTGTAACCAGTTTCTATGATAATCGAATAATCTCAAAAGGTCTGTGGCCCCCCAGATCCTCTGACCTAACCTCACTGGATTTTTTCTTGTGGGGTATCTAAAAATACAGTGTACAAGAATAGGCCACGGACAATTGATGTTCTCAAGGAATCCATTCGAACCGAAATAAGTAACATTGGCGAGGATACTCTCCATAAAACTTCAAAGAATATGGTGAGACGAGAGCATACATGTATAGATGTTGGTGGAGGACACTTCCAACATTTAATCTGAGATTAAAAAAAAAGCCGAGATCTTGCTCAGCAGCAAGACCTCGGCCTCCTTTATTTGGGAGTCTGGTGCCTATTTTATATACCAGAATATATTCCACCCTTTATTATTATAATTCATCATACAATTTCAATTCCATTTTATATTAGTACCAAAGAGTACGGATGTATTGTTTTATCTTGACAGGAATCCTGCGCGGTAGGGATGAGTAGCAACTGTGGTGGGGATAGTGCACATATCGCCACAATGCGTCACACGCGTAAGATTACGAGAGGGGGGGGGGGCGGTGCATAAGGTGTCTAAAAGCAAATTTCATTCTCAAAGCCAGTTTTGCAGCTCTTATAAAATGAGTTGTAGTTCTTACTATGGTAGTACTCTCCACGCTTTTTTTGGATCTTAACTAGTACATAGACATTTGGAACAAAACTCTGTTCTCCCCCAGCAGGCATGATAAACAACTGTAGGCCTTTCAATATGGCTGCAGAGTCCCTGTAACGTATTTCACTCCAGGCATATGGTCCAGTATGTGCTGTATTTATATAAGTTTCATCCATATAAACTATATAAACGTCACTTCCATATCTCCGAATATTTCGTAAATACTTAAGCCTTTTTGCACGTATGGTGCGATGTTCGATTAAAATTTGTCTGTCACGCTTAGTGTTTTTTTTTTTTTTTTTTTCAAATAATCCTAGCTTCAAAAGAACTCTTCTTAATGTTCAGACACTGCCTTGGAAGTCAGTAGAATTTTTAGCTTCTTAAGCACTTTCTTCAAAGTTGGTCTTTGTTTTTCTGTGCTTTAAAAAGTATTCATAGTTCGCCTAACTACTTCTGAATTAAAACATCCAAATTAGATTTTGTGCATGTTCTTAATCTTTGTTTACTGGGCATAGAGAAGGACGTTGTTGCACTAGCACCAATGGCTTTTCTTTCCTTAATAGCTCTCCTAAACTACTTTCAGACACAACTGTTGCCTCAGATACCCTTCCCCAGATTTTTATAGCTGACCCAGACCATTGTTCCTTTTTTATAAATCTATGGATATTGGTTATTACTTCTCGTGTCTTTAAATGTAGCACTTTGTTTCCTAATGTGCTGCTAGGAGGCGTCATTTATAAATGCCCCCTTGGAACCAGGCGACAAGCACATTTTGAAACAAGCTGTGGTGTTACCGAGTAGCTCTGCACGTGTTTAGTTGCTCGCAACTGGTGCGCAACTGAACTGCCCTCTCCTCCAGTTGCAACCGTTCTGAGGTGGACTCGTCCAGATACCACTGCGCATCGCTCTGCACTTTTCAAGACAAAAAATACGCTTGTATTTACATATTATTAATATTAACATAAAATCAAAGTAACATAACATATTTTCTCTGAGATGGAGATAGTGTAATGGAATCTCCCAATTTTGTATTATATTCTCCCAAAGTTACACGTGTGTTCTATTATTGGTTCAAAATTTATGGCCTACTAAAGTGGTTCAGGTTTATATGGATCGCACTGTATTAGCTGTTAGAGACCTTTATTGTTTTGAAAACAGCCCTGTCTACATTAATACAGCACATTTTAAATTCTGAACAAACTGTGACGTATCTAAATTTTAAATTAATTAATGTTACCTTGTAAACCAAGACTGTGCCACGACCAGCATAAGCAAAGCTCTGTATCGGGAATCTTTTGGCGGTTCATTAGTTCTGAAGAGAAGTGTACTTAAGTGGCAGAGAAAATTAAAATTCTGTTGCATTTTATATCGAACCGCTCCTTTAAGCAGTGTTCCCGTATATATCTTCTGGCCAAAGCGATCAATACGCTACCGATTTATTGCAAGGTGCTTTAAGGGAAACATTCTTTCAGAGGGCGTACACGCCCCAACGGCAACCTACAATTTCGTTCTCTGCTCCACCGGAATATTAACGCGCTGTGGAGTCTTTTAACCTGATAGGAATTTTGAAGCCATTCGAGCAGATACCATCATAAGATTATTGTGGAGAGAGAAACCTCCCTGGCTGCTTACCCCCATGGGGTTCAGTAAGAGTGGAACATTCCTCGAGTTTCTTGCAGGATGATTTGAGGAGTCCCAATTGCTTTCAAAGGTCAATCGGTGTACAACAGAATTCTTCCCCTTCTCTTAACTGCAAATGACGTCTTTACACATTCGAAGGTAAATTAGTTGCTTTTGCGGTATATCGTATTAATTAAAAGGAGAAAATTGTGACAATGAGTGGTAAAAAATGATTGCACTGCAGCATTACCAAATTTGATGATTGAGAGGATTATTTTCCAAGATTGATGTAATGAAAGATAATTATAAATTGAATCAGTACCAGCTGAAATTTTAGGAACAGCGGGTAGAAGAACATTAGATTTGCTGCTAAATAAGGTCAAGGCAAATTAGTATAAATGAAATGTGGACTGTTTAACGTCCGCCTTTACTACTAAAAACGACTTACGACACCGCAGGCGGTGACACTTTCAATACATGAGATGAAGATGGAGTACCGGTGAAATGAGATGACGGGGGAAACTGGAGGTCTCGGAGAAAATCTGCTCCAGCGCTATGTTGTCCACGACAAATCCCACTTTGTGGTCGCCTTGGTCGAGTCAAGCGGTCTAACCATTCACCCACGGCCCTGCTGTCGGTGTTGCAGTTATGAACTAGGTATTCTTTTTCTTAGGGCATGTGTGAGTGAGTGTGAGAATTGACAGCGCGTCAAGTTGCTTGTTTAACTTAACCAAAGTTAATACATGATCTATCTGAAGTAAGTCGATGAAAGACGTTGAGGAATTTAATTTTCTAAATCATAGCATAAGAAGCTGTGTCTACTGAAGTATTGTATCTTGATGCCGGAGACAGATGTCGTCTCCGTCGATATTAAACATCTAGAAGATTTCATCAGCATCCGCATCGATCCCAGGCTTGCTCTGTAGAGCGATGAGACGTAATTGTCAGGATTTGCGTAGGCATTGTAAGGAACAACACAGATTTAAAGGAAATTAATTGTTCTTTCACACTGGCCGTGTGTATGCTAAATTGTGAAAACGTAGAGCCAGACTGAAAAATTCAATGCCATAGCCGGGATTTGAACCACGGATCTTCTGGTCTCCGTCCAGCCGGTCTAACCATTGATCTACTATGGCCAACGTGCCGATATGGCATTAAATTCTCCAACTAACTCATATTTTTCCCGGTAAACCACTTAGGAGTTCTCATAAACACATGAGATAACTACCTTAATGACGACTTACAACATGTAAGTACTTTAAGGTCCGGGCTTTATAGTTAACCACTATTAGGTCAATTAATGGAAATTAATTGTTCTTTCACACTGACCATGTGTAGGCTAAATTGTGGAAAAATACGAGTCAGTTGGAGAATTTAATATCATATCGGCACTTTGGTCATAGTAGCTCAATGGTTAGAGCGGCAGAACGGAGACCAGAAGATCCGTGGCTATGGCATTGAATTTTTCAGTCTGACTCTACGTTTCCACAATTTGGCCTACACACGGCCAGTGTGAAAGAACAATTCATTTCCATTAATTGACCTAATAGTGGTTAACTATAAAGCCCGGACCTTAAAGTACTTACATGTTGTAAGTCGTCATTAAGGTAGTTGTCTCATGTGTTGGTGAGAACTCCTGAGTGGTTTACCGGGAAAAATACGAGTCAGTTGGAGAATTTAATGTCATATCGGCACGTTGGCCATGGTTAGAGCGGCTGGACGGAGACCAGAAAATCCGTGGTTCAAATCCCGGCTATGGCATTGAATTTTTCTGTCTGGTTCTACGTTTCCACAACACATAGTTAAAGTCCCTTTTTATTCAGGTGTTATTTCTTTAAACTTGATATGCAATATTTAAAATATGTGGCTCACTTAGATGATATGAATTCATATGTTCTAAAAGCAATATATTCATATATTGTTAGTTTCTAAATAAATTTAAGAGACAGAACGCTACATACGTCTGCTCTCACTGCTAATCCGACGCGAAGTGAATAGAAGCTACGCTACCAACGAATCAATAATTTAGTTCAAACTTTGTCCGTTAGGCAACCACTGCTTTAAAATATATACTCATTTATTTATTATCTTTTTACTTCTTCTTTCTTATTTACTATTTATATTCTTATTCTTATTTATCTGTCTTATTCTCTTATTAATTATGATATATAAAGATTAGTTTAATCTGCCTTAAAATTTTATTACTTATTGTGTCGTTATACTGATGAATAAAATCTCTAACTACTAACATCCAATTAAGATCATTATCAATATTCTAGCGTCTCATGTATCTTTGCGGTCTGCAATAATAAAATTGCTATGAGCCACTAAAATGCTAAACGGAAAGTTCCCTAAATGCATATAATATTCCGAGGCGCTATGGACTGACGATAATGGATGGCAGCAACAATAATATTATTGTAATATTATAAAACACGAAAGAAAATACAGGAATTTTGGAAACACAGGCTCTTTTATCAACTTACGTTTCATTTTTATCAAAGTTTCTGTATTACGAGGGCTGTTCAATAAAGAATAATTATAAATTTTTACAGTCATAATTTATAGCACTAAACTTCAATCTTATTATATTTTGTTAGCTTAATGTGAAACAAACACGCCGTAGTAGTTTCATAGTTGGTACTCCTGGTACCCGCCTGTGAGAACCAGGCAAGTTCAGATATGTTCAGTATCACCTACTGCTGCAATGGAGGTAACATGAAGTTAAAGTTGA
Organism: Mantis religiosa; assembly: GCA_030765055.1. Classification (NCBI taxonomy): domain Eukaryota; kingdom Metazoa; phylum Arthropoda; class Insecta; order Mantodea; family Mantidae; genus Mantis; species Mantis religiosa. The sequence goes on from CM060951.1 coordinate 94,515,255, forward strand.
TATTAGAGGAAGATCCGGAGTCTCTTTCAAACGTAATCACTGCCGATGAAGCTTGGCTATATCATTTTGATCCTGAGAGTAAACAGCGAAGTTCAGTGTGGAAATCTCCTTCATCATCAACCAAGTGGTTGCTTCTGCTGAGAAAGTTATGGTTATAACTTTTGATATTCATGGAATGGTTTATCAGCATGTTGTACCTGCACACACATCAGTAACTGGACAATACTACACAGATGTCCTGAAAACATTGCAAGTCCATATCAGGCGCAGAAGACCCCATTTCCGTGAAGCAGGCTGGATGCTGCACCACGATAATGCGCGGCCGCATATTGCTAATGTTGTTGCTGAATATCTTGCAGAAATCAACGTGAAGTGCATCCCTCACACTCCTATAGTCCGTATTTAGCCCCGTGTGAGTTTCTTCTATTCCCTAACTTGAAGAAACGCCTTCGTGGGAGGCATTATCCATCATCAGAAGCAGTGGTGAATTCTGTGGAGGCGATTTTGAAGGATCTCTCAAAAATGGTTTCCAGCATGTATTTGAAGGCTGGCAGAAACGCTGAGATATGTGCCTCGCATTCAGGGGAGACTATTTTGAGGAGGACCATAAAAAGTATGAGGATGAGGTACGTTGTCAAAAAAAAAATTGTGATCATTCTTTATTGAACTGCCCTCGTATGTTACAATTCAAGTTTCTCATTCGCCTTTAAAATACAATTTTTACTCGGTGACTTGCTCAATTCTAAGATCTCTGTTTCCTGTCTAATGTTCATAACTGACCTACATGTGTTCTTGGACTGGAATCTAACTGAACATAACTTAGTTGCAGGTAACTCTCACTTAATTACTTTACCTATGTTGACTTCCAACTAATTGCCTTTTCCTCCAGTCGTAAGATAGTTAATGACTTCCTTTCTCCGGTCAAAAGTGGAACTTGTGCTTCTTGCATAATGGATGGATTTTAACACCGATAATTATTTATTGAGATTATTTATTTATCTGCGTATAATTTATTTATAAATGTGTTTATATTAACCACAATAAACCTGTTATCGATCACATAAAATGATATAGTAATATATTGAGTGTCATTCTCTTAACACGGGTGATCTACCTTGTTTTGAATTTTATTATCATTAAGGTTATCTACTACTAAAGCTTCCTTTACTTTTTCATTCATTTTATGGTTGATTTTTCTGCAGCTGAATGCTCACAAAAGCAGTCTAGTCATCATTTTATTGGAACATGTAAAATTAAAACTTTGCACACCTAATAAAATTAATCTTTTATAGTTTCTAACACACATGCGCGTAACATACGAAACGTTATTCATAGTCAAGTGCGCCATCTCCTGTCCAAAGTTCTAAACTAGTATGGTTTTCTTATAATTTTGCTTACAGAAACTATAATTTCAATACACCGCCATAAAACAACAAACTTTTTACCTTATCAGTACTTAGAATGTACGGGGGCTTCTGCACTATATTGAACCGTGTAGGTAATTTTCTTCTTTTAATTTAATGAATATCCCACATGTTTAGATTATTGCCCTTGGGATTTACTTTCACATACTTGGAGTCTGTTATCATGGTTTTCATGATACAAACTTAATGTTACAGTATTTACAGTTACTTTTGGCATGATAAGAACCATTTCGAAAATACATTCACAGCATTTGCCTATTCACCTATCATGTGACTGAATTGTCACGTCGTCTATAAAACAATCCACAACCTCAGTTGCCCCCGTAGGGGAGGGGATCCGCCCCCTTCAGCTGCCATGGTGTGGGCGCTGCGGACCCCTAGCACTCGTGGTGCCTCTGACGTTACTAGAGGAACCTCGGGCGGAACATTCGAGCCCCTCCCTGATTGGGAGTTGTTCGGATTGGGTTGGACTCGAGGGGGCAGTGGTTCCCAATACCCTGGGAGATCGGGTACGTCTCCGGACGGGGTTGAGGGAAGCCATTAATATTCCCGCGTACTAGCCAGCATAGCTAGAAGGTGTGGTAGATCACCAGGTGGCCCCACCGAGGTCATATCTCGGTCATATCTCCCATTTTGGAGTTGGCGTGCGTAAGTGGCGTATCCGCTTCCATCCCGTCTTGAGTCCTCAGGACCAGATGGGGGGGGGGAGGCTTGTTAGTCCCTAGGTCTTGCCCTATGGAAAGCCCCACGGAGGCGCCGGGTGCCCTTTCGGGACAGCTTGGTAACCCCCTGGTCGTTAGAGGGGGGTCAATCTTTACTCCGTGAGGATAGCCCTGGTAGATACACTCGAGTTTATATTATTTATAACCTCAGTCCCGTTAAAGCGATATTCTAGGTGCAATTTTGAAAGAAAATCACAAAAATTCTGTGGGATTTATTTAAATCGTTGCAAGAATTACCAAAGGTGGATATGGTTAATGCACGTATCATTTCCTTTATCTCAGAAAACTTTAATGTTTAACACCGTAGAACTACTTCTTTTTATAAATTATACATTATCTCTAAAATTAATGAAGCTAGGGCAATGGAAAGTTAAACAGTTGTTCAGGCTGATATACATAATATATAGTGCTAGATGTGCAAGTATATAATAAATAACAATAAATTGAACTTTTATTGGGCTGACATTTTTATATATAGTCCTAGAATTATAAAAATATATTCATTAATAATGAAACTGAACATTTTAATTAAAAAAAGTGGAGTTTTGGAGGAAAAAAACATTAATTCATCTCATTGACTTTAGAAAGCTATGATTGTTAAGCAGAAAAATCTAGTTGTTAGCTTATAGATTCTCTGGGATAATGAGTCACAAACATTGTCAATTTATCATTAACAGATAGCATCTACAGTCTTAGACGAAGGGGCATAGGCCAAATAATAATTTAGAAACATACTAATTTGAGAATCTGCTGTCCACGCAGTGCTGAGGCCTAAGATTTAGTTAAACTTCTCACAAAATAAAGTTTAGCAATAAAACTCTGATGCAAAATAAGTTAGAAGGATTAGGTATCTAATGTATAATTCAACAACACAAAATGTCGGACGGTGAACTTTCGGAAAGTTCAGATAAAGCCTTTTGTTGTTCGTCGTTTGTTCGATCCTGTTGCATTCTCTTACGTAAGCAAATCCGTGGTCTGAGAGCCAAGAGCGGCTTTGTTTGGCTTCGCTGTCATTTCTTTGTCAATGCAAGAATAGACCTTTGCTCTAGCCCCTTGACGTCATCATCTAGAAGCCCTGCAAATAGGTTCTCGACTCACACGGCGATCAGACGAGCGAGTATTGGGCGCGAGTTTATTGACGAAGCTTGTGGACAATGAAGGTTAATGATACTGAATTGGTTTCCGTCCATTAAACAGCTTTTCTCGGCTACTTGAACTCTTGGCAGTGACTCTTGAGTGACTCATGAATAAAGTGTGATCGACCTAGTTGTCTAACATTGCACGCGATTCCACTTCGACACGTGATTTAGACACGCTTGATAGATACACGTGGACTAATTCCAGTGGTATTCCACAGCCATAAAGCATATGGTGTAGCTCTTGACTCTAGTTTTTGAGAAGTATTTAAGATTTCATATAATGGTAGCCTTTAATAAAGAAACATAATCCATGTAAACTTATCTTAGGACGTTTATGATCTATTTTAATAACACAGATCTGAAAATATTGAATGAAATGTGTGTAAGTCAGACCGAGGTCCACTGGGGCAGAAGTCCAAAGGATAACGGGAAACCAGATGAAACCTTAGTTGGTTAGCAACTCACTCCAATCAAGATTGGAACTTGAGCGCTGCGAGTTAGAAAACACCTACAACGTGGAGTTTGTCTAATTGCGTGAACAGAGGCCAACATAAGTATTCGAACATAAACATATTTATTACTTATATCATTTTAAAGCTACGCAGAGTAAGCATACGTATATGCAACTGGTACAAAATAAGCTTGAGTCTTCCATTAAACATCTAAACTCATAAATAGCAACTGAAACTAATTTGCACTACAAGGAGAAATAAAACGGTTACTTAACATATGGACATAAGTATTAGAACAGAGAACAGCTAGTATTTAGTTATCATCCCCTTTCTTTGAATTACTGCTGATATTCGTTTGGGCATTGTCTGTGTGTGTTGTTTAGTTACTGCAGAGTCCATATTTCTCCACTCTGTTTGAAGAAGTACTTTCAGATGGTCTTTGCTTCTGATATGATGCTTTCTCACACATTCCTCGAGTTCCTTCCAGATGTTCTCTATAGGATTTAAATCTGGAGATTGAGGCGGAGTCTTCAAAGTGTGAGGAGTGTTGTACACGATCCAAAGCCATACAATTTCAGCGGTATGCTTCGGATCATTGTTCTGCTGGAAGTAACAATCATGCCCTAATCCCACATTCTCTGCACAAGATTGTTTTCAAGAATCCTCTTGTATTCAAATTTGTCCATGATCGCATCTATGATCATCAGTTCCCCAAAGCCAGATGAAGTTATACAGCTCCATACCATCGCACTACTGCCACCATGTTTCACTGTAGCTACCATATTATCAGGTTCCGATTCTATATTTGGCATCACCCTTGTATAAGCAGAATTTGCTCTTGTTCGACCAGAGAACCTTATCCCAGAATTCTGTTGGTTTCACCACATACTGGTTAGCAAATTCTATACGCTTTTTCTTATTCACCTTATTAACATATGGTTTCTCCCTAGGAACGCGGGCATTATACCCAGTACTATTTAAAACCCGTTTAGCTGTTCTGGTGTGAACAACAATGGCAGAATATTGCTCAAGGCATCCTCTGATCTCAGAGGATCTCTCTTGGATTCTGCTTCACAATTTTTATTATGTGCCTCCTGTCTCTGGAGGTGAGTTTAGAAGGATCGCCATTTCTGGGTTTATTTACAACAGTATTTGTCTGTTTGAAGCTTGAATTATGTAGAACACAGTAGTTCTGCTTCTGTTAATGGTTTTGGCAATTTCAGAGGGAGTTTTGTTTTGTTTGTACATATTTATCACGATATTCCTCTCTGCCTCCGTTGTCTCCTTACCTTTACGTCCCATATTATCTGTGAGTTCACAATCGACTGAATAACTTCGAGCACACTGTCTCGAGGCATAGCATAAACACAACTGCTATGTGGTAGGAGCGTGTACGGTACGTCCAACCACCTTTCTCTCTGTTCGATTGGGCACGTTTGAATACTTATGTCCTACAATAATCCGCCTGCGGTGCCGTATGTAGTAAAAGCGGGCGTTAAACACTACGCATTATTATTATTATTATTATTATTATTATTATTATTATTATTATTATTATTATTATTATTATTATTATTATTATTATTATTATTATTATTATTATTATTATTATTATTATTATTATTATTATTATTATTATTATTATTATTATTATTATTATTATTATTATTATTATTATTATTATTATTATTATTATTATTATTATTATTATTATTATTATTATTATTATTATTATTATTATTATTATTATTATTATTATTATTATTATTATTATTATTATTATTATTATTATTATTATTATTATTATTATTATTATTATTATTATTATTATTATTATTATTATTATTATTATTATTATTATTATTATTATTATTATTATTATTATTATTATTATTATTATTATTATTATTATTATTATTATTATTATTATTATTATTATCCTCCAATAAGAGGGACAGTAGAATAAATACAGCACAGATTGTGTAATAAATACATGAAAAGTGATATTTTAAATATTGTTTCCTAGACACAAAAGGTTAATTTTTACATGTTTAACAATTCAACGCTGCCAAATAAATATTATAGTATTTATAGTACGTGCAATGTTACATGTTATATTATTCGAATACTTTTGTCGGCCTCTGTATACCTAGTTAACTAAGGGAACCCAAGGTTTATTTCATCCTGTGGGTTATTTCATCCTGCTTAGGGTTATTTCTTCTGAGCACCCTTGAGGTTTCATTTTAAAACATATTTGATTTTTATTGGCTGTAGTGTAACAAATTTACTTTTTATGTAATTTTATTTTGTTTATTGTTTATTCAATGTAGGTATTGCATTGTTTGAAGGCTACAAACTATCAAACGTCAAACTTCAGCTACCATGGAACATTTTCCTAAATTTTGTTCTTTCTAAACAATGGATTTAATAGTTTTAATTTAAGTACTATACATTCAACGGTTTACATGACAAATAGAATTTGTATCTTGAATACCGTGTAGGCCGCGCCGTGGTGATCCCAGGCGGCCGCAAAGTGAGATTTGTGATGGACAACACGGCGCTGGGACGGGTTTTCCCTTGGACTTCCGGTTTCCCCAGCCATCATTTCACCAATTGCTCCATTTTTCCTTTCATCCACTTCGCCCTCATTGCGTTCATTTAGTTCCCTCACTCTCATTTCGGGGACTAGGCTGATCATTCATCCCTGGATTTCTCTTTCTGATCCACAGTGGCTCGCTCACCCTACCGTAAGGTGTAGAGAACCATTAATGAATACGGTGTCGGCTGATAAGTACCGGACCTCACAATAAAAATAAACATTGAATACGTTCTTTTCTCTGTATTTGTCAACATAATCTCCAGAAATACTTAATACATTTATCATATCGATGTTCTAACTTAATTAAACCATTTCTGTAGTGCGACTTACCATGGCCCTCAAAATAGCTATTTACCGCATAAACGACCTCGTTGCTGTGAAATCTTCATCCTCCAGGAAATATTTTGAGGTTCGGGAACAGGTGGTAGTCACTGGGTGCCAGATCTGACGAATAGGGTGCATGTTCAAGGAATTCGAATTTTAATTCGCACATTTTTCTCATTGCAATGACCAAACGATAGCCTGGAGCACATCAAGAGGAAACAACATCTTTTCTTTGCTAAATGAGGTCTATTTCTTTTCACCTCATCACTCAAACTTGCAGTAAGCTTGCGTAGTAGTCACCAGTAATACTTTTACCCTTTACCAAGTAATCAATAAAAATAATTTCCTATGCATCCCAGGAAACATTCCCCATAACATTGTTAGCTAACAAAATTGACTTTGGCGTTTTTGGAGTTGATTCACCTGGCACAATCCACTGTTTTGACTGTCATTTACTTTCTGGAGTGTAGTGATGTATCCAAGTTTCATTCAAGGTAATAAACCATCTCAAAAAAATTTCACTAGGATTTTTACGGTAGAGCTCCAAATTCTTAACGGAAACAGTTTTTATTTGCAATATTTGATCAGCTGTCAACAAACGTGGCACCCATTTTGCACAGACCTTGTGAAAGCCCTAAACATTACTTACACTACCTGTATCTTTACAGCCTCTGCTGTCTCAAAAAACTTTAATCTACGGGCTTCTAGTACTAAACGAGTTTTATTCAATGTTCCCTGGAGTTGTGATTTCCACATGACATCCAGAGCCAGGCTAATCACTAGTTCTAGTACGTCCCATTTTAAATTCTGCAACCCAGCTTTTAATCATCTGAAGGGGCAGAGTCTTTCAATGTACTGTCAATTTCTTCTTGATTTCTTTAGGCCTTAAGCTTTTCAAATGGAAGTAATCACTGCTCGTTTTTCCAAATCCTCCATTTTCGTGTAACCTCCACACTTGTCTTGTTTAAAATGCTGTCATTCAAAACCTAAACAAGCTATTGACCAGTAGCTATGGATACAAGCTAGTCCAGAGTTAAACTATATGATGGTATCCGTCAAACTGGCCCAGTGGCGTCATCTCTAAGTGAGGCTCGTGACTCATCAGCCGATCCTGGAATTGTCCTTGTACCAAGAGAAGAAGAATACTGTGTGAAGAACACTTCATTTAGAAGAATCGTGTGTCATTAACTGGTAGACAAAACCGTACTAGAGAAAAAAATGTATCTTTCTTTAAACACACAGTTTATTTCAAATTACTATTAAGTTTCAGCAGCAGCCATTACAAAGATGTCCACTGTAATCTGAATTGTCTTAAATTACTCTCGTTATAAGTTATCAGCTTTCAATCATTTTACCATCGATTTGGTTTCCTCTATCTCCTTGTATTATATGTACTACAAGGAGGTTATGGAACTATTTATCCCGAACCTTGGTTCGACAACGAACTAGACGGAAAACAAGAAGATAGATAATTTGTAGAATTTGGGTAGATTAAGTCCGGTGAAGGTAACACATCCGATTTTTATGCACAGTTCTTGATTTTCGTTTCATTTGTTTTACTCGTGTTTAGAAGCAGTATCATTTGCAGCTGTGGGTTGTCGCCACACTTATTTTTTGTGTACATTTTTAAGTGAAGGGGACTTGTTATGTCTGCATGTGTTTATGATTATGCTTATTTACATATGGCTAACCGCCGAAGCATTCACCCGGTGATTCAACCTTCCATAAAACTTTTTATGCTACATCCTAAGCAGATGTGTTTTGGGCCACCCCGTCCCTGACCCCCCGCATTACATCTCGCTTATAAAGGCTTAACAGTCAGTGTTAAAGCGGATTAAGAAACACAAATAACTCCGCAGGATATTCCTGCCGACGTCCACTGTCGTCTCGTGGCACCTGAGGACATACAGTTCAAGTATCACCTCCTCAGCCACCTTCGCGACGAACACCCACAGACGTACGGCACTCCGCCCCAAGGTAAACTTCAGCACGGCCTCCTTCTCCATAGGCAAGGTGTCACCCGATACCGTCACAAGCTGGTATGGTCGGCTTGGTTTCCTGGGTGGCAAACTCTTAGCCACGCCAGGTCTGATGATGGTCACAGCTGTCCCAATTTCCACCAGCACGCGACACGGTTTCCCCTCCACCCAAACGTCCGCAATGAGGCTGTCATTCAAACGCCGGCTGACGGCACGTAGTGTCACTCGAGGGGATGGATGGTGGTGATGGCGCCGACGTGCCCCTCGAGACGACGGCCTTTACTCGTTTTCCGGCTGCTCTTCCTGGTGTGGGCAGTCCCTCTCCAGGTGTCCCGGCTGTCCACACCCACCCGTAGGGGAGGGGATCCGTCCCCTTCAGCTGCCATGGTACGGGCGCTGCGGACCCCTAGCACTCGTGGGACCTCTGACGTTAGTAGAGGAACCTCGAGCCGAACATTCGAGTTCCTCCCACAGGGAGTTGTTCGGATTGGGTTGGTCTCGAGGGGACAGTGGTTCCCGATACCCGTGGGTAATTGGGTACGTCTCCGGACGGGGTTGAAGGAAGCCATTAATATTCCCGGGTACTAGCCTGCAGAGGTATTAGAAGGCGTGCGAGATTGCCAGGCGGCCCCACCGAGGTCATATCGGTAACCTTCAGCTTTTGGTGTTGGCACGCGTAAGTGGCTTATCCACTTCCATTCCGTCTTGTGTCCTTGGACCAGATGGGGGGCTTGTCAGTAATCCAGGTCTTGTCTTATGGAAAGCCTCATGGAGGACGCCGAGCGCCCTTTGGGACAGCTCGGTAACTCCCTGGTTGAAAGAGGCCCGGGTCTTGGTCCTACGGGTCCAAGACTAATGGGAGTAGAACCTCTGCACTCAACTGTCCACACCCCCCCCACACATGCCACTTGTCTTCGCCGCCGTCCCTCGTCTGGCCTTCGGTTTTCCATGTAGCGGATACTCCTGGTTTTTGACGTCGGGGTAGCCATCACCTTGGCCACCTCCATCCTCAATGCTGCTGTTAGCGCCTCATGGATAGTTTTCTAATCGCCGAGCATTAGGCGTTAACGAATTGTAGGCAGCCTCTCGGGATACAAATTCTGGTGGGAGGTCGACTAAGGCTTTGTTAGCCAGCTGCTCAATTGCCAGAGCGAACTCCTGCAGCGTCTCCCTTGGCTGCTGCGACCTTGATTTCAGCTGGTTGCGGTACGCTGTGGCTAAGCGGTAGTTTTCAAGGCGATTCTCCGGGGCCTCCCCAGATGCCCCGCCACTGTCTGGACCGCGTTCAGGACTTCTGTGGCCAATCCCTGGAGGCTGTCTATTAGCAGTGTGACTTCTTCCTCCGGTGACCACTTGTGCTTGGTCACTGTGTCGAGCTGGTGGCGGAAGACTTCGAAAGTTGTCGCACCGTCGTATTTAAGAGGTTTGTCGCACGCAGATGTTGTGTCGCGTCCCGGTGCGTGGGTCTTTAAGTCCTTCAACCTCCTGCCGACGATGTGCTCTACCATGGCGTTCAGGGACTTGGTGTTGCTGTCCGCCCTTTTCAGGTCATTAACGTGGCTTGCCAGGTCTTTGATGTCTTCCACCATAGCGTTCAGGGATTTCGTGTTATTGTCGGCCTTTCCCTCTAAATCGTTAAGGCGCTCGTCCACTTGACCCACCCGCTTGCCCAGCTTTGCGACGTCATTCCTTACGCCGGTCAACTACTGTTCAAACTTTGCTGTGAGGGCCTCGTTTGCCGCTTTCATTTCCTGCAATTCAGTTATCTTCGCGTCAGGCTGTTGTTTTGAGCTTCTGTCTTCCAGTGAAGCTGTCATTTGCCGACTTCATTTCTTCCATCTTCTCGGCCAGGGTATCATTCACCGTTCTCATTTCTTTCAATTCCTGTAGAATCTTTTCCAATGCAGCCTCCATCGTGTATGTCTCACTCCTGACACCAATTGTGGCTCTGTGGGTCCGTAGAATTAAAACTCCAAGTTACAGAAATTTAGAACATTCTTTATTTCCGCAGAAATACGCTTGGTACACTTCTGATTAAAGCAGAATTACGTAACATACACAAATACAATCTTCCAAGGCCGTTGACCACAAACAAAGAGCTCACTAAACTTCCAGTTCAATTAGCACTCTCTCATTACGACTCTGCTTACAAATGTTCGCTGGCGTGTCACGATCTCATATATATACCTGCATTGATAACTCTAGACTGTTCTCTCTTGCCCTCTTGCCCACATCAGTAGCGTGGTGGTAGCGTGTCTGCCTCACGTTCAAGAGGTCTCGAGTTTGAATCTCGGTCAGGCTGAGTTACTTGGATAAGGTTTTTCCGGGGTTTTCCCTTATCCTGAAAGACGAATGTCGGGTAACTCTAAGCTCTATGGATCATGGGCTCATTTGAGCAGCATTTCACCCATTTCATTCATCGTCCGATATGACTTAACGTTGGAAGACGTAAATTAAAAAAAAATCTAGACTGTTTATTCAAACAAACAAGAAACAGATCCTGATCAGATCAGATCCTGAAGAAGGTCATGGAGTTTACAATGGCCGAAAGCTCGACGTTTATTAATTTGACACGGCTGATCACCCGCGAAGCCTTGATTAAGAAAATTCAGGCTATACATTCCATTTCCTATGAAAATGTCTTAAATATATGGTATCTTAATAAAAGTTCTCAAAATTTGTTCCATGTAAAAGTTAATTTGCAAAAAATACAGTATTTTTAAAATATTTCTGTCGCATCTTTGGAAGATAGAAATTTGGTATTTGGCTTTCCGTTTTTTGTGTTGTTCTTTAAGACATGCACATAGGCAGTCCCTTTCTATCAAAACGATCTTTCAGCCCCCGTTTTTATCGTATTCAGGGACCTCAAAGTGTGTATTTCTGCGAAACATTGTTTCAGTGAAATGCTTTTTTATCTATTGTATTCATAGTGGAGAATGTAAAAAGACATGAATCTGATACTGGAATTACATATCAGTAACATTTCCTTATCAATGTTATTTACTATCAGCGGCACCAATGTGTCGGAATTTCATCCTCAGGAGTTTTTTGCATGCCGTGAAATACAGTGATGAAAACCATCGAACTTGACCGGATTTCAACCCGTGACCTTGAGATCAGTAGATCAGCGTCTAACCAACTGAGGCATCCACACCAACAAAAGTTTGGGTGGAATACAATACTTTACATAGGAATATATTAGAGAAAGTAATAAGATTTGGTACAAAAATACGAAAATATGTAACTGGTAGAGCAAGTCATCCAAGCCCTACGCAACTTTGCAACTTTGATCATATCCCAATATCATTTTCAATAGCTAAAGATGGTAGCTTGGTCTCGGTATTCTTAATTTCATATAGGTCTTTTTGTGCGACGGTATTGCTTCCGATGCTGATGTAAAAGCTATTTGTGGGCCAAGGTGACCAGAGGTTTTAATTGGTAGCATCTTATCAGCAATGCCAAGGGACGCAATGCCGTCAAACGCATGATGGCTAAAGCCTTCTTTTAATGTCAACGGAAGTCTTGGCTTGTCTCAACTATTTTTTCACTGCGACTTGCCAGATGTTCTAGACGGTGATTTGGGTTCTCTCACCAACAACTAACTCTCTATACCTCAAGGTGCTACACTATTCAACTGTTATGTCATTGTGGAAACAAACAAACAAATATATTTATTGAAGTTTTTGAAGGCCTTTAACCCAGTAGGTCACCTCCGACGGTCGAACAGGAAAAGTCGTTGCCAGGCAACTACCCGAACAGAGATTCAAAATCGAATGTGAGGCAGACATGCTACTCCCAAACTTGGAGGTGGGCTCAAAATAAATAAATAAATAAATTATGGAAACTTAAAGATTCGTGGTTGTAAAGGATGGATAAAGTCGAAACAAAACGCATTATAGAAAGTTGTGTAGATGGTGGATGTGTTAACAACTTCTTGCACGGTCGAAAGTCTTTTGGATGATAATTTGCACAGAAACCGGTTCAGAATTCCAACACATTAATTAGTTTCCAAGAAAACCTATAACAATCAGCATAAATTTGGTGACACTAATAACCAGGGGTGGCCGGTGAGGCATTGTATTTGCGGTACCATAATAAATAAATAATGCATTAATTAAATAAATACGCAATAAATAAATAAATGAATGAATAAATAATTAATTAATGAATAAATAATAAATGAATGAATAAATAATAAATGAATGAATGTTAAAATATAAATATATGTACCAATTTCGAACGATTTAGGTAATCTTATCAATAATCCATCTTATTTTATAATATACTGTACCAAACAGAACGTACAGGGAAACGGAAATAGATATTTATTACATCCGTACTCTTGTTACGCACAGGTGTAGCGAGTACAGTAAAAGTTTGATAATACAAGTCATGAAGAATGTGATACGAAGCGGTCGTGTACGATTTCGCGACAGAGACAGGTATATTGAGTCCCGTGCTTTACTGCACTCTAGCGGATAAAACGTAAGTTATGCGCCAGAGAAATCTCGGCACCACCTGCTCCCATAAGAAGCCGTGTATAAGCAGACATCCTAACCCTTAACACAGGCGCTTATGAGCGTAGATGGTGCCGTTCTGGAATCGGCGCCAAGCCAGGGAAAACAACCAGGACAGAGCGCTTGCGTTTAACGCGCCTATTCATACGAGGGAGCAGATACCCAGAAACAATCTTTTTTGCACAATTCCTATACACTTCTATTTCTTTCGTTTACATACAGATGGTGCCATGGCACAGCGGCACTACCTCAGAAGCCGCCTCTGCTAATAACACATACTACAGCTTGTATCAATCTTAAAAGGCAGTATGAAAGTAAATGGGATATATTCTCTAACACCCGGGAATTCTCATTAGTTTCGTCCTCCTTTACCATCGCGTTATTACCACATGCTGATAACATGGTATAAATAATTAATTGTAATAATTTGCAGCTTGGCACACTGTTTTATGCAAAATATTTTCTGTCAGATTATGTCGTTATTACAGTCATTTTGTGTTTCTATGGGCCCAGATTTTTCAAAAATGCTTGTTTATCGGTAAAAGTTTTATATTTGCTATTTGTACGTATGTTCATCATGCGGTATCTATAAAGCTTCCCGCTATAATACTACAACAACTTTTTCTTAGGTAGAGAAGACTACTATGCTCCTACCTGCTAAGTTTTAATTCTCTATCTTAAATCAAACGAGTGTTATAATCTTTTTCATTAAGTAATTTCGGAAAATTTTATATATACGCACTACAAAATGTAGGCAGCAAGAAATTTTACATCGGGTTTACATCGGAGGACAAGACAACATAGGAGAGAAATGTAAAAGATGGTTGAAGGCAATTTTTAAAAGAAACCGCAATCCTATAACTTCTTGCATTCGTCGTATATGTTAAATAAACAAAAGGCATTAATCTATTCAAAGAAACGGCGACATGCAAGGCAGGCAATGAGCAGGCAATGTGATGCAGTAAAAGTGAACACGTCTGCAAGAAGAGCTCCTATGAATATGTTTATAGCACGTGAAAGATTGCGAAGTGTTAGGTGAAGCTATTTAACAGTTTTGTAAATACTTATAGCTATGGAAGGGGAAGCTAAGAAGAAACGAAATATTGGTAAGGATCGCACATTAGTATCGAATGTCTTATGTTATTTTTCAAGTAAAATTAGTATCAGTAAGGAAATGAAAGAAACAGCTAAGGCTACCAGATGTTCAGAAACATTAGTATTTAGAATAAAGAAAAACGAATGCAACGTGAGTGAAACGTGCTCTATGAACTCCATAAAAAGGGCGGGGAAACAAAAGAACGATAGGTTAACGCAATATGATGGAATAGTGCAAAGCGAGTGTGACGTATTGTTCATTCTTTGCTGTTTGAAACCATTCCATCCACGCTTTATTTTTTTTTTATTTTTTTTTTTTTAATAATTTACGTCCTCCACATTTTTAAGTCATATCGGACGATGGTTGAAATGGGTGAAATGATGCTCAAATGAGCCCGGAGTCCATGTTTTTTGTTTTGATTTTACGCCCTCCAACGTTACGTCATATCGGACGATTACTGGAATGGATGAAATGATGCTCAAATGTGCCCAGGGTCCATAGAGTTTAGTTACCCGGCATTCGTCTTTCAGGATAAGGGAAAACTCACCCTGACCGCGATTCGAACTCGGGACCTCTTGAACGTGAGGCAGACACGTTACCATCTACGCTACCGAGGCGGGCCTGGAGTCCATGGAGCTTGGAGTTACCCGACATTCGTCTTTCAAGATAAGGGAAAACTCCAGAAAAGCCCTTATCCAGATAACTCACCCTTACCAAGATTCGAACTGGGGACCTCTTGAACGTGAGGCAGACACGCTATCATCTACGCTACCGAGGCGGGCTCCATCCACGCTGAATCTAGTTTTGGCAAGGGTAAACAGTTTTGACGGCACCCTACCTAATTTCCCAAGGACCACTTTGAATTGGTTCCTACACGATTTGGGGTTCGAATATGAAAGAAGAAGTAACAATTGTATACTAATAGAAAGAAAGATATCAGATTTGTCGTCAAGGCTAATGAACGACGAAATGAAAGGAATTGCACCCTTCTCAGATGACAGAGAAGAAACATAAAAGAAACCGACATATTTAAAGCATATTTACAGCTTTTATCATTGCATGCCTCCATTTGGTTTGTTGTAATATACATTTTTGTCTGCAAAATCGTGTTTTGAACTACTAAAGTAACAGGTAAAAAAGAAGTAAACATTAAAATGCATGCACTCAGAAACCGAATCTCTTAAAATAGAATTTAATAGTAGTGTAGATAGTTCCATATTAATGGAACATTTACAATACAATATCAAACCGGCAGACCGGTCGCTGCCGTGGCCGAACTTGTGATTGTACG
Source organism: Mantis religiosa (assembly GCA_030765055.1). Classification (NCBI taxonomy): domain Eukaryota; kingdom Metazoa; phylum Arthropoda; class Insecta; order Mantodea; family Mantidae; genus Mantis; species Mantis religiosa. The sequence goes on from CM060951.1 coordinate 94,530,798, forward strand.
TATAGTACATGTGGTAACAGGGCGCTCCATAAGACGTGTTCTGTCTTCTAAGCATGAGACGCGCTATAGGATAGGAAGGAAAATACAGACCAAATTTCCTTATATCGTCAATATCTTCATAATCCATGTCTCCGATTTCACATTCACCTTGAAATAATTAATTTCCATTATCATATTATCTAGAGAGAGAGAGAGAGAGAGAGAGAGAGAGAGAGAGAGAGAGAGAGAGAGAGAGAGAGAGAGAGAGAGAGAGAGAGAGAGAGAGAGAGAGAGAGAGAGAGAGAGAGAGAGAGAGAGAGAACACGCCTGGCCTAAACTAGCAAACAGTAGACTCAAAGTCTTCTAAGCCATCTTTATTAATTATATGTGTTGAACTGGCAGCACTTACTGGAAACTGGAGTTACGTAAGTTCATTATAAATTGCTTTTTAAATTAATAATGCATTCAGAATAATAAAACCAACGATCATGTAACATTCTGAGCAATACATATGTGTAAAATACGAGGGTGGTCTGAAAAGTTTCCGACCTCAACATGAAGATAGCAGCACTCGTAAATAAAAGCTAGTGCATTACGCTGTTCATCTGTTGACGGTTACTCACCAGAGTTTTAGCCCTTTTGGACGCTCGGTTATTATTTAACAGTCGTTTGAGTGAGCTGATGTGAGTGTTTTTATGAAAATGGACAAAATCGAGCATCAAGCGTCATTAAATATTTGTTTTTGAAGGGCAAAACACCTACGCAAATCAAAAATGACTTGGATACTGTGTGTGGGGACTCTGCACCATAATTTACATCAGTGACATTTTGGGCAGCTGAATTTAAACGTGGCCGTAAGAGCTTGGGAGGCGATGAACGTTCAGGACGTCCAAAAACTACAACTACCGATAAAAACATTGCCAAAGTTCACCAAATGGTGCTAGACGACCACCGAGTTAAAGTAAGAGAGATAGCAGAGGCTATGAAAAAAAGAACGTGTTTGTCACATATTAAATCAACATTTAGATCTGAGAAAGCTGTCCGCGCGTTGGGTACCACGTTTGCTCACGTTATACCAAAAACGTGTTCGAATGAACATTTCCAACGCTCTGTTGGCGCAGTTTAGGCGCAAAATTTCGAGTTTTGGCGCTGATTAATTACTGTAGAATGAAACTTGGATACACCACGATACGCCCGACACAAAAATACAGTCCAAACAGTGGACTGCAAGGGGGGAACCAGCTCAAAAAGTTTTTTTTTCGGTTGCGAAAGTGATGGCAACTGTTTTTGGGATAGTCATGGATTTTAATTGATTATCTTCAAAAAGGAAAATCCATTACAGGAGCATACTATGCATCATTACTTGACAAGCTGAAGACAGAACTTGCGGAAAAACGGTCACATTTGCAGAATAATAAAATGCTGTTTCACCAGGACAACGCACCATTTCACACCTCAGCGGTAGCAATGGCGAAAATCCACGAATTACGGTTTGAACTGCTTGACCGTCCGCATTACTCACCCGATCTAGCCGCAAGCAAATTCTTTTTGTTCCCTCATCTGAACATTGCGCTCGGAGGACAGAGACTTTCGTCAAATGAAGAGGCAATACCTTCATGAACAATTATTTTGCAGAGAAAAAACGCAGAGTACTTTCTGGACGGGTTACAGAGATGGGAGCATCGCTGGGAGAAGTGTGTAGAGTTACAAGGAGACTATGTTGAAAAAAAGAGTTCTGTAAAGATGTCGTGTATCTTTATTAGTCGGAAACTTTTCAGACCACCTATGTACATTACAGAATCTCGTCAACAGGAAATACTCGACTTTGTCTCGTTCCAGCTATTCTTGATTAGCAATTCACTTTCCACATTCATGTAGCTATTTAATATTTCCAACAAAACAAAACTCCATAACTGCCCACATTGTGGTGTAGTTTTGGAGGGTGGACGTAGTTGGCACCACTCGAGAACTTTTCGACCAGTAAATGTAGTTTTCACAACCAGGAGCCGCTTTGATCATGGAAGCAATTGAAAAACTACTTGATGGAGAATAATTCAAAAAGCGATCTCACCAGGCTCACTTTACCTCGGACCAGCACCATGGGGAGAAAATCCCCACACCGATACCGGAAATTGAACTGCGCTTCTGGCTTTGTAGGCCCCTGCGCTGTCACCGCTTTTCCCTGTTTTTGAGAATTAAAAATACCTCATTCTGCGGGTATGGGTGGGGAAAGTTAGCAGTGATTTTGGAAAACATATGAATTAATTTTGATAATTCTTAATCAACTGAAAAGCTCTATTCTTCCTTATGTATCTTAACGCATCTAGATTCAATTACAAGAGACGTAATGCAGATTTTAGAATAAGAGTAAGTTAAAGCATTAGTAGAACTTATTAGTATAACTTCGACTCCTGATGTTATTAGAGATAATGTATATGATAACAAAAGCATAACATATTTTATGCCGTACAATATACTTAAATGGCTAGGCATAACGTTTCAGCATGTATGAGATATTTTCTTCTTAGTTATCGTCACTATGCAGATATATAAAATGAAGCAGTACTAGAACTTTGGACTAACATTAATTATAGAAATTACACAGATTTATTTAGGAACATTTCTGTATGGAAAAATAATTTAATAACCCGTGTGTTGATAATTTTTTTCTGCATTTCGTTCGTATTTTTAAATCAAGTCCATTACCACCAATGTTCGATTTATTGAGAAGAAGAACTTCCATTCAGCAGATAAAACAATGCTGATTGCTTAGAGCAAAACAGCGATCAAAGTAAAAACAACCTCATGTGGTGTAGACTACTGTGAATTCATTAAGTGCAACGATTCACCTCAGCAGTTAATCAACAACAAATTTACAAGTGATGCATAGAAACTAATTGATTTGCGTAAGACAGAAATGAACAATTACTGTCTCAGTATTTCTCTGTAACAATTGGGTGTTCTTGTTAAATACATACCTTCAACATACAATTATGCTTGAAAGCTTCCTTTAGCCATTGGCGTGTAGCATGACTTTTGTCCAGCATCGAATATATATTATGTGAAAGGCCGAATACTTTGTGTTTGTATTATGCTTAAATTGTTTATATCACTTAGATAATCAATTTTCTGTCACAGTTTGATTGTGATGTCTCGTTTGTTGTGAGGTTTCTACAAGCTTACTTTCACCTCAAGTTTTCTTTTAGTGTGTACCAATTAACACAACGCTAATTAAAAGAAACAAATCAAACATTACGTAAAGGTAAATATAGAAATAAAAATCAAATACCTATTTGATAATAATACAAATGAAGTAGAAAGATATTCCACATAAAGCAAAATTAGATGCCATAAAACAATCTGCCCTAGTACAGCTTGTGTAAAACGTCGTGACATTCTTCAACTCTGGCAATAGCGCAGACCAGCCCGCTTGCATAATTAAAGTGGGGATCAGCATTCCACTTACTGCGAGTGTGATAAGCCCAATGCGTTATATATGTGACTACATCCGAGTTCTGATAACACTTATTGTGACTTCTTCCTCGCCACTCCCATTAATTTTTTATTATTATTTTCCAAAAATTATTTAAAACACGTCTTTCACCAACAGGTCATGGAAAAATTACGGAGTTCGTGCAAATATTGACACATTTGTAAAGTGCAGAAGACATGTTGGAGGAGAGCAACGAATTCGAAAGTGTTGGTTTGAATATCATGGGCAATGGAGTAGCTTGAAAAATTTTCGGTCGATATCTTGAAAATAGTTATATTCTGCTATTAGATGAATTGCATTTGTGGAGGATTTGGCAGGTAGCAAAGAGTGGAGAGGGAGGTTTTTCATTCTTTAAGAGATATGATACTATTCTCATTTCTTCTCTCTTGCGCATGTGCACTTTCAGAATTTTATTCTTCTTTGGTGTCCATTTCAACTTTTTAAAGAACTTTCACATTTGAAACAAAAAATTCCGGTGGAAAAAATAATACTTTGTACGGTACACAGTAAACTTTCTATATCCATTTGTAATTCATAGGATCCATTGAAGTACTGCACTAGTCATGCATACGTTTTTGAAATATCCAGTTTAAAACTATTACAATAAATATTGGCCTAGAAATAGCTCCAAATTATGCATTATTGTCTTTTGCAAGCATGATGCAGAATAGAACTCTAATGTTGTATCATTAATATATTTTATTATTAATGGGCTCATGCAAAAGCATAACACATTATGAAGCAGGTTTTCCCTTCATTTTTGGGGTTTTCATACTTTTTCATGCCCGGTCTTCTTACGCCACCACAGGCGATGCTTGATACATGAAATTATTTGGAAACGGAGTACAACTTTTCTCTTTAGTACACATTGGTGCCCTTTTATGGTTTCTCAGTATGTAAAACTCAACAAAAACACAAATAAGTTCACCGGTGATTTATAGAAAATTCAAAATATGCATTTCTTTATTCATACCAATATCTCAAATATATATTTTAATCCATATCGTTAGAGCGCTTCTAAGAAATAAAGAATACAACTGAAGAAATTCTCTAGAAAGGAGCTGTTTAGAGGTAAGTTTCGCCCTTTATCCTTGTAAATACCTTACATGGACATAGATACGTTTTAGTGATCAAAACTTATCTATCAAATTGCATGGAAATATTTAAGAAAGTAATAAACAAAAGAACTATTTCATAATGTATAATTTTAATTTTTTGTCGGCTATAAATTAAACACTCCAGTCGTTCGAACTGAACTTTCTTTTGGGCTGCAAGGTAAGCTGACTGAATTGCAGTCTCAAAAGTTGAAAAAAAATTACCTGAAATAATACTTAGAGCAGTTCTCGAGCATTTGAAGTTTCAGGTAATTTTAATACTCGACACATTGAAATACTAGAGCTAGCCTTAAGTTTTCTCTTATGTCGGATATTCTGCTTTTCTTCCGTCTCCTCTAAGTGCCGAGCACAGGATTAATCATTAAACGAAGGTTGACACCTGAGAGGAAACAAAGTTAAATTTTGACAAGCATATCTCATCCAAAGGGGAGGGCCGTGAAGGAATACTGTGACAACGTACTGGAATATAAGAGTGACGATGATTTTTTATTTTGAAAAGTTGAAAATTACCATTTTTTAAAAATAAAAGATGTGTATGAAATTACGAAATAAACAATTTCATGTTTATACCAAAATAAATCATAAATATAATATTTGACACGTAAGAAAACTCCGATGGGACGAAATTCAGTTATACCGCTGATATGATCCTAGCAATTCGCAGGGCTGTTAACAAACAAAACATTTATTGTTAAAGACTGCTTATGTCTCGGAGATATCATTTCATAAGGGTGTGGGCAATGGCCGATTGGTTCATAAACCATACCTGGTTTAAGCCACTCCCTTGGGCCTATAATACAGATCGCATTTTGTTGGCATTGTGCCGCCGTAAAGTTCAGCCACCCGCAAGGCACAAAACTAGAAGGAGAAGGGAAGACCCGAATAGCAGAAATAGATAGGCTATTCGGATATAATCCTAAATATTATTTTGGATCAAATCCAGCTCAGTCAGCTGTCCATCAAACCTAAACTATAACCTCGTTCCCTGCAAGTGGCATGTTCCTTGTCAGAAGGAGAGGTTGAAAGGGAAAGGAAGGCAAAGATTTCCCTCCTCTGATAGAAAATGACGTCTATATCTTACGTAAAGATGTGGGTGGTGAAATAAACCTCTGTGACAGCCCCACAGAGGGGAAGTATGTGACGTATTTAGCTTCTGACGTAGACACAGCTGTGCTGCAGTTCTTCATCTCCGTTATACAGAGATGTGAATCACAGCTGCCAACCCTACCTATTTTGTGGAATAACCAACATCGCATTTTAGCTCCAAGTCTACTGAAATATTTTATTTTCTTCCTATTTAAGTATTAACAAATTATAAGTTCATAAAATTATATACTTAATTTCACTATTTAATTATATTTTAAAAAGTTAATTCTTTCTAAAATTAAGTATATACAATATTTGAATACAGAGAATTATTTTTATTTATTACTATGACAATACTTTAATTGTTTATATTATACCTCGGTAATACACTGTCATCAGCAATGAATACATGAAGTGAATGGGAAAATGATACCTACATGTTTCTTTAATTTGATACTTTAAGTTGAAACATGTTTACATGGAAGTGTCTGCAACTCTTTGGTATAATTTATTTGTAATGTATCTGAATTTTTGTACTACTCACACACTTCATTTTGAGGTTCCAGATGGCGTTAATATCAGAATTTTTCGTCTGTCATGCTTCTTAAATTTTCTCAATAGCTCTTTTTTCAGGTTAACCAAAGGTGTCAAACCTATGGCTCTCGTTTTACTATTTCCAGGAGTTGGTGGTGTTATGGTGGATCTGCTTCAGATTCATGCCCAGTTTCACCAGCAGATGTTAAAATCGATATTAAAAAATATAACGTAACAATTGATACAGCTCTAACAAAGCTGTTAAATTTCTTGCAATTCAGCAACCTGTTTTCTGAAAATGTTAACAAACACGTGTTATCGCGAAGAGACTTGTAAATATTACAGCTATAGAGGGTTATGGATGAGTCTTATTATTTTCTGATCGTACTGCTGTGCGCTTTTGTTTTGATTTTCGTCTGTACAGCTGAAAAAATAGCGGGCAAACAAAATCATAAACAAAAGTCGTGAGACAAACAAATTTCTCATCGATGGAGAAATAATTGTTAATTGAATTGGTGACGAAGTGTAAGGATATCGTGGAAAATAAAACGACGGATGCGGTGATGTCACGTGGGAAAATATTGGAAACGAATTTAATTCAAATGCATGTGTCACTACTACAAGCACCAAACAACTTCGTTAGTATTACGTAAATTTAAAACGAGGTGCGAAGGATAAGTGACTTTAACGTTTCAAGACGGGAGTTGGACAGTATATTATCCACATATTTCAGTGAATTATAAAATCGCAAAGTTATTAATACTTTAAGCAAAGGCGAGATCGGCATATTCCTTTCGATGCATGTTTTAAGCCAGTATTACGTAAATTTAAAACAAGGAGCGAAGAAGGAGGAGTGACTTGAACGTTTCAAGACGGGAGGTGGACACATAATTCAGAGAATTATAAAATCGCAAAGTTATTAATACTTGAAGCAAAGGCGAGATCGGCATTTTCCTTTCGATGCATGTTCTGACTTAGTATTACACAAATTTAAAACGAGGAGCGAAAAAGGACAAGTGACGATTGACTTGAACGTTTCAAGACGTGAGGTGGACAGTGTATTATCCACATAATTCAGTAAATTATAAAATCGCAAAGTTATTAATATTTGAAGCAAATGTGAGATCGGCATATTCCTTTCGATGTATGTTCTAACTCAGTATTACGTAAATTTAAAACAAGAAGCGAAGAAGGACGAGTGACTTGAACGTTTCAAGACGGAAGTTGGACACATAATTCAGTGAATTATAAAATTGCAAAGTTATTAATACTTGAAGCAAAGGCGAGATAGGCGTTTTCCTTTCGATGCATGTTCTGACTTAGTATTACGCAAATTTAAAACGAGGAGCGAAAAAGGAAAAGTGACGATTAACTTGAACGTTTCAAGACGGGAGGTGGACAGTGTATTATCCACATTATTTAGTGAATTATAAAATGGCAAAGTTATTAATACTTGAAACAATGGCAAGATCGGCATATTCCTTTCCATGCATGTTCTAACCTCTCTTGTACTTCCGCAGTAACCTTCATAGCAACTTGCTTCGACAGTCTATACCTCTGTGGAAAATTTTCTTCTGATTGCTCCTCAAAATAATTTATCCTCATAGGCTGTTCTCTATTACGAATACCATTTAGACGGTTTTAAATATACTAAATCGACATCAACAGCTGTGTTCACGCCCGCCATCTTGACTATTTACAATTGTTAAGGACTTAACAACAGAAATTTGGTTGTTAGTTTAACAGGAGATTTAACACGAGTGTTAAGCTAACACTTGTTGGTGAAATGCAATTTTTGTTTTATCTATTGCTAAACTCGTGTTAAGTCTTAACAGATGTTGGTGAAATCGGGCATTAGTGTTTGAGTTATTTAACTACAAAAGTAAAATACAAAAGTAAACTGGTATCAGCAACAAAGGTAAATGCGATGCAGCGATATGTTAAAGTGATAAAACTGGAATACAGACAACGATGTTCAATTGTTATTTGGCAAACCACATGCCTTTTTGACTGGACCAGCTGTAGCACTAGAGTCCAACATAGTGGGCGTGTAGTATGTTATGCTGCACATTATAGTTGCAGACAACCGTTTTGATACATTTCATGTTCATTATGAAGGGGAAAGACAAATCACTACCAGACTTATTTGTTGCTGACGCTTGGAAAACTCATGATAACAATAAATTAATAACACAATATATATTTGATAATGATGTTAAAGCTAAACACATATTATATCACGTTCTTTTAATTAGTAGGGAAACCAGTTTTAAAAATAAACATTTTGGTTCATTTCTGGCAACATTTTTCTTCCTATCTACCAAATTTTGGCAGCACTGATGTGGATTCTTTAAAGACAAGATGAAAACATTAAAAGTAAGAAGCATTTCTGGGTTACGTTCTCTACTTATTACTCACGTACGTCTTTATATAAAGTCGCCTCACATCACATGAAAAATATAACTATTCACGCATCGTTAATCAAAATTTGAATCCCTGTAAGGGATATTAATGGCTGAAGATAGTTTATAGAGGTCCATGATAGTGTAACAAGATGTACTATTAAGTATTTGCAAAAGGTCTAGTGCTACAGAAAAACTTAATATGTAAATTGCATACCTGACTTTAGTAGAATTATAATATCTCTTACGACTAATCAGTATTATATAAATTATACAAAATACTTTTAGAAAAAAAAGAAGGCCTTATGGTATTCTTAAACAATTAAATATTGTGCAAAAGACAACAAAATTCACCCCAAAATGTTATTTTCCCCCAAATTGTTAGCTAAGTGCCAACTTGCAATCAGCCTCTCCTTTACACGAGTACAACACTCTAAAATGTTTCTTTATATCTCTTTAACACGTACCCTTTTAATATTTCTGATAAAACCATAAGTCCACTTTTTACATGGAGCTACACGTCAAATTTGAACACCGTTCCGATATTCACACGAAAACGACTTCTCTGTTTGTTCGACAGCCCGCCGATTCCTTACTACGGAGCCGCACTTATGTGAAATGCTTTCTTCACCGTTCCACGGCCTGCCGACTCCTCTCCAGCACTCACCTCGAAGCATCATAACGCTCTCACTACTAATCTTGCACTTCTGCCTCCCTACTCCCTGCTCAAGGCCCTCTATCAGCTTTTATATGATTCTCTCTGGTGCGGTAGATCCTTCCAGAAGCCAAAGATTTATTTCCTACATCTGGTCCGTATCGTTTGCGCAGTGAAAACACAGTGCTACATGACAAAGCGAGAAAGCGTATTGTTTACCTCAGCTTATCACACACGCACGGTGAATCAATTGTATGTATACTCTGTTCAGATATAATCATGTCTTCTGGACAGCAATGTGTCATACATCGGCAGACGCGAGAAAACATGTCATATAGCACACACAGCTTCCAATCGCTCTATTTGTATTTCGTAACTACTGTACGTCAACTTACTAATATTTCAGTCTTCTAATCGACCAGATAAGACCCGATAAGAGACGATCACAACGCTGGTTACCTGAAGGTCAATACGCCTCAACGCTCTGTCGAGTAATACTGCAGCGGCCTCGGGTCGTCAGCCACCAGTAGTTCATGAAGACGTGTTTCACCCGTCCGGCCAGCCAATGAACAACAAAACGAGGCGATTCCCTTACTTATACTTCTGCGTGATGGGCAGATAAGTTGCTCGACTCTAATCTATTCTCTCCTCTAGCGTTCGCCAACGTGACAGTATATAACATTTGTCATGGAAATATCTTAAACAGATATTTTATTATAGATCGCGAGAGACAACATTGCAAATATAAAAAATAAGTAAAATTTTCCATCCAAAAAATAGTTTGATATAGGGGAATTCTCTTAAAATCTTCTTCACCTGTATATTTGAAACTCTGTCTTACTGAAACGTTTTCGTTTTTGAATTAGGTCATTCAGAGATATAGAGCTATCTTTTTCTAATTATTTTTCTGTGTTTAGTGGATTTCAAACTATGCGTTTTCGGTGAACATTGATTAAGAATTTTACTTAATATTTCTTCTATATGCTATAAAAGAGGTTGGTGGAGGAGGCATGAAGTAAATTACTCTAAAAGTTGAAAACAAGTGGTGTAATTGTAAACGGAGACAATGACTGCTTATGTGGCCGAGTAATAAGCCTTCTGGCTTTTCAAATTAGAGATCCCGCTGGGACAAGCAATTTTACTTTAATTGGAATCCTTCTTACTCTGCCAGAGTCTGGAGATATACACGTGGGGGTCATATAAGTAACCTTGATGTTAAAAAACGAAAACCCAACGTTAAACAACCTTGTTTTTCAAGTCAAAGTTCCCCTTATAGAGAGGTTAAAGGAGGCTATCCCAATAATGGAACAAAAATCTTTTGTTTACATTCATTACATTTTATTGCAATTCTTTAATACCACTCGTATAAAAATTATTTCTGCATATAACTTTTATTAATCGAGATAAGCATTTGCAGGATTTGTCTTATTAAACACTTCCATAGGTAAAAGTGTATTAAGGAAATATAATAGGCCCACTCAATTGTAAAATCTTTTAAGAACTATGAGTGCGCTTTCAAATTCCGTTGCATGACGAGGAGGAAAATAAAATAAGAAATTAATTAAGAACTATCACTCTTGAAAAGTATAGGTATTTTAACATTTACACTAAAATATGTAGTTTAACGATAGCTACATTTTTTGTGGTAATGTTCTGCCTGTTTTGTACGGCTTATCACTTATATAAAATTAACTCAATAATATGGAGGATTTCAGGGGCTTTTCTCATAAAATTCAACACCTGGATTTTGTAAAAAATGGAGCTACTTTAAAGGCATGGTATTTTAATCAAAACCGTTAGAGCCATTTTTTGAGAAAATACATTTCGAAAATGTTTCCATATAAAGGATAGTTTGGAGATCTTTTATTTTTGAACATCTTTTTTGTTTTATCTATGGAAATGGTAGAACTAAAGTACCAGATTTAATATTTCATGACCTTTTCTTTGTAAGCTATATGTAAACACATAAGATACCCATGGACTTATTCTAAAAATCTTATTCCGCCAAAAAGTTAAATGTCATGATTTCTACAATTTTGTTCCATCCCTCATTCAGTTTGTATACATCGGGCACAATGGAACATAAACAGTTTTGTTAAACTGTTTTGGAATACTACCCACTATATCATTTGCTATTAATATTTTTGATATAGGTACTAATACAAGTTGCACCTTGTGCCAATCAATTTATTTAAACTAATATTTCATTTTAACTTAAAAATCATTTTAAATCTTGAGTGTTGGTCTCGTTTATTTTAATTAGTTTACTTTAAAAATATTTAGTATTGTTGAATTTGTCACTTTTATCAAAACATTTAATTATTAATGATTTAAATGCTATTTTAAAGTGTGAATTATAATCATCATTGCCGTCATCTTCTTTTATCTCATCTGAATTTCCCTAAAAACGCCAAGCTTATAAGATAAAACTGTGGCACGCAGAACATTGTGAGTAATAAGAAAAACTGAAAAAGAAAAAGATAATGGAGTCATTGGAATGGATCTGGATCTTATTTTCTAACTTGAGCCTATATACCGTAAGTGTGACAGAATACTTACTGTCATTAATCTGTTAGTTTTAAATACGAAGGCTGCAACTTAAACTACTTTTGGCAAACAGGCCGCCATTGGGGTGTGCTATTTCAAAATATACTTGTGAAGGCCTTGTGGTTCACAAGAAAAAGTATGAGTCACTTGGAGAATTGAATGTATTACCGGCATGCTGCCAATGTTAGCTTAGTTGGCAAAGCAGTGCGTCCGTGGTTCATATTCCGGCTATGGCACTAAAGTTTTCTGTGTGATTCTATTTTTCAACTTAGACCTAAACACGGCATGTTAGAATAAAGACTAATTATAAACAAAAAAATATTTGCGGAGACCAAAAGATGTATTTTGCATAATCAGGGAAAAGTCATTCAAGAAAGAAGTTTAACTATTTTCAACATTCCCTACAATGCTCAGAAAAATATTTTAGAATCTTCAAGCATGATCTACATTTTAAAAATATACGATAATTGGGCACTAAACTGTCATAATTAATAATTAGGATATCCCATTACTAACGCAATCTAATGCTATGAATACAGTGGTGGAAGGCCGCGACAAAGTGAGCTCAAATAATGAAATACTACACTTTCGTTATGTAAATTGGCATGGATTTTTGCACTTGTGTTGTGCACTTTTGTAAAAGGCTATATTGTGGGGTCAACAATCATTTCTGTATCGCATATTTCAGTACTTGGATGCTTTGTGGTTGCAAAAGCGTATATATCATTACATATTTTAAAGTACGACATCTAATTAAAAATTAATCAGCCGGAGTAAGACATGTAATAAGTTTTCTCAGTTGTTAGTTCTGCCATTAAAGGAAATGTTTGATTGGAAGACCAATTTGGTACTCATATAATTTAGCACCCTCATTCTGTGGGTGGTGTTTCATTGATCGGCGAGATCATGTGTTCTCTCCCCTTGGAAACAGAACCGTCCACATCTAAAGTCAAAAAGGTATTTAAGGGGTGGTCCGAGGTATGCGACTTCCTCTCTTCTGAAGCACATGGTTCATTAAGCAGAACTGTATGACAATGTTAAAGGCTTCTTTTGTTTTCTTGTGGCTTCAGCCGCGAGGTCTGGTGTGTTGAACATTGAAACAATAATTATTGTATGCCTTGCCTAGACTAAGATAGATGAGGAAGGTTTAGAGTCACCATTATCACCGTCATACATCCGGTTTCTCCTAACAAATTCAAAGCTGGAGGGGCTGCTGAAAGTAAAAGTTATTTAAGTGCTATCCTTGGTATTAGGATTAATAAACTTTTATTAATTAATAACACTCTTCTTCCTAAATGTTTATAATAATATTTATAAGATTTGGGTGTATTAATTTCATTATGTGCAAATTCATGAACAGGGGCATGAATAAGTTTAGAAATTAATTTACTCTCCTTTATCCCTCTATTATCCTCTAATAAAAATGTATTTTCTACTGAAGCTTCACTTAAATATTTTTTAATTCAAGGAATTACATCTTCCTAATTAAAACAAAGGTTATCTAAACATAGAACGCATTTCTAGGATTAAGATACATCAGGGATATACGTAAAGGCACAGAAGAAAATCTTGGATATTAATCCAGCGTTTCCTATTGCATTTCGTAAAGTGCTTTCGTAAACATTTCCTTATTAGGCTGCTCGATTTTAAGACCAGTAACGGCAGTTTTTTTTTTTTTTTTTTTTTTTTTTTTTTTTTTTTTTTTTTTGTAATTTACGTCCTCCAACATTAAGTCATATCGGACAATGAATGGAATGGGTGAAATGATGCTCAAATGAGGCCAAGGTCCATAGACCTTTGAGTTACCTGACATTTGTCTTTCAGGATAAGGGAAAACCCCGGAAAAATCTTATCCAGGTAGCTCACCCTGACCGAGATTTGAACTCGGGACCTGTTGAACGTGAAGCAGACATGCTACCACCACGCTACCGAGGCGGGCTCACAGAGTATTTATTTTCGTAAGTTGCGATTTATGTTAAATATTATATATTTGAACTATTTATTTATGCATATATTCACATAAATATTTGAATTCACAATGCAAGTACAGCTAAAGGGAAATCAAGCTGAAGGCAAGTACTGCATAATGGAACTATTAAATACGAAGCGAAATAATAATTAATAGATAATAATAATAATAATAATAATAATAATAATAATAATAATAATAATAATAATAATAATAATAATAATAATAATAATAATAATAATAATAATAATAATAATAATAATAATAATAATAATAATAACAACAACAACAACAACAACAACAATAATAATAATAATAATAATAATAATAATAATAATAATAATAATAATAATAATAATAATAATAATAATAATAATAATAATAATAATAATAATAATAATAATAATAATAATAATAATAATAATAATAATAATAATAATAATAATAATAATAATAATAATAATAATAATAATAATAATAATAATAATAATAATAATAATAATAATAATAATAATAATAATAATAATAATAATAATAATAATAATAATAATAATAATAATAATAATAATCTTAGAAATTTTAACTCACATTTTCAGTAGAAAATATTGATCGTGTAGGAAATTATTTGAGTAATTGCAGGTAATTTTAGAATTGCATATACGCTAATTTGTTTCATATCATAACAAAATCTCTTACTGTGCGATAATGCACGAGCATGAACTATGATACACATATCTGTTTCTACACTAGTTTTCGGAAAAAAGTACCAATAAAACTATAAAAGTACAATATTGAGATGAAAATAAATAAATTCCACAATATTTGCGGATGAACTAAAGGTCTTTTGGAGAACAACTAGAACAGAAAAAAAAAATGAAATTCTACGTGGCCATGACCATGTTTATTTGTACCACTATTTATAATGTACATAAAAAAATGAGAGAGAAGAAATAAAAGAAAGAAAACAAAAAGAAAAAAGAGAAATGAACGCAAATTAAGCCTACAAAGATGAAATTTATGTGCTGCATAATAAGTGTGTAGTCCCGCTGTTTGAACGGTTACCGTGGATTTATCTTTGTTAATACAAACCTTTCAGATAACGCGCTGATTATTCTTGTAAGAGTGAAAGGTAAACTGCCGCGCTTCCCGGCCCTGTGCTGAGCACCAATGAACGCATCACTTCAGCCAAAGGAATTCGCAGGAATCACAGATGACAGATATATGTTCACTCCACGTGGAGTAATCAGTGCTTTATCTGAGCGGTATCTATTACCAAAGATAAATCCATGGTAACCGTTCGAGCAGCGGGACAATACTTACTATAGGAAAAGGATTAATGGGGAGGGGATTTGACACTGCGACAGTCTTGATCTATTGTACCTATGCCTAAAGTGGGGCATCCCGGTAGGCAGGATGAGGCGAGAGGAGACAGAGGGAGGCCGTCTCAAGGTGCCACGACAGTGCATAGAAAAGGGTCCCTACATTTTAGATGGAAACTTCCCTCCCCAGGACAATGTGGTTCGCAAGCAGTCCCAGCTGCCAGTTCCGAGACTGGCAACAGACCTACCAGAGGAGGAAGTAGTTTCCTCTGAGCATATCATCTTGCCATGCACCGACGAGACACCCGCCGACACTTCTACCTGAAAGAGACCACCAGATGAGAGACGATGTGAAATGATTGTGGATATGAAGTAGAGGTACTGGAAATTATGGGATGTAATTAACCTGGCAAATTGTTTTAAGAAATAAGATTTTAGAACAAATATCGAGTTTTAAATATTTAGGATGTAACATAAGTTTTAGAAACAATGTTGATATACAAGAAAAAGTAAACAAATTCCGAGCAATATGTGTGACAATCCAAAGAACTTTTAAAAACAGAGTGAGAAAGGATACAAAAATGAAAATGTATAAGATAATGGCTATTCCAACTTTACTATATGGAAGCGAAACCTGGTTGCCATCACAAAAGGATTTAAATAAAATAGAGACTGCAGAAATGAAATTTTTTAAGAAGTGTTAAAGGTTGTACAATATTGGACAAAATAAGAGATGAGGATATTAGAAAGGAATTAGAAATAGAACCAATCCATGGCAAAATATCAGAACGAAAGCAACAATGGCATGAACATATATTAAGAATGGAGGATGGAAGATATCCAAATGCAGTACTAAACTATAATCCAAAAGGAAGAAGAGACAGAGGACGACCCAGGAAACGCTGGAGAGATCTATGAAGTCGGAACGGGCGATATGCCCAAACCATGGAGTGAGGAAGAAGAAGAAGACGAAGAAGAAGAATTAACCTGGCAACCCGGGAAATCCCGTGGGTCAGGCAGGGCGACCCGGGTATCGAATCCGGGCCTTCCGAATGCGGGCCACTAATGAAACCACATCAGCCATCCCGCACCGGCCGCGCCGTGGCTCAGTGGTAAGACCGCTTGGCTTTCACCAAGGCGGCCTGGGTTCCATCCCAGGCGACCGCAAAGTGAGATTTGTGGTGGACAACACGGTGCTGGGGCGGGTTTTCTCCGGGACCTCCGGTTTCCCCCGCCATCTCATTCCACCGGTGCTCCATCTTCAACTCATGTATCATCAGAGTCACCGCCTGCGGTGCCGTATGTAGTAAAAGCGGGCGTTAAACACTTACATACACATCCCGCACCGTTGCCTGCTATGAGAATGGATCTACAACCTACTTGAATGTTCTTATTAGGGCAAAACAGAAAGGAATATTTAATAGAATGTAAGCTAATGAGTTACCCAAGAGTTAATTAGCTATCAACTGTCTACAATGTATAAGATATTGGGTAAATCATGCAACAGCTGCTTACGTGTGTGTACGATTATAGTACAAAACTGCAACACTGTGAAGCAGGAAGAATAAAATGAAGCAAAAAATAAGAATAATGTTATTCAAATCTATGGGATAGTTTTTGTGAACTTTGGTCATTTCCCGTGATTTCTCCATATGTTTATATAATTTGGAAGGTGGATGTCTAAGGCCGTTGCGCAGTCGGCTTATACATATAGTGCTTTTGAATATCTGTTATATATATTATATGAATCCGTTTAAAAACTTCAGTATTTATTTTGTTTAACATTCCCTTCATAGAGTAATTAATAAGGGTCTTAGATACCAAGAGGTCTGTAGATTAGAATTTGTGATACCTGCATTGGGCAGAGATATGGGCGTCGTTGAAAGACGAGAAACGTGCGTTAAGCTCAGTGAACTCTGACTTCAATAACCGCCCTATTTGTCTCACGTGACTTGGAATAAGTCCCATTCATTGGCAGTAAACCAAGAAAAACTCCCTTTTCGTGCAGCAGTACGTCTTCTTGGCCTAGCAGACTACACGCCCAATATATAAGTGAATTTTAGAAACTCTATAAAAATGCAAAGACTTCAGTTTACATATTAATGCTGCAATATAATTTGCATAAGTTTTACCTTACAAGTAAAACTACGCATTTATTTGAATCCATCATACTGTTCAAATTAATGACGGAGTATATTTTAATTAAGATAGGATACTTTTTTATATTTAGTTATTGTCCTGAAACTGAAGAAATTTATTGAACTATAGTCCAACTAGAATTTAAATAGCTTTATTTCACAACAAAACATACAAAAACGATATCAATCATGCAATATAACTTCAAAAATAAATAAAAATCAGTTTTATTTGTGTACTTTAAAATATTTTAATTCGATTTTTTGAAATTTCCTTCCAATTTCATTGTGTAATAAATTAAATACATATTAAAAATAATTTTAAAATAAGAATTAAATTTTAACGTCCTTTAATTATTAACAAATTCTAAATTCCAACGCAGCTTGGAAAATAGTAAAAAATGGCCACTAACAGAGAGCAGCACTGGTAATGTAACATGTCATTTAAATTCAATGGTCCTTATATGTTATATGGTATTGTACAATGCCAATGTGCACGTCGGTGACAATGTGCTCACGTTAATAGCAATTTCGTTTCCTATGGACCACACTACAGTCCGGCCGCTGTATCTCCGGCTCTGACGTTTTGCGATTGGAAGAGGTTACGGGGGAAGGTTAATAGTACCAACATACAGTAATGAGCAAGTGAAAACATATCCTCAAAATTATCGTTAGAATGAAAATATAGTACTATATTAGCTTTAAAACACTGAAATACAACTTACAATTTCATTTTCATACAAGATATTTATTACAATACCACTCTATTCGAATATTTCGTTCACACCTTTCACACACACTAACAGCAGCTGTTGGTAGTGAAAGTGAATGTGAGGATCTACTCCCATTAGTCCTGGACCCGTAGGACCAGAACCCGGGCCTCTCAGGTTCGTTTTACCGTAGGACAGTAACTTCTTTATAAACTGCCCCCTGCTTCTCACGGCAGACAGGACGGAAGTGGATACGCCACTTACGCGCCGGTCCTTAATGAACCAGCTACCAAAAACCTTGGTAGGGCCGCCGGTAATCTAGCACACCAGCTACTAGCTCTGCAGACTAGCACCCGGGACTTATGAGGCAACCCTCTATCCCCTCCGGGTGGCCGGAGCCTGGCCGGAGGCACCCAATTTCCCGTGGGTGGCGGGAACACACTGCCCCCTCGAGACCAACCCAATACGAACAGCTCCCAAAGGGAGGGGATCGAATGTTCGGCCCGAGGTTCCTCTAGTAACGTCAGAGGTACCAGTGCTAAGGGTCCGCAGCGCCCGCACCTTGGCAGCTGAAAGGGATGAATCCCCTCCCCTACGGGAAGCTGTTGGTAGTACTGAGAGTCTCTACATCCGGTGTTGTGGTCAGGAAGTTAAAACTGTCTGCTAGCGCCAATTAGCATTGTCGCTGCTAGGCGTGGCTCTCGAACCCAACACCATATTGCCAGGTTAAATTTGTTTGAGTCACGTGGCTTTGGCTGCTTGCGCTGATGAACTTTCTTTGGTATATTTTGCGGTGTGAATTCCGATTTTTAGTGTTCGTAAGTCTTATTATTATCGCTATTATAATAATATGGCTACTGGTTCGTGAAATATGCAAATAGGTGAAATATTTAAAATACGCATTGTTCCTCTGCTTGAAACTCCCGCTAAAGAACTGGCAACAGCCTGCTTCCCCCTCTCGAGAAATGTCAGAGCCGGAGATAGAGCGGCCGAACTGCACTTATACAGTTCGTATAGGGCAGATAAGGGAGGGATTGTCGCTAGCCTTGGCCCTACCAGCCCTGTGCAAGAAGAGAGAAAATGTTAGAAACATAGACAACAGCTTGTACGCCCGCCTCGGTAGCGTAGAAGGTAGGGTGTCTGCCTCACGTTCAAGAGGTCCCGAGTTAGAATCTCGGTCAGGGTGAGTTACCTGGATAAGGCTTCTGCCGGGGTTTTCCCTTATCCTGAAAGACGAATGTCGGGTAACTTTAAGCTCCATGGAACTCGGACTCATTTGAGCATCATTTCACCCATTTCATTCATCGTCCGATATGACTTAACGTTGGGGGACGTAATTTTTTTTTTTAAAAAAAAAAGAACAGCTTGTACTATAGTTTTCTTTTTTCTATATAGGTGTTACAAGTTGAAGCATGATGTGCATGTTGGCGTATTACATTATTAGTTCCCGCGCGGCATATTTACATATTACCAATGGTAAATTTTGTGAAATTACTGAAATGTTTTACATGGGGTTTGACTTCATAGTGCAAGATATGTAAATATTGAGGCAAATGAGAAATATGATTTGAAAGTATCTGAAATGTAGGAACGACTTGAAAAGAGCTTTTGAAATAAAAAGAGATTATAAATAATGAAATTCTTTTATTAACATTGGCCGAAGAAAATTATTAACAGTAACCAGAAAAAGGAAAATAACTTGTTTTGGGAATTGGATCACTTGCTAAAATATGCGTTTGGAAGAAGTGAGTAGGAAAAAGGTTCGTTGCAGAAACGGATATTAGATGTTAGACAATATTAAGATACAGTTATAACTCTGGGGGTCTTTTCTTGGGACAATACCTTGAGTCTTACCACACCCCGCCCCCCCCCCATTCAAGATAGGTGGAAGTGGATACGCCACTTAGGCGCGTCAACCCCGCAGGGAAGACTACCAATTTGACTCCGGTGGGGCTGCCTGGTGATCCAGCATACCTTCTACTAGCTCTGCAGGCTAGTACCCGGAACTTTTTAGGCAACCCTCTGCCCTTGGCCTAAGGTACCCGATCTCCCACGGGTATCGGAAACACACTGATCCCTCGAGTCCAACCCAATCCAAACATGTTAACGTTAACGCCAGAAGTTCTACTCCCATTAGTCCTGGACCCGTAGGACCAAGGACCCGGGTCTCCTTCTACCAGGGAGTTACCGAACTGTCCCAAAAGGGCGCCCGGCGCCACCGTGGGGCTTTCCATAGGGCAAGACCTAGAGACTAACAAGCCCCCCTACCATCTGGTCCTGTGGACTCAAGACGGGATGGAAGTGGATACGCCACTTACGCGCGCCAACTCCAAAATGGGAAGACTACCGATATGACCTCGGTGGGGCCGCCTGGTGATCTAGCACACCTTCTACTAGCTATGCTGGCTAGTACGCGGGAATATTAATGGCTTCCCTCAACCCCGTCCGGAGACGTACCTGATCTCCCACGGGTATCGAGAACCACTGCCCCCTTAGTTATAATTTGCTGTTTCATTTCCTCATATTTTATTACCGGACGGTGTTGTGCGGCTAATGACAAAGAATGTTCATTGAAGAGAGAAAATATTCTAGTTGCATCAAAACCTGCTACCCAAATTATAGTTTTTTGCAAAACACGACACTCTATCCCACTCCTCGATCAAGGTTGGTGTTATTTTGAGATTTGGGTTTACAAGATTTAGGGTTTAAAACTAATCCTCACAGTTGCCAAGTCTTCTGCTCAGTGGTCCCTAAAATGTTGGAGCCGACTCTCGAGTTGCAAACAGGAAAATGCATATTTATTTAAATTTAATTTTACTACAGTAATAACTATTACAATAGTAAAAATATGTAGTCATTATATATTAATAAATCAATATTTCAGTTGGTTATTAATTATTTAATGAATTATATTATTGTCATTATTATTGAATAAGCAAACTTTTACACGAAATGTTTATAAATTTACCTTAACACTAACAGTCCTCCCCATCGCTATCTTCCGAAGATTCTCCCAGGCCGATGGAGATTTCGCTTTGCTTATCAAAAATTGATTGCGCGGATTGGTAGCTCTCTACTATCTGCTCTATGTGGTGAAGGTAATTCTTCCTCTTTGCAGGAGTCAGTGATTACGCGCATCTTCTATGAATCGGATTACATCTTCCAGAGGCTTCTTTCTCAGATTTTCAGAGGCCGTCCTTCTTTTAATTTCAGTCCACACCATTTCAATAAGGTTGAGAATACAGTGGTACGGTAGTATACGTAAAACAATATGCCCTCATTTATAGGCTAACTCGTCTTCTAGCATTTCTTCTTTCTTTCGCTAACAGGGATATGCTTCTCTATGATTTCGAGAAGCACAGGAATAATAGGAACAGGACGAGGAATTGGAATAATTATTTTGTCCCTCATGTACAGAAACATCCATCTTGGTAAGGTTGTCTGTGGTGAGTCTGTGTAAGGTTGTCTATTACAATTACAGATGGTTCTTCAAGGTGTTTTAATAGTCTTTCTTCGAACCAAGATTAGAAAACGAAACGTTTATACTGCCATGGTATTCCGCAGGAGCTTCAGCCAGTGTCACTAAAGTGGCATCTAAGGAAAAGCTAAAACGTCCACCAGAATGAAAGAATGACAATTCTGTCATTTTTGTCGTTTGGCACTGTCACAGCACAATTATCAGAATCGTCAACCCAATTCTTCACACTGCAAGAATGACTGTCGAACACGTGTCATCGAGACAGACATCGCTGTATCCTTGAGATCGAAACATCTTAATAACCCGAAGTTACCGATACCTACAGGTAATTATTTTCGGTGTTTCAGCTCTGATTGATTTGTTGGGCCCTGATTTGCATTTGAAACCCTTGCTTAGCAGAGAACGATAGAGCATGGCAGCCGAGTAATTAACTTTGTAATCTGTGTTAGTCGTCTTCTGCCTCATGGATTGTAGTGGAGTTGCTACTTTATTTGTTTATTTTTGTTTGTTTGTAATTTACGTCCTACGGATGACGAATGGAAGGGATGAAATGCTCAAATGAGTCCAGGATCCATAGAGCTTAGAGTTACCCGACATTCGTATTTCAGGATGAGGGAAACCCAGGAAAAAACCGTATCCAGGTAACTCACCCTGTCCGAGTTTCGAACTAGGGACCTCTTGAACGTGAAGCAATAAATAAAATGGGTGGCGCACAGTTCCACGTTGACGCTACAGTTTGTAATGAATAATATGGGTAGCTCAGGGTTGAGCAATGAGGTTTCTCTCAGGGTATGCGTGGGCATGTATGAGTAAGGGTGGTTCTAAAGACACTGGAATGTCCGTTTCAAACTGGTTTAATGGCTGCTTCTTTTATCATAACATCAAACTCGAAGTTGCCGACCAAGGGTTACCAATATATCACTGTTTAGAGTCACTGTAGTCGGAGTGCTTATTACTTGATAATACTTAATTAGTTACGTATGAACCGACAAATCTTCCCTCCGGTTCTAATCTGTCTTCGACCAAGACAGAAGAAGATAACCTTCTTAGACGGCTGCAAACCGCGGACTGTCTGTCCTCACACTATACACAGCTGTGCGTGAGTGTATAACTTTCACTTCTGGAAGGCCTCTTTTCACACAAAGATTCCCTTTGTAGCTATTTTGTCCATTGTAATTATTAGTCTCGGTCATGCCATTATTAAGGGTCCGAAGAATACCTATTCAAACGAAGTCAAGTGCTACCCTATAGAACCCTGGTAAGAATATTGTTTCTTACGTTTCTTTTGTTGAAACACTATTCACCCCAATTGCTATTCGACTCAATTGCACCTGCCTGCACGCGTTTCACAACAAATATACATTCCTTTGAAATCCATCACGGTTCTTTATGAATTGATCCCTTAATTTCGGTATCAAACGTGAGGCAGACACGCTGAGGCGGGCGTGAAGGAGAGCTGTTTCCTTTGAAATTTGCCATCTTTTGGCAAAATGTGTATCTATGAGGGCAAGAAAGGCATTGGAGGTAAGCTATATGATAATATTGAGGAGTTATGGTTGTTGCCTACGCTGTCCCTAATCTGGCCGGCATCGCGTTATTTCTGTAGTGACTTTTCCGCAGTTTCCTGCGAAGTACTAATGACCACCGCTAAATGAAAATCAAAGCGACACTGTAGGCGGTGACACTGATGAACATGAGATGAAGATGAACCACCTGTGGAATGAGAAGGTGGGGAAAACCGGAGATCCCGGAGAAAACCCGCTCCAGCGTCGTGTTGTCCACCACAAATTTCAGGTTGTGGTTGCCTGGGATCGAACCCGGACCGCTTTGGTGAGAGTCAAGCGGTCTAACCGATGAACCACGGCGCGGGCCTCACCGCCGCTAACTGCAGGTCTGAAATGTCCCGAATAAATCATAACTTTTTAACTGTTGGATATAGCATGTGTTTTCCATAATCAAAGTTCGTTTTACATAAAAATATTCCGTGTACGTTACATGACTCTCAATTAATTAAGATTTCATAGATAAACGCTCGCCTTTAGTATGGTAACGTGTTTGGTTAGGAGTTATTTCCGGTTTAATGAAAGACAGTGAGCTGTTACCACTCATTTTTATTTGCTTTGTGTCCATGGAGATAGAAACAAACAATCGTGAATTTTTTAGACTGTTTCTGTGAAAAGTACATACTTAAACATGGCAAAATGTATGTAACATGAAATACTTCCGAAAACGATTGACGCTAGGAAAAAGTTGTTTGGAAAAATTACATATTTTAACGAGCTTTATATTTCTTTGAAGTGAAAACACTTCCGTGGTAAAACATATAGGTATCTTCCAACAACAGATTTAACCATTGTTTTCCACAAGATAAAAATACTTCCCTTTCACACCATTTCTGTGGAATCAGTTGACTGACCAATTACTAGAAAGCTCGGGTAGATAAACCAATTGTGAGGAAATGTAACAAATTTCCTGCTGTGCGAGAACATTACTATGTGGAAATGGCTAAACACTGATCTGGCCGTCCTTCGTTATCCCTCGGTTTGTCTTTTCCTCTTGGTTTGCACGGAGCTAAAATCCCATCCTTTTCCCGCCTACTGCATTGTAATAAAGTTAAGAAAGTGCTGAATAGTTTCAAAGCTTTGGAATGCTTAAAGAGCTTAAGCGACACGTTTCTGAATGCTCTCTTGTAATCTTTACAGCCTCGAAATAGTGACGTAGCGGTGCTATGAGAGACTTGATGATATGGAAAGTACATGGCTTTGTTAAGATGGTAGACAAAAGTGAATGTGAGAAAATCAGTATGATCAGGCTAATTTACAAGGAACAAGGCATGTGAATGAGATGATAAGGTATTAGATTTGATAATATTAAATCTCTGATAAAATTCTCATGTAATGTTGTGTCTAAACGTAGGTATATTGTGGTTTAATGGTTACACTGACGTCACGGAGGAAAACACTGCTCTATAAAAGGAAAGATTAACTGTGTTTGTCGGAGAACGATTTGCTCTTATCTATTGGTAAACACAGATGTTTTTCCAGTGAACCTCGCGATAAAAAGGGACAAAGTGTCTCTAGTCATAACATATCTCACTTTTTCACTTGTTTTAGCTTAACTTCACAATAATTCTTTTAAGCGAAGAGGACACCTTAAAATCTATGTTTATACGAAGGCTGTTCAATAAAGAATGATCATAATTATTTACGGGCATAATTTTTCGAACTAAAATTCAATCTTATTATATTATGTTAGCTTAATGTGAAACAAACACGCTGTAATAGTTTCATTGTTGGTACTCCTGGTTTCTGCCTGTGAGAAACAGGCAAGTTCAGACATATTCAGTATCACCTACAGCTGCAATGGAGGCAACACGCGAGGAACAATATGCTGCTTTGAAATTCTGCTTTCATCTCAACAATTTTCAGTTGAGGCCTATACAATGTTACAGGAGGCCTATAGAGAGTCTATTCTTCCCTACAGCACAGCTCGAAGGTGGTTTAAAATGTTTATAGAGGGAATACAAACAATTTCAAAGGAAGGTGAACCAGGTGTTCCAGTTACTGCTCTTACGGAGGAAAACATCAACACTGCTGCTGCCATTGAGAGAGAGGATCGACGTATTACCTTAAGATCACTTTCTGAAATACTGAACATTTCATTGGGTGCCACATTTCCATGAAGCAGGCTGGATGATGCACCACGATAATACGTGGCCGCATATTGCTAATGTTGTTGCTGAATATCTTGCAAAAATCAACATGAAGTGCTTCCCTCACCCTCACTATAGTCCGGATTTAGCCCCACGTGACCTTTTTCTATTCCCTAACTTGAAGAAACGCCTTCGTGGGAGGTATTATCCATCATCAAATGCAGTGGTGAGGGCTACGGAGGCGATTTTGAAGGATCTCTCAAAAAATGGTTTCCAACATGTCTTTGAAGACTGGCAGAAACGCTGGGACAAGTGCATCGCATTCAGGGGAGACTATTTTGAGAAGGACCATCAAAATTATGAGGATGAGTAAAGGTACGTTGTCAAAACCAAATTTTGACCATTCTTTATTGAACAACCCTCTTATTTTCTTTGTATATTATTGATATTTTAAGTAATAATGTAATTGTAAATTAAGGAGGGTCATCGAGCTTGATAGTTCAGTTGCTCAAATGGGGACTGATCAGAAATTTACTCGTAGTTTTCTCTATTCGCCGGGCTGGTACGAAATCTTAAGTCTCACTATCTTTATTTGTTCTTCATCTTGCAGGTTAGCAGTAGTGACGGTGATGTGTGGATTTGTTTCGATGTGGAGAATGTATTTTGAGGAGAGAAAAATTTCTAGCGTGACATCGGAGTCCACTGTCCCATCGCATTCTTGTACATAGCTGAACCACATCTGGAAACGTTAAGCATCTTGACTTGAGCCACCAGACCCTCGATGTCATATAGGACTAATAGGCCAACTCCTGCCTATGTTTCTGATACCTTCCTTCACTCTCAATTTAGGTCAAGAGTTTGTGCTTAATTGATGCAATTTGTCAATGATTGTCCACTGAGGTCACTTATAGTGTTATATAGCCATAAAATCTTTCGGTTTTATATCTGGAAATAGAATTTTTTACATCTATAAAAATCGTTTGTGTAGTTCTTAAAATGTTGCTCATAAAATTTTGAAGTTTTCTCAAATATGGACATTATTCTGCATGTCCATTTTCACCGAGGTGAAACGAGTAGTTCAGATTACTTTTTCGATTAAAGCTGCTTCTACGCTGCAGCGGATTTTAAGTTTTACATACAGTTTGATGTATTTTTCTTTCATTCATTCGTTTCCTAGAATTAATAGCCATACATTCAAATTTGGGAAATTTATGAAGCGCAATATAAAGTAGTTCATCCTTAGCAAAAATTACTTGTATAATTGTAAGAAAACCAAATGTCTTTTTACAAGTAAAATGTAATTTGTTAGCAAAATTTTTTTTTTGCGAGAAAAGCGAGTATATTTCTCTAAAATCGAGTGAGGTACATTGTATTCGTTGAACTGTCATTCTGAATGACAGATGTTATTTTAGAACTAGGTAATCCCCATTTAAAGGGATGTACCATTGAAACTTAATCTTGCAAAAAAATGAGATTTGTATTTCATGACTTTAAAAATACCTAGGGGGCATAAATTCAAAATCCGTTTTGACATTATATATTATAAATACTTGTAAGTTAAACATACAACATCCATTTTAGATACGGATAAATGATTTTTTATTTTGAAATTTGAGATAATGAAATTTTTTTCAGCACATCTTCTTTTGCAAAGTGCTCGACATGATCCAGTTTTCCTGCAATTCTTCTGAAATTTGTCATGCAGATTACCAAAACACAATTAAAATTAATGGTTCTTTCACACCAGTCCTGTGTAAGAAAATGTTTTTGGAAAGGTAGAGCCAGACTGAAAAGTTCTATGTCATAGTCGGGATCTGAACGTAGGATCACATTTACTCTTTAACCACTGAGCTACCTTGGCAACATACCAGCACGATATTAAATTCTCCAAGTGACTTGCAGTTTTCATGGCATACCACAAGGAGTTCTCATACATATGTAGCATACCTTAATGACAACTTACAGTGCTTTACAGCACACTTTAAGTTCCGGGTTTCTCAGGTTAGACCACTATTAGGTCAATTAATGGAGTTTAATATAATTTTTTAGCATGGCTCTACCTTTACATTGACAAGTGAATTTATCATATAATGGTTTTCATTTGCTTTTAAGTTATTAATTTTTATATTTGTACGAAACTTCAACAACACTAGAAATTACAAAGAATTTTAAAATTTTCTTCTTTTAAACTAAGGCAAGTAAAATAAGGTGACGTGGCAGATTTGGGTGTTACATCAGGTGAATAACATAGAATTAAAACAAGCTGTTGATTTTAAAATTGCATTGAGTAAGGCATTTGGCATAGACTAATAAGATTCAGTTTTAAAATGTAATAAATCTTAAACTAAAAGAAATATCAAAAGAAGGTTTAAATCCCTGTATGATTATATGAGGAAACATCAAGAATAAGCTACACCATGGCCCAGCAGTTAGGTTCCATGACTGTCACCAAGGCCGCCAGGGTTCGATCCCAGGCGATCGCATGTGGGATTCCTGGTGGACAACACGGTGCAGAGGTGAGTTTTCTCCGGGATCTCCAGTTTTTCAGGTCATTATTCCACTGATTGGTCTATTATCATCTTTCCTTTCATTCATTTCTCCCTCATTCTGTCATCATTTCGCTCACTCTTATAACAGACATCGGGTTGATCACCCATCCCGGGTTTTCTATCTGATCCGAGTTCGAAGAAGAATCCGATAACACCACGATAGCGTAAAAGTAGGGAAATTCAGGATTGAGAACATAAAAATAGATTTTCAGCTTATTTGGCTAAAACCTTAGGAAATCACATATTTCATATTACATACTTCTATGGTCATACCAATTAGCTTTTGACTTGAAGCAAGTATTATTTTATAGCTCGTTGAATGTAGATATTTAATTTTTAATTTGTACTTATAACCTACTTTAAGAAAAACAATTAAGTCCCCATTGACACTTCCAGAAGGTCATAGAATGATTATAGTACACGAAAGAAAACCTCTTGACAGTCGGGAAACAAATCCGTAATCTCTGAGTTGAGAAGCCAGAACCCTGAACATTCAATCTCAGTGGCAGTTATCAAATTTTTAAACATAATTAAAGTTGTGGTTTCCACTTTTATTTATACTGTGAAAAGCAGACGTTGTGGAGAAGGCCTGTGATCAGTCTATCCATAAAAAAACATCTCAAATCTAATGTAAGTTTTGAAGAAAGTTCATGGACCTTGTGGTGACAAAACGTGCTGCGCATAAGGGTGTGGTAATTCCAACCTCTCTCTCGCAGAAGTGGATACAAGTGATTCGCGACCTTGAAACATCTGCGTAACAGGCCCTGCTCATTAATAACTACTTCTTAGGTTTACAGGCTTACAGTTTCAAAAAAACTCAAGCGAGTTTCAAGAGCATGGCCAGCAGTTATTTTAATCCCACATTTTTTCCACCACTCTCGGTGGCGGCGGAGTTAGAAAGTCGCGAATCAATTCTCCCCAGTACTTATTTCATCATTACTCAAATAAAAGCATGAACTAAATAAATATGTCATACTTACTTTAAACAGATGAACAACAATTAAGACATATACTAAGCTAAACATAAAAATGCATAAAAATGGAATAAACTTACCCAAGAAAAGGCCGAAGAGAACACCTGAAACGGTGACTACGAGGAGAAGATTAGTGTTCATCCACCTTCTGATGTGCTCAAAATGTCTTCTGGCGTTGATGTGTGCCCCATGACAATTCTTGATACCGGCGTCGATCTCCTCGGGCGCCATCTTTGTGAATATGTAATCTGGAAAACGAATTCCCGGTGTCCCGTCATTACTTTCCTCCATAGTGATTTGTTTTTATGAATAATGTGATGCTTGCAGTGAACAGGGATGATTTTGGATGCCGTCGTGCCGTTTCCTTTTTATTAGGCCTGTGGAAACAAACTCGTTCGTATTTTATCGAAAGCAATACTGATCTGTGAGTGCCCGCCAAAAATTGAGGTTATGTTCGGACAGCTGATTTTGAAGATATTATCTTAGGTATTAGTTTTAAATGTGTCACCTTTAGCAGAAGTTTATGAAAATATAAGGCTTTGAGAAATATATTTAGGTGAATTAAGATCTTGTAGTACTCTGTAAGAGAAGGCGTATGGAAATGGAGCTGCCCGGAAGATACCCTGTGTCGGACTGAGTTGTATTTTCGCGAACACTACTCCCCAGCGCTCGTTTCCCCCCTTCCTCTCCACCCCTTCGCTCCCTGGATCTCACGGCACCGGTATTGATTACTGCAATGTTAGGTTATCCTCGCACAATGCATTGACCGTGCAAGCATGCTTCCTCCAACAAGTTGCATTGTGTTCTGAACAAGTCGAAGGATTAAAAATCGATTTAAATATAGGGCCTCACGAAGCTCTCTTTCCATCGTGGGAAAACTTATGAGAGGGCTTATCCACAAAAAAGCCGAAATCAATAGACGTTCGTGAGCAGGAGTTCGCTTTTTATACAGGACGATTCAGAGGTAACGTTTCCTTCAACGTTGTTCTGCAACCGTTATATCTACTTTACGTAAGATTAACATACCTCCTCTTTTTTGCTAAATTTATCTGAGTTTAAAGCAAGAAAATATCCAGCTAAAGTATGTAGTGTGAGGTATCCAGCTCTACAGTATTTAGAGGGATATTTCACTCCACAAAAAATCGACAGCAATATTTCATTTGAAATAAAAGTTTTCAGGTTCTCCTGAACATTAAATTAGTACTTTCAGAATAAAGTTCATAGCGCGTATTTAAACATATAATTAAAAAACGAAATTGCAGAAAGGCCGTGTTTCAGTCGAATTTTACTTGAATTCGAAAATACAGCCGTTGGGGTGGGGGAAGAGTTAATTGCAGAAGTGATGTAAAATTTGAAATTTTATAGCAATAAGAAAAGTGGTAATAAATTATGGAGACATTTGTTCAGGCATAAGGAACTGGATTTGGCAGTTGAAAGAAGAGGTTAAACATAAAGTTGTAGTATTAACTAGATGTTTAATTAATAGAGGGTACATATAACTTAAAATAGTCAAGATCGGAGGCACTGTACCCGCCCAAAAACAACCAATTAAGTAACGCATCCTTCAATAATGTCCGATAAAGATCGTGACACATTTTCGTAATTAATAATAGTAATATTTATTAATCTATTATTATTATTATTATTATTATTATTATTATTATTATTATTATTATTATTATTATTATTATTATTATTATTATTATTATTATTATTATTATTATTATTATTATTATTATTATTATTATTATTATTATTATTATTATTATTATTATTATTATTATTATTATTATCATCATTATTTATTATTATTATTATTTTTTTGTTTTTTTTTTTTGTTTGTTAATTTACTTCCTCCAACGTAGTCACATCGGACGCTGAATGGAATGGTTGAAATGATAGAGCTTAGAGTTACCCGACATTCGTCTTTTAGGATAAGGGAAAATCCGGAAAAGAACCTTTACCAGGTAACTTACCCTGACCGAGATTCGAACTTAAGACCTCTTGAACATGAGGCAGACGTGCTATCATTTACGCTACCGAGCCGGGCTAGCAAAAACTAATTACTGATGAAAATACCATACATCGATTTCGCATTGTGCACTTATTCAAGTCCAAATAATTTCTACGGAGAAAATGAAAAACATAATACGAGAAATGTATAATTTCTTTCAGGCACACAAAAGATAATAGCGAATGACGATTTAATTGATCCACAGCTTCTGTTCCCTTCGGAACAGTGGTGGTTCCACCTCATTGGTCATGTCATCACTCGCAATAGGCGGTACTAATGTGAATTTGGGTGCAGAAAGTTTTAAGTGTTACACATTAGACAATGTTTTGGGGTTACAAAAGAATTTTCCTTTTAATTACAGCTTTTTCTTTCCGGCAACTGAGGTTCCAATATGGACAATCACACTTATCCACTTTACGGTTGAGATAAGAATTGATACCAAAATTATGCTGGCGCCAGGTAAAGCACTGAGGTTCTCTCAGGGTATGCGTGGATATATATGAGTAAGGATGGTTCTAATGACACTGGAATGCCCGTTTCAAACTGATTTAATGATTGCTTCTTTTTATCATCACCTCAAACTCGACTTTGCCGACCAAGGGTTACCAATATATCACTGTTTAGAGTTACTGTAGGTGGGATGCTTATTACTCGATTATACTTAATTCGTTCTTCACGTACATATGAACCAACAAATATTTTCTTTCATCGCTTCTGGTCTCCTTTGACCAAGATAAAACCAGATAGCCGCCTCAATCGGCCGTCAGCCGTGGACTGTCTTAATCGGCTTCACGCCGCGGACTTTGTGTCCTTACTTGGCACAGCTGCGCGTGGGTGTGTAACTTTCACTTCTGAAGCCCTGTCTTTTCACACAAAGATTCCCTTTGTGACTATTTTGTCAATTGTGATTATTGGTATCGGTCATGCCATTATTAAGGGTCCGAAGAATACCTATTCAAACAGAGTCAAGTGCTATCCCTTTACAATTCCTTCCTGATAAGAAAGTCCGTTTTATACGTTTCTTTTGTTAAAACAACTCAACTCAACCGCACGCGCATGCGTTTCATTGAAATCCATCACGACTCTTTACTTAGGTACTGCAAACCTTTAATTTTGGTATCAGAATCCATGTTGAACTCAGAGGTTAGGTCTAAATACTTGTTGTTCATGACTCTGTTTCCGTTTAAGGCTATCAATACTAATTTAATTTTAAAATGAAATAATATACAGTTTTATACGCTACTGTATTGAGTAATTTTTTAAAGTTGAATTAACTTGGAGCATTAGCATAACCATGCCTACCAAACTCACTGCTCGGTGCAACAGAACAATGCAGACTTAGGCCTAACGACCGCTGCATCCTCTACATCTGTCCACAGGACAACTTGCACAGAGGACGGTATTAAGATAACATGAATTAGATATATACGATTTCAAAACTCTTTGGATGTTCAGTGAAATTTTCTGTTTGCAATTTTAACAAGTTTGTATTGAAAATTTCGTTTCTAACTGTGAGACTTATTCCAACTTCGGAATTGTATTAAATACAAGTTTGTTAAATCTGTTTAATAAGAAAATAGAAAGTTTTCAAAATATTTAGAGAGTAAGTTTACATATTCCATAAAGTTATGACGAGCTATAATAGCATGTATCTTTTTTTTTTTTTTTTTTTTTTTTTTTTTTTTTTTTTCTGAATGCATGAACGCTAAAGTGAAAATGCAATGTCTATTTCTCCAACTTCCTAAGCTTCATAAGCTTGAACGTTAATAAAGAAGTGCAGATATTAGGTTTTTCAACGAGGCTCGACGGATTTATTTTAAAAATTTTCATCTTTGGTGATAGCTGTTACAGGGATGCGTTTTTAAACCATAATTATTTACAAAAATGCAATTTAAAAGCAAAGTATCCACGTTTAAAATATATTAACCACATTGAAAAAGAAGAGCAAATCATTTTTAAAATAAAACTGAGCGTGATTTATTTTAAAACAATATAGGTATAGTTTATTACAATTTGTAGTACATATTTTATAATTATCAGTCGCTCTAAATGTATCATTCTAAGTATCAAACTAAGATAAATAAACTCAAAATTTTGGAAGGATTAAGATACGCACGAAAAATGTTCTCAGGTTTATTATGAAACGGCCTCTATACAAGACCATAGAAAAATGAATAAAAAGTGCAATTCCAGGAAATGTTACTCCCTCTTCAACATCATCTTCCTCTTAGAAGAAGAAGCAGATAAATCAATTGAAGTTTATACTGAAGTAAATACTGGATACGCTAGCTTTGTTTTGGGAGAACTGAATATATTGGACATGGAAAGCAAAGTAACGGTGCAACATAAATTGTGTTTGCGTCAAGAGATTTTATTATGAAACATTTTTTACTTAATGAATAAGAAGAATTATTCGTTGCTTATAGTAAACTATAAACTATATATCTGTAATGAATAAAACGTTTATAGTTGTTATTGAATATTTACTGAAAGTGTACCACAAAAGTGCCACCTCCGGAGCGTTTAAGAATTTTTATGCACGCATAGACGTAGAAGAGACACACACACACACACACACACACACACACACACACACACACACACACACACACACACACACACACACACACACACACACACACACACACACACACACACACACACACACACACACACACACACACACAAAACACACACAATAATTACTTTCTCTTTAAGCATAAGTATAATTGTGTTCCAACCAATTCGACTTTGTGATTTCTTGATAAGTCCCGAGGCCCCCTGAACTCAAAAAAGCATTTTTAGAAAAAGGCTTGTGTGTTTGTATCCATAATTTTCAATAAAATCTCATCCACTTCAAACTACCTTTACATGGACTTTTTTTTGTGTGTAAAATTTTAATTTTCTCAAAAGCGAACTTAATGATTTTGATTAAAACACCAAACTTAAATATTTTTTTTCATGTATAATAAATGCCTAATAATGTATTAGGCATAACCTCTCATATCATCTTAAATCTGGTTGACTTTTGTATAAATGGTAAAGCGCAAAGGGATGAACGAAATTTTATTGCACTATATATATATATATATATATATATATATATATATATATATATATATATATATATATATATATATATATATAAGCGAGATATATATATTTCGTAAAATCATATAATTTATGTGAAAAACGTTTTATGTGTCAATCATTCCTAGTTTTTGTTTACATTTAAAATACTGTTACTCAAATGGAAAGTCATCGTGCAAAGAGAAGGGAATGTTAAAAATCATTACATAGCCACAAGCTCTTAAAGGATTTGGCTATGCTTTAACTTACTGTATTCCACTATCCCCATTGTACCTACATACATGGTAATATGTAATACAAACTCCTATTAGTGTTTATGGACGGAGGCAGCCACGTGGATGTAACCTGTCATATGTTTTTAATGCTTTCGATTCATATGTTAGAAAGGCATTGGAATACCGAAGTCGCGTCGCGTCTTCGATGTATATTTTAAATGTTTACTAAACGTTCATAAATGATGAACTCCAATAACTTCTCGTAGCTACAAGAAGTCTTTCACCGAAAACACGTCTACCCTCTTCGAGAGTTAAAGCCAAAAGAAAAAATTTAAGACTAAAATCATAGGTTCTTTTTTTCTGTTTTTGTTGCTAAGCCACCGCAATACTTAATTCTGATTGGTCCTACGTCACAATTTGGGATTTCAATAAACCTAAGCATTTGTTGCATCATCTATATGGCCTGCTTGGTTATTAACTTAAGTTGAATTACAGATGGACATGTTTGCTTAATATGTCCATGTATGCAATATCAGCTTCAAGATCTAAGTATATTATTCTGCAATATTCTTCTCTGGTAAGTTCATTGCAGCAGGATGTTTCTCCACCAAGCGCATTCGTAGATGGTAGCGTGTCTGCCTCACGTTCAAGAGGTCCCGAGTTCGAATCTCGGTCAGGGTGAGTTAACTGGATAATGTTTTTTCCGGGATTTTCCTTTATCCTTTTTGTCAGGTAACTCTGAGCTCTACGGAACCTGGGCTCATTTGAGCATCATTTCACCCATTCCATTCATCGTCCGATATGACTTAACGTTATAGGACGTAAATTACAAGACAAAACAAAAAGTATGCTTGGTCTTCCTGTTACCTGGAGGCATGCTTCTCAGTGCTGAACCAGATTCCTCAAAGTTATTAACCCATATTACTATGAACAGATGGGACCGATTATCCCGTCCTAAATTAAAGTGACAAGGGATTTGTCGTCTAGTAACCTCATGACTCTTGTTATTTTTACCAACATTTTTCACGTTATGGACCGATCCGTGATTACTGAATGGTATTCGCATTGTAACAAAATACACACGCCATTTTCATGTTCTTCGAGTTATAAGAGACAACACATAATGTAAAATTGCTGGTTCCTGTATATATCTATAGTTTATATAATTAAGGTCTTACCAAGTGACTCTACTTTAAGAAGTGACAATATGTCCGGTATTCATATTAAGAGTAAATGGTTACCTTAGCTCTGGCAAGCCTTTCCACTTCTGGCAAATGGTCATCTAGTTATATTTGCAGTGTCGCTCATCTCCTTCCATTCAGTGACGCAAGTTCTTGAGTTGTAATAAGCAGTTGACTGAATGGTAAGAGCTTACGTATGCTCCGAAGCGAATTGCAATATTTGAACTTAGTTTGCCATATGACTATGTTCAAGGCTTAGACTCTCATTAGAACTAGCATTTCTCAAGTAAATAATGTATAAGACATATTTGTAAGTCACTAGTTTTTATATTTATTTCGTTTTTTTCTCAACTACTTCCCATATGCATGAGAATTTCAAAAAACATTCAACCAATTTTATAATTTTTTTCAGTTGGAATATTTCTGATTTTTGGGTTATAAAACACATTAATTTAAATTCAAATCTAGGTACTAGAGAACGCACTGCATTAGATTTATAACAGAATATAGTTGTAAATAAGTTCATCGCTTTTCGTTGAAAATGGTATGGAACAGAAAACTTTCTTACTCCATAGAAAATTAAAATATGATAAATGTCGCGAATATTTCATTCCATGTTGCGTAACATTCACACATTTTCACTACTGACTATCCTGATAGGTTATTCTTCTTTTTTTCGTGAATGTAGAGTACTAAGCTAAAGAGACAGTAAAATTTAGTTAGAGTCAGTCGTTATGTGATGATTTTGACATACTATTCTCTTTGCATGGCAAAGAGAGAGAGAGAGAGAGAGAGAGAGAGAGAGAGAGAGAGAGAGAGAGAGAGAGAGAGAGAGAGAGAGAGAGAGAGAGAGAGAGAGAGAGAGAGAGAGAGAGAGAGAGAGAGAGAGAGAGAGAGAGAGAGAGAGAGAGAGAGAGAGAGAGAGCGAAATGGAGAGAGGGAGAGAGAGAAAGTCAAATGACTTCCTATTTGAGAAAATTGTATTTTAAAATGCAAACCAATAACAAAGGAAACCTCGGAAGTCGTTATGTCCACAAAAAGACAAATTATTGCTTTAAGGAAATCTATACTTTTTGTAAAGTAAAATTCTGTCTATCCCTTGCGGTTTAGCAGCTATGCAAAAATCATTCAAATTGGAGTCGATTTCAGAGAACTTTTAGAGCTTAAGCGATAGAGTTTTATAGTTTTTAGCTTTTAATTTTTAAAGAGATTGTCACTAAATGATTATTTTGAAATTCCGTTATCTTTGTATGACCAAGAGAAGAAGTAAAAATAACGAATAGGGTTCAAAAATTTGCGAAAAGAAGAAATTATGAAATACTTAACACGGAATATCTCAGAAACGGTTAACTTTTTAAATAAATCTATTTCTTATAAACTATGTTCCTTAAAGAGATCTACATTTTTTTTTACATAAAATAAAGTTTTATCTACGAGTACGCTTCACAGTTATGCAAGTCTTTAAGAATGAAGACGACCTTGAAGGCTATTTTCAGAAAATTCAAGTAATACATTACATTACAGGAAATAAAGGTTCATATTACACTTTATAATGAGAATATATTAAAATATGGCAATTTAATCAAAATGGTTGGAAGCATTTTTGAGAAAAAATATCATTTTTCATATTAAAAGTAGTTTTGGGTGAGAGAAGTTTGTTGAAAATCTTCATGTATCATACTTGAAAGACGCCCGCCTCGGTAGGGTAATGGTAGCGTGTCTGC
The DNA here is from genome assembly GCA_030765055.1 of Mantis religiosa. Lineage (NCBI taxonomy): Eukaryota > Metazoa > Arthropoda > Insecta > Mantodea > Mantidae > Mantis > Mantis religiosa. The sequence goes on from CM060951.1 coordinate 94,567,619, forward strand.
CTCATGTTCAAGAAGTCCCGAGTTCGAATATCGGTCAGGGTGAGTTACCTGGATAAGATTTTTCCGGGGTTTTCCCTTATACTGAAAGACGAACGTCGGATAAGTCTCAGCTTCATGGACCCTGGCCTCATTTGAGCATCATTTCAGCCATTCCATTCATCATCCGATATGACTTAACGTTGGAGGACGTAAATCACAGAAACAAACAACGCTTGAAAGACGCTGAACTTAAAACCAAGTTTACTATGTAACCATTAATTTGAGTTATGCTGCACGCACATACATATATACATAACATATACAGACCTTTTACACCGTTTACTAAGTTTTAAGGGGGATTCAGGGAGTCTCAGTTCTTATATTTCTGGCAAAATCGGCTTTTCCTCAACTTATAGAAAGTATATAGAACGTGTACATAGTAAAATGTCTTTTTTATTTATTCCGTTTACCTCTAAACACATATTTACACTGATATCTAGGTATCGAATATCCATCTACTGTGTACAAGTAAAAAAAAGTATGTAAAAAACAGAAGGTACAGCAAAAGAAAAATAAATCAGAAAATCAGAAATAAAGCAACTGGAGTATTAATAGATAATGATGATGTGTATTAAAAATAACTTTATAAGTTATACTTGAGTTAGATTTTCACAGAAGTATGTGCTCTATTTAATCTCTTATTGCATTAATAGTTAATTGCCCGATAATTATTACAATTGTCTATATAAGTGTGAAAAGAAAATGGGGAAGGGCAAGACAATTGTTTAAATAATGAATATAATCAACTTGCTATATCAAAGAAATATTAACTACTGAAGAAAAAAATTGAAATGAAATCTGCAGCATCGAAAAGACTTTATATTAGTAAGGGAAGGCAACAGGCTTTTTAACAGATACTAAAGGAAATTTATAGGAAGTTAAGTGTATACGAGTGCACAAAATACCATAAGCCATAAATAAAACTTTTGTCATAAATAAGCTCAAAATCTAATTTATTGCCCTTCATCGATATCCTGATCAGAGATGCTGGATGCTAGATGCAACAGTCTAAGTTTGGTAACTAAGCGAGATTTAATTTTTGACTTATGCTGTTCACACAAATATGCACGCATGCATGCGCAGACATAGGGTACTTTTTATTCAAGTAGCCTCAAATATTTATTTCAGTGAGAACTCCCTATGGACATTTTGGGGGTAGAATGCAAAGCTACTTACTACACGTATTGCACCCCATAATAACTATAACTTTGTCACTATCGAACCTGTGACAAACTAAAATGAATAAAAAAAGTTTAACAATCAATTCTACTTTGTAGTAGTCTGAGAAAGTCCAAAAATTCAAATAATGAAAAGAAGTGACCTTTTTTTTTTGTATTATGCATTTAAAACGTTCTATTATATTTAAATTTAACTCCTTGCAGGAGTTCCAGGAATAAGGTGACCCATATCTGTTGTAACAAATGACAAATGCCATGTGTGTTGGTTTGGCAAGGTTCCACTGAAAGGTATCCTTGCAATGCAGCTGGGCGTTCCTGATCCAGGGGCTCGGAAGTTGATGCGCAGGCTCTGAGCCCGCGGCCAGCAGGCACAATAATTACCCCAACTCCTGACTGACCTAGGGTCATGTAAATAGACGCCGCTTCCAAAACAATGCACCTGTTAACTAGAGCAAGGAAATGCATTCTCCATGCATCAGTTGCAAGAATACCTGAGTGATCAAGTCTCGGTCTCTGGTAGCCTGGCTTGGATTCTGTGTTCAAGTTGCCTGATTTAATTTCTTCGTTGATTAGAATTAATCTACTTTACAATGTTGGGGTATGAAATAAAACATTCAGAATTTAATGGAATTGCACAAATGATATGTTTGTGTAAACAATGCCTTTGTGTGCATATAAATGTGCACAGTCTAATATAAATTTACATGACTACACAATTATATTTACCAATAGTTCCTTTTGTAGTATTTACTCCCATTATTATTGCACACTATAACTCACAGAACGTGGGTACTGATGAAATTATATTTTGGAAAAGAAATGTAGCAGGCTTAAATTTGTGGTATCTCTCCGGCATTTGCCAAGCTAGAATTGAGGAAAACCTGTTATGACCTGCAACGTTTTTCAATCTATTTAAGGTGATGTTAACATCTAGTGACATATGAGCGACAATAATGTGTATATTCGTATTTACAATTAAGTTACATATTTCATATATAATATGAGGCAGTACTTGCCCGTTAAGTACCTCATTGAGCCCTCCCGGCACTCAACACCTAATATGATATATGTTACGGGTGAGGGCTACGGATGGGAGGTTTACAAGAGTTCGGGGTTTTTCTCGGGGTAGGTCTGCATGGATTTTCTCTTTTGGGTTTCAGGGTGTGGGTGTGTCCTGACAGTGTAGGGGTATTATCACACAGAAGACACCACGACCGTTGAATGGCAAGTTTATACAAGTCGCCCTCTCCACTCGTCACTGTTGTGTTGGTGTAACTCGCACATTAGGCGCGAGACTTAGGATTTGCCCGTTGCAGTGCGCGTGACTTGACGGCTAGTTTGAATCACAGTGGCGAGCGAACTTGTAAATTTCTAGGACGCGCCGAGTGATGGATGAAGCCGTGTACGCGTTGTCGTTTCTGGACGTTGCGAGAGCATTACTTCGTACACTAGAGTATTTCCGGAGGATTATAAAAAGGGGGGGGGGAACCACCAGAGTTTGGTAAAATCTTGATGTTTTAATGTGTGTTGTTTCTTTCACTCGCTAACACAGAGTGTTTAATAACGAACTAATATGTGTTGCTCTGTCCATTCGCATATACGGACTTTGATGAACTTTCATTACGTGTGTTTTTCCTTGCAAATATCAAATGTCACCATTGCAATAATTTCCCCTTCCTTTCGCCGAATTTTGGACACTTTAGGAGTCATGTTACCCGTTACTTGTTTCTTACTCTTAAATTTCATCGCAATTTTGAGTTTCTGAGGCATGTATTCCATGCAACTTTCTCTTACCCACGGTCTAGGTAATTAATGCGGAATCTCATGTGCGAAAGCGTAGCTTAAATCCCGGTGTCTTTTCTCTACGTTACATATCATGTGCAAATCAAAACCTCGACGGGCGACGAGTTCTCGCTTGGGTCGAGCCTTGGGCGATTCTCGAACAATGCCACCTTTGTCGACTCAACACAAGGAGCATTCCTGTGAGGGTAAGTGTTCATTTTCCTGGCTCTCTTTACTCGTTGGGTTCACATGTTTGCTAAAAAATATGTGTATTGGTATTTTCTGTTTAATTTCTGCACCTGTATATTAGATCATTATCCCCTGTATTTGTTTTAATTTAGCTTAATTCATAGTGTGATATCTATCCGCCCGTAATTATGCATTTAATATGACTTTCGCGGTTATTATGCTAGGGTTATGCCTAACAGGGACGGTATCAAATAATATATCTTATAAAAGCCAAATATATAACACATACAAAGGATTATTTAGTTTCACATCAATAATGCATATTGTTAAGCACGAGTAATTCTTGTTACTTTTGCTTCACATGGAATGAGACGTTAATGCAATATGCTATAATTATTATTTGTGTATATGCTCTTTTTTCTCAGCTTAATCTACTCTAATGGAGAGCTTACGCCCCCCAGGGCTTCCGAATGAGCGCCTGGGGTCAGATGCCTATTAGAAACAGATAAATTCTGCAGCAGAGGGTGAAGCAAGGATGGGTCATCAGCCCAAAGCCTGGTATGAGTGCCAGGAAGGAAATGATATGAAACGAGGGCGGAAAATATGGAAGGAAAGGTGACGATAGAGCAGTTGGAAGACTGAAGGGCGCGGAAACCCGAGAACCCGGAGAAAACCCATCCAGACCTAACTTTGTCCACCGCAAATCCCACATACATTCTATTTACGCTTTGTTCAGAGGCGCGTGACTGTCGAAATAATGGGCGAGTTCGCTAAAACAATTTACATACGTAGAACATACAATACTTTTATAAGTAGTAAAAGCTTTCTAGATTATATAAAATAAAGCTGATAAACATAATAAAATTTTTCAAAGTTCTAAGGCTTTCACGGCCGGTGTCAATACTAGATACAATATTTACCGGGCTTGTGGGCCGTGGTCTATTGGGTTCCTTCTTCTTCCCAAACGTTTCGTCTGCGACTGCGGCAGACATCTTCAGTGGCGGCGAGGTCGAAGTTTCCTAGTGGAGATTTCAGCACCGACTGCGCTGGTCACCACCAGAGGTGCGGTATTTATGTCAGCGGCCGGAGGGGAGGTGTGTTGTGATTGGTCCGGGTGGCCAGTGGGCTGTACTTGTATCAGCGGAGTACTACAAGGAGCTGGCGTCTAATTGGCTGGAGAGGGGTTCTGGATTTTTGTTTTTGTTAACGCTGTTTGCCATATTCTGTTGAGTTTCAGTCCTTCCTCTTTGCGATTGATATTATTTTTGTGCTTGTGTATTTCAATGGCTTCACGGAATAAGCGAGAATAGTAGTGGGATGTAGATGCCAGGATATCTGTGTTACCATATTGGATGATGTGTTCCCCTTCTTCGAGTATGGCATGTTTCGCAATTGCTGATTTTTCTGTTTGACCCATACGACAATTTCTTCTGTGTTCTTCAATATGGGTTTTTATACTGCGTTGTGTGGTACCGATGTATACCTTGCCACACGAACAAGGTATTCTGTGTACTCCTGCGGTGGATAGAGGATCCCTGGGGTCTTTGGCGGAACGGAGTATGTTGCAAATCTGTTTAGTGGGCTTGTAGACGGTGTCAATGTTATGGCGTTTAAGTAGTTTGCCTATGCGGTCTGTGACTGATCTGATGTACGGTAAAAACGCTTTGCCCTTCCTATTATTTGTGGCTGTTTCTCTGATGTTGGGGCCTTTACTAGGGCGTAATGCTCTCTTAATTTCTCGTTTTGCGTAGCCATTAGAGTGGAGCGCTGTCTCTAAGTGTTGAAATTCCTGGTGTAGAACTTGTGGTTCGCAAATGCGTGTAGCTCGGTCTGACAGAGTTTTAATCATGGCACGCTTTTGTCCCGGATGGTGGTTAGAGTTTTTGTGAAGGTAGCGGTCTGTATGGGTCGGCTTCCGGTACACCTTGTGGCCTAGTGTGCCATCCTGTTTCCTGTTTACCATGACATCCAGGAAGGGCAATTTGTTGTCTTGTTCCTTCTCCATGGTGAATTGAATTTGTTTGTTGATGCTGTTGAGATGATCCAGAAATTCTGTCAGGGCTGATTCTCCGTGACTCCAAATGACGAACGTGTCGTCCACGTAACGCCACCAGCACGAAGGTTTACAGCAGCATAAGCTAAATTACAAAACTCCAAAAGAGCTGTTTGGCTACAAAATTTACCCCATTTTAGAATAATAAAACACCAGGGTGTAAACAAAAAAGCGGTTTGGCATCCTGTACAAAATTAAAGAGGAGCAAAAAGCTACCTCAACAAAATTTTCCTCAACAAAAAATATCACATCATCCTACAATTATCACAATTAACAACCTGCGGTCAGACCCAAAACCTGGGTGGGTACGCAGCAAAAACCTTCTGGCTGTTAACAGCCTGTCAGTACACGACTTGGACTTGACCAGCGCAGTCGGTGCTGAAATCTCCACTAGGAAACTTCGACCTCGCCACCACTGAAGATGTCTGCCGCAGTCGCAGACGAAACGTTTGGGAAGAAGAAGGAACCCAATAGACCACGGCCCACAAGCCCGGTAAATATTGTATCTAGTATAATAAAATTTTATTTAAATATAAAAGGCTTAGCAGTCATTTGTGACATATTCTTACAGTTGCCTGAATTCTACGCTATGAACCATGGCAAAGCCTTCTAGGAAGCGTTGGCAGCACATAGACATGTGGATAAAAATAACTACCTATTCTAATTGCTCGTTTCTAAACAACAAGCTTGTGACTGTTTATATGGTAAATATTCTGAGGATATTGCAAACTTAGCCAGACTCATTGAATCGGAGATGCTGCCAGCAAATCTGATAGCATCTAAGAGGCAGTGTTTGTCTTATGAAGGAAATGATTGAAAAGTAATCCTGAATTTATTTTGCAAAAATGCTGTAAAATTTATGCTTAACATAAAAGCAGTTTTCGTTTATATTTCTTATCTTATAAAGTACCTTCCTTTAAAAAATTCTGAAGTTGTTATGACTATTTACTGCTACTTGGATGTTGTTTATTACAGCACTAAATGTTTCCACGATGACTTCAGTTATCTGGGCCGCTACGATAATATTTTACAGTGTGTTAGTAATCAGACAAGCTGCTATTCATTCCCCTCTCTAGGCAATATCAGTAGTGGGACGTCAAATTCTAGTCTAGGATAGTTAGGGACATCTGCGCGTCTCTGTGATCCGTCTTCTGCGGCCTATAGCTTTCTATGGTCCCTTCACTTCATGTTTTTCTCCTTGGGGTGGTAGTTGTAACGGATCTGTATAGGTCTAAGTGATCGAGGTGACGTCTGTATATCATCTATACCTAATTATAAATAATCGAAATAACTACAAACCCTTTTGCATGTCTTGTCTCAAGATCTGAGTTCCAGGACTTGCTTTTTAGTTTCTCGTTTCTACAGGAGCCTTAAATCTCCAAAAATTGGTTCTGAACCAATAATGGCAGATGAAGCTCTCTGTTTTGTGGGCTATCTGTAATTCAATTGTGGTCAATTTCTTGATGCCAAAGTCCCACATTAATCTCATCTTATTCTATTTTGTCAGTTGATTATAGTTCTGCAAATATTCCCAGATTAACTTTAACTGAATGGTAAAATAACTAGTCACCTTTAAAGATACATTGCTTTTAGAACCATTTAGAACCATTTATACTGTTGTATAAATTTCAGTTTGAAAAGTGGGGACGTGAGTCTTAAGGCAACTTAGACATTTCCATTCATTTTTGAGCCGTCTATATGCACACCAGAGGAGAGCTCCAGTTTCGAAATTAGTCTTCTCAACCCTCCAGCTGTTGCATTCAATGCAGCTAAGTCTGGGACAAATGTTGAGAAAATAGGAGGGCAAAACAAAAGACAATCAACTTTTTTTTTTTTAAAGAAAATTAAAGCAAATGACAACATTGTCACCTTGTGTCTAGTTTACAGGTCTATACAGAATGTAATAAAAAGGTATTCAAAACTTCGGAAAAACAGTAATTGCATATAGAGGATAAAAAATATATGAATTGTCTGGAAATTGTTCATTTCCATGGTAGAGGTGCTTTTTCATAACTCGGCTTACACGGTGAGATGTCTAATACGAAGCTATCCTGTGGTCATAATCCCATAAAAGAACATTAGTTTAACTGTACAGTAGTAAACTTAGCTTTTACATTTGGTTAAAGTGGGTGGAGGTGATGTATTTTACCAGTGTTGTCATTTTGTTACAGTACGCTTGTTAGGCACTGGTACTCAGTTCATGCACGGTGTAGTTCCTCCTCATTTCAAGCTTTCTTTCCGTCAATTTCTGAAAAGCAGGTTTCTTGGTAGATGGATAGGAATAGGTGGACCAATTTGGTGGCCTCCTCGCTCGTTTGACTTAAAACAACTAGATTTATATTTGTGGGAATTTTTGACATCTCTTGTTTATGCAGCTCCAGTTTCAGGTGTTTATGCTTGCACTGTGAAAGGCTGCCAGACAATATGAGAGGCCTAACTTAAGTGCATTAGGGAGTCCATGTGATGGAGGGTTGATGGATGCAGTGGAGCTAATGGAAGCTATTTTGAATATGTGCTGTGATGTCCTGTTTTCCCAACGATCTCTCATTGAGTGTTGTTGTATGGAGTTCAGCTATAGAAAAAGTGCCCTAAAAAGGAAATATACAATTTCTTGACCTACCTATTGATATAAATTTTTTCATCCTCTATGCTCAAGAAATGTTTTCTGAAATTTTTGACATTTATTTTTGTTACATCTTGTATATTGTAGCTTCTGGACACCAAAATCTTCTGATAACCTTTATGTAAGCAATATTGCGCTATTTTCTATATGTGGTAACGAATTTCCATGTCAATGCGTTTTAAATAGCTATATAAAGAGAGAAACTTGTCCACATAGTATCAGAAACTATTGAATCTAATGTTCATATTTAATAATTACCTATAATATTGCTGTTCTGGTTACAGACTATTTGCCATATACAATATTTTTAAATTGGTGGATTATAGGGGAGGAAACCTTCATATCAGCCCAAATGTCTTTGAATACAGATGTCGAGGGGTAAAGTATTGTGACTTTGTGGGTTCGTGAAATGAAAAGTCCAATTTCACCACTCAACAATGTTCTTTATTTTCCACCGACTTACAGTTAAACTCTTGCCAATTACACAGAATTACTTGCTGCACACAATTACAATTCACCAGTTCGTCCGTTACAATTTCCTTGTACTCGCGATTACATAAACTCCGTTGCACATACCAGTTACGCACAGTCTTCCGTTGCACAATCCTCTCGTACATTAACACGTCACTGACTAACACTGCCTTCTTACACCAAGAACTGTCCTCATTCACACACTAACCAACTGACTGACTGACCAAACCAACAACTGACTAACTAACTCCGTCTGTCTGTAACCCTCTTTATATCGGAATATCCCGCCTTCTGGTGTTTACAGGATTGTTCTAGTAACAGAAAGATCGAGAAACAGGTGTAGAGAAAACAGGCGACACAGTCATGTTTTTTCCCTGACCACAGCCTGTCACCACTACAAGACGAACGAGGAGGAGGTGTGGCTAACCGAACCTCCCCTGCCTTCCGCTGCCAGCTGCTTTCACAGGGTGTTCCAGCGCTCCCGTTACACTGCTCCCTCCTCAAAGCTGTTCGCCTCGAACAGCCCCATCGTAGCGTGCGAGGCGGTCCAGGTGTACCACCAGCATCTGCTCGGAGTCTCAGCCAGAAGTAGCGCTGCCGTAGTTTGTGAATCATTCGGTTCGCTCCCAGGTGTCCTCCTGAAGTACCGGCGTGCACTTCCTCCAAGACTTCCGGGACCTTGCTCCGGGGAAGTACCAACTGTCCTCTCTGCGCCTTCCCATCGGGTGACTCCCATACCCGGAACAGCACGCCCTCTCTGGTCTTCAACGAGTCCCATTGGGCCCAGTGCGACTTGTAGGTGGCGCTCCTCGGTGCGATGTCCTCCCAGGTCGGTCTCGTCCCTGCGTCCACTTCCCTCAAGAGTGGCCCCAAGTCTGCGTCCGCCAGCTGCTCCCTCCTCAGGCCTGCGCTATCCCAGCCTTCAGCAGGCACTGCCACAACTACTCGGACTGCTGCGGCACGCTCCTCCTCTTCCACTCTTGTGCGCTCGTGGCCGTCCTGGATCTGCGATAGGACACCTCCAATGCAATGGTCGCTGGCGTCGGTGTCCACAATGAAGGCGCCACCCGGTTGTGGGAAACCCAAAATTGAAGCACTGCACAGGGTCCCCTTCGGGTGCTGGAAAGCGTCTTCGGCGTCCTCCGTCCACACATAAGGCCGGTTTTCCTCCGTCAGGCGGGTGAGGGGTTTTGCGATGTTGTCGGCCTTTTCCTCTAAATCATTAAGGCGGTCGTCTACTTGACCCTTCCGCTTGCCCAGGTTCGCGACGTCATCCCTCACGCCGGCCAAACGTTCCTCAAACTTTGCGGCGAGAGCCTCGTTCGCCGCCCTCATCTCCGTTGTCAGTTCGGCCATCTTTGAGGTCATTGTCGTGGCCAAGTTGTTGTTAGCCGTTTCCGTCTTCGCTGTTAATTCGGCCTTCATTTCTTCCATCTTCCCGGTGATGTTGTCCTTAGCCGTCCTGATTAGTTTCAGTTCCGCGGCCAGGTTATTTCTAGTCTCCAGTTTCTCTGTTAATCCGGCCTGCATTTCTTCCATCTTCCTGGTGATGTTGTCTTTAGCCGTCTTCATTTCTTCCAGTACCGCTAAAATCTTTTCTAATGCTGCCTCCATCGTTGTAATGTTCGGTGATGTTGTTTTCCCGCTTCCTGACACCAGTGTGACTTTGTGGGTTCGCGAAATGAAAAGTCCAATTTCACCACTCAACAATGTTCTTTATTTTCCACCGACTTACAGTTAAACTCTTGCCAATTACACAGAATTACTTGCTGCACACAATTACAATTTACCAGTTCGTCCGTTACAATTTCCTTGTACTCGCGATTACATAAACTCCGTTGCACATACCAGTTACGCACAGTCTTCCGTTGCACAATCCTCTCGTACATTAACACGTCACTGACTAACACTGCCTTCTTACACCAAGAACTGTCCTCATTCACACACTAACCAACTGACTGACTGACCAAACCAACAACTGACTAACTAACTCCGTCTGTCTGTAACCCTCTTTATATCGGAATATCCCGCCTTCTGGTGTTTACAGGATTGTTCTAGTAACAGAAAGATCGAGAAACAGGTGTAGAGAAAACAGGCGACACAGTCATGTTTTTTTTCCCTGACCACAGCCTGTCACCACTACAAGACGAACGAGGAGGAGGTGTGGCTAACCGAACCTCCCCTGCCTTCCGCTGCCAGCTGCTTTCACAGGTTGTTCCAGCGCTCCCGTTACAGTATTAAGAAAGTGAAAGGTAATTGAATTACAATTCGATATTTGAAAATCATCCAAGCAGTAGATATAACCCTATTATTATATTAATTTAGATAAAGCTTTCCCTAAATTAGTCTTGAATTACAAAATTAGTCATACGTTCCTTTATTCTCAGTTCGTAAGGAGGGTCGGTTAAGACTAAGGGACGGTTTATATAATTCTTGTGATTGTGAATATATGAGATTTTATTCCTCGAATATTGCAGTTAAGGGGGTTACTAAAAACAAGGTGCTTTTTAGGCTTAGAGAGTAGTTTACTTCAATTACCTCTGAATGTATATATACATATATGATAATTTGACTTGTTTTCAACGTACTCCTTGCATGTCTTATTTCTATTAGACACAAAGATTCTACTAGCTATCATTTCAGTAAGTCAAAACCGTGAAAAGGGTCATATTATAAAGAACAGGAGTAACTTCTTTCAACACTGATCAATCTAAGTTTAACAGTGAATAGTATTTAAAGGGATTTCATGCCCTGGCACTTGGATAAAGTTCAATTAGTATGCGTTACGTGCATGTGTGTTTATTTTATCTGCCCCATGCTTAAGGCTTCAGTACGCTGAATACCATTTGTGTGCATTTGAGGATGCATCTCTTAAAATTTATATCTTAGAAATCCAGATGGCCTGTATTGAATTGATTGTAGCAAATTCACTGTAAATAAAATTTGGCAATGCACATTAAGCTGGTTGTTAACTGGAGAACTAATCAATCGCTGATTCAAAGTTGAAGGTAAGTGGAGATACCGATCTAAATATTTGGAGCGGAATATGTAATTAAAACTTCAACATTGTTTAAGTTAGGCCAATTTAGCTTGTTAAGAGAGTTGATTGTATAAGGCCATCTTCATAATGTAGTCATTATGTACCTAAAGTGCTTGCTTTGGCGTCGTAACTGCATTTAAGGAAGTGCATCACCAACGTCGTAAAACCCATTTAGTTCCCATTTTTGTAATGTCTGAACTTGAAGGCTGAGTTTATGGTGAAGTTCCTGTGTTTGAGGATCAGTTATGATTGACTGCTGACTTATCGTGGAATACTCTTAATAACTGCATTCCCCCTATAACTATGATAATTTTGTCAGTAACGGTCTAAACAAAGCTGGAGCCTCGATGCTTAGAGAACTATTTGAAAGGTGAGGTTTGTCATAATTCTGCCATGTAAATTTCTATTCCTTTAAATCATATGATGCAATGTTTACTTTTGGAAGTGGCAGAGCTTCTGCTGCCATATTTATTAGCTACTCTAAGCTGGTTTAACGCCAAGCTGTAGTACTCGTTTACAGAAAAGTAATGTAGCTTTTATGTAATCAGAACACTACCGATGAGGCAAAATCATAAATATAAAGCCAACATGAGAAACCTAAGTTATTGGACTCATATGTATGTTTTACGGTCCTGCGTCATGGAGTTGTGAGTTGGAACGTTGTGCTGCGATTCCCTGCACTGGCATACTGAGGAATTTGAGGAGCAGTAATAGGTAGCGAATCCCGGCCAAGAGTGCCAACTTCCCTGTTGGGGGTGCCCAAATGCTGACCACATCTCCTTCCGGTATCTGTCAGATGTTCGCCTATCTCTACCTGTACGTGTGGCAAGTAATCGGGTTGGCAGGCTCGGTTTGTTAAGCCGTGCCTTTCTTGTTTATTTTTTATTCACCTTCCACGAACTTCTTCTCTCCAAGGTTTAGGCTAACTTGGCTAATCTATCTCTTTTCTATCGCTCCCTCTCTCTTTATCTCTCCAATATGCATATACATTAATGTCATATTTGGTACCCTTCATTCATCCATTCGTTGGAGGTACTGATTACGTTTGTACTTATATGGTTTAAATTTAGCAGACCCATCAGCTGATTATACCTTCAAAATTTGTTGCACTTAAAATAGTTTCCTCTAAAGTGATACACTTGATGTCAGTTGTAGAATTTAATACTGTACGGGCATGTTGGTATGGTAGCTCAGTACTGCAAGTATATGGAAATCGCGAGATCTTGGCTACCGCACTGAATTTTTCAAATCACTTATGTGATCTGAATTTGAGGATCTTTCTTTCTAACTTTTTCAACCTCGCTTGTAAGTTCCTGATCATGTCGTGACGGTTATTGTAGGTTTGTTGGCTCATGTGAATCAATGTATGCCAGAAAGAAGTCCTTAGTTGCGGAGTCGCCCTCCTGTACCATTTATTTTGATGCAATTCAGCTTTAGCAGAATGTCAGCTTCCCGATCTGTTGCTGCTGGCTGTTTTCTTTGAGTATAGACGTAGTCTTTGTGATGCTAGACAGATGGGCTTAGTTGAATTCCTGTACCATCTATTTTATTTCTATTTGTTTTTCTCTGTAATCAAGACCTTGGGTCGCGATATTAAATATACAATTCTGTATTTATCTGACTTACAAAGCCCATATTAAGTCAGAATAAATACAAAAGTTTAAGCCAGGGGTCTACGAAAGCGAGTCACAGAGTCTAACGCTTAAGCCATCTTACTTAACGAAGATCACTTTGTTCTCAATAGTTTCCTATAGTAAGCTTATTAGTAATGATTTAACATAGTGGTATTGACATTGGATATTGCGGTCTTACGGATTTTGCTACATGTTAATATTTTGCCGATTTCACTTGCAATATATTGTCAATTCAGCATTCGATGTATTTATTTTATATCCAGGGGATGTAGATAGAGAAACATATTCTAAGGAATAATCTTCCGATATAATTGATGCTGTATTGTTAATAGAGTCACTTAACAAGCTATATTCATACATTATACCGAAATTAAAGAGCAGCCTTGTTGCTCTCTACTATAATCAAAGCCTGTTGTTTATTGTTATTATTAATTAAGAGCTACCAACTATTTTTGTATCACTTTTAATAAGTGATGTACATATCCTCTTAAATCATAACTGACCATACATTTTTCTCAACTTATCGAAAGTTTTCTCTATGTGGGTCTTTAAATTAAATAACTTTTATTTAAAAAATGCATGCTATATAGTAGAAACATTATCAGTCCCGCATGGATGTTCTTTCACTGTTTTAGTGTTTTATATATCTTTACTTTTTAGTCTTGAGCAGCTCTTTTCAAAACATGGACATTATTTCTGTAGCATTTTGGTATTATAATAATTTTCCTAAATTTGTTTATAAGATGAATTCTAATAGGTGGACGAATTGCACATTAACAACTCCGCGTTAGCACTACAAAGTTCTAATTTTTAAGGGTTTTATAGCTCATAAATTGCTATTATACAAATATAACAATTTGTAACAAAAACTTCACTTAACTTAAGAAAATGATGTTAATTCGTCTTTCTAATTGAAATGGATTTCACGAACTCTTTTCCGCATCTTCAGTCAAAGAAAACCACAGGTGTGAAATCGATTTCAGTTTGAAAGAATAATTAACATAATTTTCTTAAGTTAAGTGGTTTTTATTACAAATTATTTTATTTGTATAATATTCATTACCTGACTGAAGCTAGCTTCATTTTCTACGTAATCATAAATTGCTGTTGAGCCCACTGTCTTCATTTTCTGTTCTATTTATTCCACCGTGGTTCTGTTCTTCATGGTAAAATCATATATAGTCATTAGTTTGACTTATTTAAACGTGCTATATACCTTTCGATTCCTTTTTACGTTTAATAGTTTGTACAAACTCCAAAATGCGGTTTCTGAGCTTGAAATTTGAATAGAGTTGAGTTTATATGAGTTTATTATAAAGTAGAATTGGTTTATTTAGCGTTTATTTATTGTTAAGTTTTATTTCCAGTTGTAAGAAGACTTTGACAGAGAAATACTTTCGTTGTTCCATTGCTTCATCTAAAATATTTACATACACGATGTAGAACGCGTGTTCGCTGATTTAAATTTATTTTTCTTTTTATGTATCTAGATAGATGTATCAGGCATTCGTATCTATATATGGTCAAGGGATATAGCTGAAAAAAGAAAGAAATAAATGAAGGAAGGAAGGAAGGAAGGAAGGAAGGAAGGAAGGAAGGAAGGAAGGAAGGAAGGAAGGAAGGAAGGAAGGAAGGAAGGCAGGAAGGAAGGAAGGAAGGAAGGAAGGAAGGAAGGAAGGAAGGAAGGAAGGAAGGAAGGAAGGAAGGAAGGAAGGAAGGAAGGAAGGAAGGAAGGAAGGAAGGAAGGAAGGAAGGAAGGAAGGAAGGAAGGAAGGAAGGAAGGAAGGAAGGAAGGAAGGAAGAAGGAAGGAAGGAAGGAAGGAAGGAAGGAAGGAAGGAAGGAAGGAAGGAAGGAAGGAAGGAAGAAGGAAGGAAGGAAGGAAGGAAGGAAGGAAGGAAGGAAGGAAGGAAGGAAGGAAGGAAGGAAGGAAGGAAGGAAGGAAGGAAGGAAGGAAGGAAGGAAGAAGGAAGGAAGGAAGGAAGGAAGGAAGGAAGGAAGGAAGGAAGGAAGGAAGGAAGGAAGGAAGGAAGGAAGGAAGGAAGGAAGGAAGGAAGGAAGGAAGGAAGGAAGGAAGGAAGGAAGGAAGGAAGGAAGGAAGGAAGGAAGGAAGGAAGGAAGGAAGGAAGGAAGGAAGGAAGGAAGGAAGGAAGGAAGGAAGGAAGGAAGGAAGAAGGAAGGAAGGAAGGAAGGAAGGAAGGAAGGAAGGAAGGAAGGAAGGAAGGAAGGAAGGAAGGAAGGAAGGAAGGAAGGAAGGAAGGAAGGAAGGAAGGAAGGAGGAAGGAAGGAAGGAAGGAAGGAAGGAAGGAAGGAAGGAAGGAAGGAAGGAAGGAAGGAAGGAAGGAAGAGGAAGGAAGGAAGGAAGGAAGGAAGGAAGGAAGGAAGGAAGGAAGGAAGGAAGGAAGGAAGGAAGGAAGGAAGGAAGGAAGGAAGGAAGGAAGGAAGGAAGGAAGGAAGGAAGGAAGGAAGGAAGAAAGGGAGTATTCTGTAAGACTACAGGGAATCTACAATTTGAGTTAGAGGATCCTGCTTGTTTCTTTACCCGGAAAACATGCGGTAGAGAAGCTGAAAGCTTTAACATTAAAACGCATTCCGAACATGGGGACTCGTATCTTGTTCGCTGTAGACGGTATATCACGGACACTTCCGGTTCAGTTCTTATCTGACAACGTATATAGGAAGTTGCTACACTTCCATCATCCAACAGTTTAAGGTAGATACTGTTTGGGGGTGCGCGGTAGCCTAGTACTTACAGCACTATTATCTGTTTCAAAATGGATGATGTTTGTCCTTGAGCGCTGCTAGGTAAGCAACCAATCGGAGTCCTACAGTGTTGTATTGCATTCCCCCTAGGTGGTGTGTGACTAGCGCCAACCTACAGTCTGATTTTTAAAAGAAGACACGTGGAGGCCCCTTGCTTGATGACCTTCCCGTATCTCCTTTTAAAAATCAGACTGTAGTTCCATTACTCCCGAGCCAGCTACTCTGATGTGGTCTGTACGCGAATGTGGCCTAATTCCCTAATACGACCAATTTCCTGTCCCAATCATTACCTTTCACTTATTTCAGGTGAGGGCGCTCGGTATGCTGTAGCAGAATGGGGGAATGAGCTTAATGTCAAACTTCCTGCTCTTGCACCTGACGAGACTGCTGCTTCCCACTACATGGAAATGTCTCGACTGCCATGGGACCACCGGACTGTGTTGCACAGTCAATTATGTAGTGTAAGGGACTACTGAGTAGTAGTCGTTAGGGATCTGAACTTGCTAGCTCACATCCTTGTCCAATTTGGTTGCTCTTTATGCCTTCCTCCCTGGGTTTACGTTGAAAGTACGGAAGACCCACTATAGCCTATGTGTGGTGCTGTTACTGTTAACTAACAAACATTTTTATTTTTTGAGGTATTTCTTGAATAAAATACTGCTTTAATTGCTTATTCTACAAGCTAAAACGTCACTTAGTAATATTAATTTATTATGGACATAAATAGTTAATGTAATACCTGAAGTGAAACTTAATACAAAAATATATACTTGATGCCTTTTGTGGTCAAATATTCAGTGGATCTCAAACTTGAAATCCAGAAGTACCATTCGTTTCCCCATATACCTATTTTTCACAGAGTCTGCAAGTATGCGAATGTGAATGTTTCTAATTAGGGATGACTAAACCCAAACGTTAAGAGTTCTTAAGAGTCGACAATTTGTTTCTCAAGTCATAGCCCCATATGAACATATGAGTTGGAACTATAAATGCAACAATTAAAAACAAAGTTCTCTGTTATGGGTGTATTTCTCATTTTAATTATAAAATAGTGTAGAAATGTTGTAGCACCTTAATGTGACATTTGCGAACCTTATTTGCAACTTCCTTATTAGCATAGGTATATAGTAAATAGATGTGCATTAATCCCTCTTAACACCTAATTCTTTCCTTAAACGTGGAGATACTGCTCTGGGAACTGGTATCTTGAATTTAAGAAGCAAAATGTGTGACTCCTGAGTCCATCATGCTACAGTAACGTTCTAGAAGGGTCAAGAAAGAGCCATGATCCCATGTCACTCTTAAACGTATATAATAAAATTATAGATAAGAATATAAGCAGACATCTTGAGTGGATAATGGCATGAGGTCATACAATGATGTCTAACGCGATCATGTCCCAACACTTTTCATTAAATTATGCATGAAACATCCCACGTTCTATTAGCACAGCTCGTATCTTCCAACTTTTAACGTTTATTCCTTCGTGTACAGGAAATTGACGATCAAGAAATTTTAGCCGGTACTCTATTATGCTGAGTCCATTTTATGAACTGGGATATGAGCTATTTTATTTAATTTGTCTGACAAGCACTTACGTACGACGTCAAACTCACACTCACGAGGACCATTAGAGAATCTCACTACTGGCTCTCATGTTAAGATTCAGCATATTCATCTTCTTTATTTATATGTGATCAATAACTGATGAGAGCAAAACGGTATTGATCGTTTAGCCCCCTAAGTGATCTTCTGTTAAAAGTGAGGCACTTATGCTTTCGTGCAGCGTGGTTTGCGCTGGCGGTGAGCAGTTTAAGGCTTACCTAAAAATACAGAAATGTTATTTAGATTTAATCTGCCGTTATAGTTCTTCAATATTGTGTTAGTACAATTATGAGCGTTTCCAGCTAATCAGAATTACACAATTTATAACGATGAGGTGCGTGCGCGCGTGTGTGTATGTGTGTAAATGAGTGTGTGTGTGTGTGTGTGTGTGTGTGTGTGTGTGTGTGTGTGTGTGTGTGTGTGTGTGTGTGTGTGTGTGTGAACAACGTAACTCCAGAATTAATAGTTGGAGATAGTAAATTTGACATTAAAGTTCAGTATCTTCCAAGAATGTAACGTAAAAATGTCCAAGAAAGTCTCCCAAAGTAACCTTTAAATGAAAAATTCTCGAAAATTTTGATTTTCTGCAAAAAGTCTCTAAAGGTTTTGATCAAAATACCATATATCTGAAATATTTCCACAACAAATTAAATTATTTCGACTTTTCAGGAAATAAGTCTTGAAGTCCTCTTCATTCTTGAAAGCTTTTTTATAAATATTTGGAAGACCTTAAAAGATAGACAAAATCTTATTAATGTAAAACATCTAGATCTTGTTAAAGTACACGAAATGTGTGAAATTGATTGTTTTTGTGGAGTAAACCACTTTGATATATTCCTTATTAGTTCAAATCTGCCAATACTTACGTTTTTCTCAAATTAGAAGTCTTCCCTCCCCATTTCTTTGCTCCTGGTCATGCTTTGGCCAGTTGTAGGTATACGCAAGCGTAATATAAGGTACTATATTTTAATTTTTACTTTAAGTACTACTCATACATAGTACAGTAATTAGATGATATATTAATTCCATCCAAAGGATCGATTTTCCGAGATTTCGCCGGGAAAACATGTTTCTAAACTTCTTCAATAAAGAAAAAGCATTTTTAGAAAAAAGTCTTCGGGCATGTATGTATGTAAAACATAAAAGATGGTATATAAGTTCCTCAAAGAGACACACGAAGATTTTCAAAAAATTTCCTTCACACCGAACTGCGTTTACATGGACATCTTATTTTTATTTTGCTTTTCTTAAAACAGGTTCTATCATTTATCGAATAAGCATTTATAGTATTACTCATTTCCTACTGGTCATGATGGGAATATGGCAACCTTAAGCGATATTCATGTCCTTTGAACTGGTTGCTATGTGATAGCTTGGATATTATGTTACCTTTGCATTAACAGTAGAGAGAGGGAGGGAGAGAGAGAGAGAGAGAGAGAGAGAGAGAGAGAGAGAGAGAGAGAGAGAGAGAGAGAGAGAGAGAGAGAGAGAGAGAGAGAGAGAGAGAGAGAGGCAAGAAAATGAGAGGGTGAATTGCTTCTCATTTGAAAATGGGAACCGATTATAGCAAATATCTTGACAATTTTTAATAATAAAGGAATACTTGACTAACTTTGCTCTATTGAGATCTACTTTATAGAGTTTTTTTTTTTTATTTTTTTGTTTTTTTGTAATTTACGTCCTCCAACCTTAAGTTATATCGGACGATGAATGAAAAGGTTGAAATGGTGCTCAAATAAGACCGGGGTCCATGGAGCTTAGAGTTACCTGACATTCGTCTTTCAGGATAAGGGAAAAACCCCGAAAAACCTTATGCAGGTAAATCACCCTGACCGAGATTCGAACTCGGGACCTCTTGAACGTGAGGCAGACTCGCTACCATCTACGCTATCGAGGCGGGCTACTTTAGAGAGTAAGACCTTTGTATATATTTAACGATTTCCCAGTTACGCAAAAATCATTCAAACGTAAAGACTAAAGAGCATATTCTAAGAAAATTGAAGATATACGTTTCATATTTCATAAAAATATTATTAAAATACGTCACTTTAAGCAAAATCGTTACCCAGTTTAGAAAAAGTAAAACATTTTAAAATATTTTCCATATAAATAAAATTTGGAGTGGGGAAATTTTCTTTATAATCTTCCATGCTACATCTCCATGGTTGCAAACGACTACTCTTTTGAAGTTTGCTGTTCTCTCTCTCTCTCTCTCTCTCTCTCTCTCTCTCTCTCTCTCTCTCTCTCTCTCTCTCTCTCACTCTCTCACACACAGGGATGGACTATTTTATAAAAATGTTTATTTTTTATATTTTATGTTTTTATTTTTTATTCTTTTACTTTTTTATTTTTATTAGGAAAGGTAAGGCGGTACTGCCCGCTAAGTACCACGTTGAGCCCTCCCGGCACTCAACACCTCATACGATAGGATATGTGACGGGTGAGGACTACAGATGGAAGGTTTCCAACAGGTCGGGGTTTTTCTCAGGGTAGATATGCATGGATTCTCTCTTTTGGGTTTCAGGGAGTGGGTGCGTCCTGACAGTGGGTATTATCACATAGAAGATACCACGACCGTTGAATGTCAAGTTTATTTATACAAGTAGTCCTCTCCACTTGTCACTGTTGTCTTGATGTTATTCGCACATTAGGCGCGAGATTTGGGATTTGGCCGTTGCTGACACGACGGCTAGTCTGAATCACAGTCGCGAGTGAACTTGTAAATCACTAGAGCGCGCCGATTGGTGTATGTAGCTGTGTACGCGTTGTTCCTGAACGTCGAGAGCATTACTTCACGCGACAGAGTATTTCTGGAAAATTATTCAACAAAAGAGTTTGGTAAAGTCTTAATGTTGTGGTGATGGGTGCAATTTATCTCAC
Organism: Mantis religiosa; assembly: GCA_030765055.1. NCBI lineage: Eukaryota > Metazoa > Arthropoda > Insecta > Mantodea > Mantidae > Mantis > Mantis religiosa. Next base: position 94,587,874 of record CM060951.1, read on the forward strand.
TTGCTAACACAGAGTGTGTATGATAATCAACTATTACGTGTTGATTCTTTCACTCGCCAGAACGGAGTGTTTCTCCTAGCAGACATCAAACGTCGCCATTGCACAAATTTCTCCTTCCTTTCGCCGAATTTTGTACACTAGTAGTCATGTGACCTGTTACTTGTTCCTTATAGGTTGTGTTTCACCCCTACTCTTAAATTTAATGACAATTTCTAGTGTCTGAGGCATGTATTTCACGCAACTTTCACCTTCCCACAGTGCAGCTAATTAATGCATAAGCATGTTTGAAAATGTGTATCTTAAATCCCGGTGTCTATTCTCTCATCACGTATCATGTGCAGACCAAAGCATGGGCTGGCGGCTAGGCTCTAACCTTGAACAATGTCACCTTTGTCGGTTCAACACAAAGAAAATACCTGTGAGGGAAAGTGTTCGTTTTCCTCGCACTCTTGACACGTTGGGTTCTCGTGGATTGCCTGTTTAGTTTCTGCACTTGTATATTTAATCATTTTCCTCTATATTTGTTATAACTTTGTTTAATTCATATTGTGGTATCTATCCGCCCTTAATTATGCATTTAATATGACTTTCGCGGTTATTATGACAATGTTATGCCTAACAGGGACGGTATCAAAGGATGAAATGACGAAATTACATAAAACCATGGCATTTCCAATAGATCTATGCAGTAATGAAACATGGACAATGACAAGTAAAGGTAAAAGCAGATTACAGGCGACAATAATGGGACTTTTAAGACCAGTTTTGGGAGTCACTAGAAGAGACCGAATAAAGAATGATGATATCAGAAATCAAATACAGATTTTTAACATAAACGAAGAGATAGTTCATAACAGAAAAAATGGCGAGAACACGTAGATAGAATGAATGAGAAACAACATCCGAAGAAAACATTAAATTACACACCCAAAGGAAAACGAAACATCTGAACCTCCCCCCCTCAAAAAAAATGGATAACCCAATGTAATGAATACGCATTTGGAACACGCCACAAGCCTTTAAGGTTTAATGATTGAAGAAGAAGAAGAAATAATAATAATAATAATAATAATAATAAGAAGAAGAAGAAGAAGAAGAAGAAGAAGAAGAAGAAGAAGAAGAAGAAGAAGAAGAAGAAGAAGAAGAAGAAGAAGAAGAAGAAGAAGAAGAAGAAGAAGAAGAAGAAGAAGAAGAAGAAGAAGAAGAAGAAGAAGAAGAAGAAGAAGAAGAAGAAGAAGAAGAAGAAGAAGAAGAAGAAGAAGAAGAAGAAGAAGAAGAAGAAGAAGAAGAAGAAGAAGAAGAAGAAGAAGAAGAAGAAGAAGAAGAAGAAGAAGAAGAAGAAGAAGAAGAAGAAGAAGAAGAAGAAGAAGAAGAAGAAGAAGAAGAAGAAGAAGAAGAAGAAGAAGAAGAAGAAGAAGAAGAAGAAGAAGAAGAAGAAGAAGAAGAAGAAGAAGAAGAAGAAGAAGAAGAAGAAGAAGAAGAAGAAGAAGAAGAAGAAGAAGAAGAAGAAGAAGAAGAAGAAGAAGAAGAAGAAGAAGAAGAAGAAGAAGAAGAAGTTGCTTTTCAATTCAGCGAGTCTCAAATGTAATATTTCCAGTGAAACCTTGATATCGCATTTTTGGGTGGAGTAGAGTGCTTTTATGTACTTGGTACAGAAAGTAAAGTATTATTTGTCCGTCACGCTGATCCATTCAAATCTTTATTTAATGAATATAAATCTTTATTCCGTGACTGTATCATATCTCCCTCACTTGCATAAATCCTTAAAAGTAACATGGAATGAATACATGAATGGCATCGAGAGCTTCAACCCCCAATATACTCTCTCCATATGCCCCTGAACAGTCATGTTTATGAGGATTTAATTACGCACAAGGTCACTTCTTGCTTGTTCTTGCACTGTTGGCGCATTTCAGATGTCCAGGACATGTTTCAACTGAATTCCTTTTCAACACCTAATTTGTTTCAGTGTTGGAATGTTGCCAGGCGATAGGATAACATTGCTTCTAATCCTGTGCATTACGTAAGTGATGTTACAATTGCAGTTCCATCATTAATTAAATAATGGGTTGGTCTGAATCAATATGCCGGAGGACCTTATTTTTGGAAACTCTCTGCCTGCTGCTATGGTTACTGTGAATAATTTAAAGCTTTTCGATCGCTAACGAAACAAACTCTCTCTTCTCTCTTCTGCTCTCCATAAAATATAGCCTAGCATTCAACCCTATCTACCTAATACAGTAAAGGAGTTATCTCTAAACAAACAAGCCAGAGATAGCAAGCCTCGGAATAGAAGTGGATCGTTGGAGGGAAATTAGGTTTCCAAGTGTAGGCAATGCTGTTAAAGAACAGATCGAAGGTCCTATGTAAGCTAAAGAAGCAGTTTCTGTCTTTCGGTTATGATTCGCTAATAGGCTTAGTAGAGCCCTATAAATATTAATTATATGGTTATTAATTATTATTATTATTATTATTATTATTATTATTATTATTATTATTATTATTATTATTATTATTATTATTATTATTATTATTATTATTATTATTATTATTATTATTATTATTATTATTATTATTATTATTATTATTATTATTATTATTATTATTATTATTATTATTATTATTATTATTATTATTATTATTATTATTATTATTATTATTATTATTATTATTATTATTATTATTATTATTATTATTATTATTATTATTATTATTATTATTATTATTATTATTATTATTATTATTATTATTATTATTATTATTATTATTATTATTATTATCATCATCATCATTATTCATTCAGGTTACGAAAGTTCTTTTTCCTATCAGCCAAGAAAGCAGCGTTACATAAGAATACGCTTCTTCAGAGGGCAGGTTTAACATTCTGAACCAAAACAGATCAGATGGCTTAATAATTGGCGAATATGAATAATAAAACTTACTTTTATTACAGCTTTTTAAATGAGTACCTAAACGCTCAAATAAATACTCAATTGAGAAATACATCGAAATAATATCCGCACAATAATATGATGATGACAATAACCTTATGTTTAATTTCTGGGTTAACTTCAGAAGAAACATTTGAGATAAATATTAAGTTGTAAAACGTTTCTTCAGGACTCATTTCTTCGTGTTTCTACAAGGCGAGTATCTAATCAATTTACACTGCTCTAGTAAAGTATATATGTTTTCCAGCGTCACAAGTGAATTCCTCAAGAGAGATTTCTGACTCCTATTTAATTTCATGCGTAATATAACACTACTCATTGGTCCGTTATGGTTTCATTGTTGAAGCTAGTCGCAGAGACGAGTGATGATAAGAGAAACCTTGGGAAGAAGCGATGTATGAAAATAGAGAAACCATGGTGATCTTGAGCAATGGGCTATTTATCTGCTACCAAGTGTATTTCAATGCTGTATTAATGTATGGTAAAACGTATAAGTCACAGCATGACTAATAGGAAAATCATAGCTTTTAGAGTAATGCACGTATACAGACGCCGCTTTGTCTGCCATAAACTCAATATCTTAAAACTGATGTTTAACTCACAAAATATGAAAGGCTAAGAAGTTGGTCGTTTAACCACGGCGCTCCATGAAACATTAAGCAAGATAAATAATGCGTTATCAAGATGTATAAATTCTCTACCTGGCACTCACAAGATCTGTAATTCTGGACTTTTCTTACACAATCCTCCTTATGTAGTTGTATTCATTATCCTCGTCATTATGGCACCCAAACCAATAATATAATTATAGTATTGGCGTATTTTCTGTACCAATGGCATAACACCGTTTCAATGTTATCTTGGATTATTAGAAGGGAAAAGAAATTCGTGAAAAACGAAGTTGCAAAAACTTCTGTAGATTATTAAACATGGAATAATTAAGACCGGAACTTAATGGTCTTTTATGCTTTGCTTCTAATAGGTTATAACAAAGTTCCTAACACTTGTCTCACGAAAGCGATGCATGCAAGAGATACTCTTGCTTATCTTCAACACGCCAGGCAATAAATTCAGGGAGACAAGCTCACGCCTCATTTACGAACATGTGAAGAGGCTCTCTTCTTGTCAGCTACAAATGCAGAATTATATCGAGATTTATTTACTATAATTTATAATACTAAAATTGCATAAATTAGCAAATAATCTTAATATGACATTTGTTTGACAAACCTATATTTTCATCATTATTAAAATTATCCACTTATTGCATAATTTACTAATGAGAGTAGCTTTGGATAGAAGGGGAAGTTTATTAGATCAGAGAATTAAATTATTTCAAGATTACCTATATGCTTGTGGATGACCAAATAATAATTAAAGATGATGGAATAAAACGACGAAAGTTTTAACATTCCGCAATTCTAAAACGTCAGTTCATAAAACATTTTATCATAGCTAATTGTATGATTTTAAGTAGATGTTGAAAGAAAAATAAGTATATTTCAGACAGTGTGTGCTTTTATTAAAGCAGTCTTTAAAACTACAACACAACATTAATATAACAAAATTTTGTTAGATAATGGATTTATATACACTGATTAATGGCAGCGTAAACTGGGAACCAACACAAAAAATAAATTAATAAAATTCAAGCTACAGAAATGAACTTTCTTCGGAGATTAAAGGAACACTGAAGAATGTATACAATAAGGAACAACGACATGAGGTAAGAGAAAACAAAGCATTATTAAGATATAAGGTAATAGATTGTATAAATAAGATGTACTGAAAATTTCCCAGGAATAGAAAAATAAATGTTTCCTAAAAACACAGTGTAAATTATACTATCGTGGGTTCAGGAGTACCTAGCAAACACTGAAAACAGCTGTGAAACTTCGGGAGAGCAGAACATTTTGTTGACTACTAAAGTTATCAAGAGAGTTATAAAATTGTTTAAAGCGGAATTGTGTTTTTGTATAATAGCAAATCGGGGTATTAATATAATGCTTTATCATTGGTAAAATTATTTGAATTCCTGACGACAATGTTTGTAAGGATTAATTACGTAAACCCTTTTGCTAACAAGATTGGAATTAATTTTTTTCAAGTGGTATAATGGCTTCATATTGTATACATACCAAGGCACACTATTAAATGCTTATTTGTTTGCGAGTTTAATAAACAAATAATAATATTAATAACATAAGAAACAAAATTGCTGATTCAATATTTTGCATGGTGTTGACTTTGCTTCTACTTTAACACAAAATAACTGCAGTAATTCTTTCTAAAGCGAGTAAAATTAAACTAAGTTCTCTTTCATAAAGGATTTCACAAAGATATAGAAAGCAAACCTAGAATATTTTATAATAGAATTGGGATTATTTTATTATAAGAGAATGATTATTTGACTCCTTCATAAAAGACAGGTGCGACTGTTGGATGTCACTGATTTTTCAGAATTTGCCTGATTATGTTTTCATCGGAGAAATCAGCTTTTTGTTTGTTACCGGTGAAAGTGTTTTACTTCCTTTTTCCCCCTTATTTTTTAGTTTAATGTAATTAAACGTCAGTAATATCGGAAGATAAATGAAATGATGCTCAACTGGGCCCATGGTCCCCGACATTCATTTTTCAAGATAAGGAAAAACCTGGAATGAACCTCTACTTGCCTTGTCCGAGATTCGATCTCGGACCCTCTTGAATGTGAAACACAGGCTATCCCCACACCAGAGAGGTAGTTGCTCTTCTGTGGATTCGTCCATTAGCAAGCCAATGGCGTTCACCTGTAGGTGATTTTGATACATTCAGAAACGTAGATGCCAGCACAGTTACAATCGGTTTTATATGGATGGAGTCAACATGAAAAATTCAATGCCATGGCCGGGATTGGAACCACGGATCTCCTGGTTTCCGTCAAGTCACACTAACCCATTGAGCTACCATGGTCAACATGCCGTCCTGAAATTGAATTCCCCAGTTGACTCATATATTCTAAGGGCTCTCGTATCCGAGATACACCGTTTGTGGCGACCTACTACCGTAAGTACTTAAATCCCAGGCTTCACCATGAAACTCTTATTTAAGTTAATTGGTGGAAATTAGTGGTTTACCGGAACTATGAGTCAACTGGAGAACTTAATTTCAGGAGGGCATGTTGGCCATGAGAGGACTGGACGGAAACCAGGAGATCCGTGGTTCAAAAATCGACCATGGCATTGAATATTTCATGTTGACTCTATCCATATAAATGTACGGCTAATGTGAAGAAATTATTAATTTCCACCAATTAATTTAAATAATAAGAGTTTAATGGTGAAGCCTGGGATTTAAGTACTTACGATAGTAAGTCGCCACAAATGGTGTATCTCGGATACGAGAACCCTTGGTGTCTACCGGGGAAATATACGAGTCAAATGGAGAATTTAATTTCAGGACGGCATGTTGGCCATGGTAGCTCAATGGGTTAGAGCGACGAAAACCAGGAGATCCGTGGTTCAAATCCCGGCCATGGCATTGAATTTTTCATGTGGACTCTATCCATATAAAACCTTAGCCTATGTACGGTTAGTGTGAAGAAATGATTCATTTCCACCAATTAACTTAAATTGTTATTGTTTGTTTGCCACACAATCAGGTGGAAGTAGCGACATGTTGAACATCGCCTCTTTAAGTGCTTGGAGATTTCGGCTATGTTAGCCCTGATTGTTCCACTGCCATGCTCTTACACGTCGCCTAAAATAAAGATAAGTCGCCTGGTGATTATACACAGCGGCGATGGTTGCGGTAATGAAGGTTGACTGTATTAGACGTGTTTTTCACATTACATTACATTTGTTTTTGTATTTTACGTCCTCCAACGTTAAGTCATATCAGACGATGAGTGGAATGGGTGAAATGATGCTGAAATGAGCCCAGGGTCCATAGAGCTTAGAGTTACCCGACATTCGTCTTGCAGGATAAGGGAAAACCCCGGACAAAACCTTATCCAGGTAACTCACACTGACCGAAATTCGAACTCGGAACCTCTTGAACGTGAGGCAGACATGCTACCACTGCGCTACCGAGGTGGGCATTCACATTACACAGTTTGTTTTGTAATTATATATGTCTTTAAAACTCAGGTTATTAGCGCTTACTCTCTGCAAAGGAGGGTACTTCAATCAAACTAATTTCCTCTACTTTTCACTCCCTTTCGCTTTCTCCATTACTGCTTACGAAGCATTACAATCACATGGTGTTTTCTGCAGTCTCGAATATTTTTTTTTTGTTCATTCGCCAATCCTTCCATTTTATCTGTTTGCAGGCAATTATCAATTATTATTTTCCTCGCTAGTTATATTCACTATTGCTCTTGCTTCATCCATAGCCTATAAATATATACTATATCGTTTTACATCTTCTGTAATCCATTTTATGCTCTATCTTCTGTATATCTAAATTTCAAAACGTACTAGTAAATTTTTCTCTCTCCGCTTCACACAAACACTTCACTTATATCTCCCTTAATGCTTCAAATATCAGCAGAAAATATTTTATTTCTTCCTCTACTATTTATTATAGGTAGGGATATGAAGTATTCTATTCGTATTATGTGTGTATTAACTCAAAAATGAAATGTAAACAAAAATGTTCAAGGAAATTTCTGCTTCACTAGACTAAAATGCACGTCATATTTTATTTTGTGGAAAATTGGTGTACCAATTTTCATTAAAGTTCATATATTTAAAATATATTAGCAAAAACAGTTACATAATTAATCTTAATGTCTCATACGGGCCTATCTTGTGGATTTGTCGTGTGTATGTCACTGGAAGTGGGCATGAGCCGGAATCTAAGATCAGCGTGACGTCCAGAATAACCAAATTAGAGTCAACCCTCTAGACTAAAATGACCCGCGAGCGCTGGCTTAACCAGTTTTAAATATAGGTCCTACCAAAATGGCAGCTAACAGCTAAGTCAGCATTTTCCACGTTAGAGGAGCTACCTCAACGTTTTCCATCTAAGGTAATCATGATCATATCCCCCAAAATATCCTAGCCAACAATCAGCGTTTACGTGACTCAGATTACACTTATTTAGCGTGTGCAACCCCCTGCACGTGGTCGACATGAGTCAAATGATGCCATAGTCTAGAATCGTGTTAAATCTCTGGTTACATCCAGCAAACTTGAGACTGTTCAGGAAGTGCTAACTATGCCAAAGTCACGGCACAGGAAATGAATATTAAATAACAAGATTCTAGAATTTGATATGTTCCTAAGTCTTCCTCAACCATACACGTAACAATACTATTGATTTGAAAATTCAAATACCTTCTCAGGATAAATCAGTATTCTTTCGTTTTTCATGATGTCATTAAAATAGTATGGAATTTCAAAGTCCGTATGTAGGAGCCACTCGTACATCACCTTTGTGTCTATAAAGATATGCGTGACAAAATATTTTGCAATCTTTTATCGCGATTTATATGAACTATGATACCGAAATTAAGGTTTGCCATAAGTAATGTTAGTTCTTTGTTAGAACACGTGCAAGGTCAGTTAAGTCGAATAGCATTTTGGCGGAAAGTTGTTATAACAAAAGCAATGTAAGAAACAGTGTCCTTAGCAGATTTCTAAAGGAGCTCATTTGACTTGTTGAATAGGGTATTCTTTGGATCATTCATAATGGAGACAAAACAGCCACAAAGGGATCTCTGGTTGAAAAGGGCTTTCAGGAAGTGAAAGTGACATATACATCCACACGCGCAGCTGTGGAAGAGAGTCCTCGGCGTGGAGCCGATTAGAGCAGTTCGTGGCTAGGAAGCCATTAAAAGAGTCTTTGGCGTGGAGCCGATTAGAGCGGTCCTAGGCGTGAGGGCGAGTAGGGCAGTCCTCTTGTTCTGTCTTGGATATTTGTCGGTTCATATATACGTGAGAAACGAATAAAGTTTATCGAGTAATAAACATTCTGCCGTCAGTAACTCTAAACAGGGATATTGTTAACCCTTGGTCGGCAACTTCAATTTCGATGTTCTAAAAAAAAGAAGCAGTAAATAAATAAGTTGGAAACGGGCATTCCAGTGTCATTAAATATCCTTCTCACACACATCCACGCATACCCTGTGAGAAACCTCATTGTTTTACCCTGAGCTAAACAAAAGTGCTTCAAACTGTATTGTCAAGTGGAACATTGTTCGCCACATATATTGTTGCTTCAAATTGGCGTCCCAACGTGGAATTGTGTGCCACCCATAAACATTTTGTATCAACTAGATGGAAGACTAAGCTCTCATTAGAGCCGAGCAACTTATTGGATTTGAAACTATTTCTTATGAAGTACTAAAGTGAAATTATTCCTCCTATAGCATTATTATTATTATTATTATTATTATTATTATTATTATTATTATTATTATTATTATTATTATTATTATTATTATTATTATTATTATTATTATTATTATTATTATTATTATTATTATTATTATTATTATTATTATTATTATTATTATTATTATTATTATTATTATTATTATTATTATTATTATTATTATTATTATTATTATTATTATTATTATTATTATTATTATTATTATTATTATTATTATTATTATTATTATTATTATTATTATTATTATTATTATTATTATTATTATTATTATTATTATTATTATTATTATTATTATTATTATTATTATTATTATTATTATTATTATTATTATTATTATTATTATTATTATTATTATTATTATTATTATTATTATTATTAAAGATAACACCAAAAAATTCAAGAATCCCTTGTTCTAGATATGTTTACTATTTTAAAAATATAAACATTTGAAGAGCTATCTTACTGTATATACTAAACTATACTTTGAATTCCATGAATACATTCCTATGCGATCATAATTAATATGAACAACTTGAGCATAATTAATATGCATTTATAATGTACATAATATAATAATATCAGAGATGTTATATAAAATTATTTTTTCTGAGGCTTCTTGTAACTCCCGGGTCTCTCCCAGGAGGGTCGCTCTCTTTTTGGGACGCGCTTGTATACCGCAACAGTAATTAAATATAAAGAGGTACTTTAAGCGGAATGCACACCTACGTTGCACTAGGTCACTGTTTGAATAGGTGCCAATATTGCGATCAGTTTTCTATATTTACTTTACCCTCATCGCTATGTCATTCTCTGAATGTATTCTCATGGGTAATTTCTGTGCACGAGATATACAACACGTGAGTTCTGGTCAGGTGTTCTGGGGAATATCCAGTAAATTATAGAGTGGGAAAACAAAAGCGGAGACACAACTTTTGTAAGGGTTCATGGTAACACGCAATTAATGTCCACGATGGCCTTCCCGCACTTGAACATGTTATTAATTTGAGAAACAGCGTAGCGCTGTTTGTATATCATTCTGTAACTTCGTAACTCCTTAAATATTATAGTAACAGAATTATTTAGGGTCAGGAATTCGGGGAAAACGCTGAATAAAGAAGATTGTGTTATGTTATTGCGTTACAAATTTTCTACTATAGGTTCCCTTAAAATGCAGCTCCAGGTAAGGAACCATCGAACTGTTTCACTTCAATACTTGAATCAGAAGGCAGAAGTACACTTGGGAGCAAAATAGTGGCCGATATAGAAAAAAGGAACCTTAAATTGGTGCTTAATTGTGTAGCTTCCCTCTTTCAAAGCGCCATCTTTCTGTCTCCAGCATAATTTCAATCACTTGTTTGACAAAAAGCTTTTGTCATACATAAAATGGGCGGAGTGTAAAAAGCCCAGTTGGAAAGGCCTAAGTTACCAATTTTGACAGTAAATAAGGCTGACAAGAATATTCAAGCTACTTAAATATAAGTATCATATCTGTATCCTTATGCAGTGTTTAATAATAATAATAATAATAATAATAATAATAATAATAATAATAATAATAATAATAATAATAATAATAATAATAATAATAATAATAATAATAATAATAATAATAATAATAATAATAATAATAATAATAATAATAATAATAATAATAATAATAATAATAATAATAATAATAATAATGATGATGATGATGATAATAATAATAATGATAATAAAATAATAATAATAAAATAATAATAATAATAATAATAATAATAATAATAATAATAATAATAATAACAATAATAATAATAATAACAATAATAATAATAATAATAATAATAATAATAATAATAATAATAATAATAATAATAATAATAATAATAATAATAATAATAATAATAATAATAATAATAATAATAATAATAATAATAATAATAATAATAATAATAATAATAATAATAATAATAATAATAATAATAATAATAATAATAATAATAATAATAATAATAATAATAATAATAATAATAATAATAATAATAATAATAATAATAATAATAATAATAATAATAATAATAATAATAATAATAATAATAATAATAATAATAATAATAATAATAATAATAATAATAATAATAATAATAATAATAATAATAATAATAATAATAATAATAATAATAATAATAATAATAATAATAATAATAATAATAATAATAATAATAATAATAATAATAATAATAATAATAATAATAATAATAATAATAATAATAATAACGCTATGAGTTTAAAATTTTCTGTCTTTGAAAAACCTAAATGAAGAGCTATTTTCATACTTGATGCTTAATTCAGCATTTTTCAACAATGGAATGCAAAGCGTTTCCAACATTTTTGTTTCAATCTACTCTAAATTTACCAAGATAATTCTTTTTTTCAAAAACAACTCTAAAGTTTTTAATCCCACATAATGTTCTTTTGCTTATTATATTGATGAATAAATTGGAGGTAATTAATTTTCTGTGCATATTCTTTCAAGCGTTTTCCCCCTCTGATTTAGTAAAAAATTTGTTTATTAAGAAATTGTATGAGATAGACATAAAATTACTTCATGAGAATTAAAGTTGCAACAAATAAGAATTTTTGTGCTTAAGGTTACCCTATATGAACTTTTAATATTTAATGCGGGTGACTATTAAAATATAAAAGGTCATATTTTTCCTATGAACGAAAGTAATTTGTGGAACTGATAAATATATCGAAATAATAACCCTTGGTGACTATTTTAAACGGCGTATGCATGTCAACTCCAGAAGAAACGGCAGCATGAGTCCAAACATACTGACGAGTCATGCTTTTCCCATGCCTATTCTAAAAGATACAGCTGTTTACTTTTAAACTTCGTGCAGATGAAAAAGAAATAAAACACAAAATTTGATTCTGTTGACTTTTCGTAGCGTTGATTCTGGGAAAATCACTAAACTATACTCCTGGAATTAAGTAAAGTTAAATGCATAGTCAGAAAATCTAGGAATATTTATAAGCTTTAGAAAGAGGAGTACACACGAGTAATGAAACACTTCATGGATCGTTGCTTCTTGTTCATGAATTAAAGCTATTTTTCATCTGTATAACAACGACTAAGGCCATATGTACTCAATTATATTTTGTAGTTTTTATTTATATTTTACACTATTCTGAAAATAAAACAAGTTATGGCAATAGCTACATCCCTTCGATTTCTACACAGTTTCTTTTGGGACTAGTCTGTTGTGTATCCTATTACACTAACTTTTTTGTAAGGTTTCCGCTAGAAGCCAGCATAAAATAAGGAAAAAAAAAGAAGAAGATCTGAAGCTGGACTTCCAAGTTCCGGGAGTGTACCGCATTCCCTATGAATGTGGGACACCGTACATAGGACAAACCAGAAGGACCATCGCTACTAGAATAATCAAACATGAACGGAGCATTTGTTTAATGCAACCTGAGAAGTCTGGGCAGGCAGAGCATTGTTTCGATAACGACCATAGATTCAATTTTCGGAAGACGATCATCTTGGCAAAATGCGGAGAATTAAGGAGGCTTTGGCGATTTCCTCTGAAAGGAGCACGCTTAATCGTGATGCTGGATTTCAGTTCAGATCCTCTTGTAAACCGGTCTTAAAATGGAAATCCGTCGAATTAAGAAGTAAAGATCAATACAGCTTGATAATCAAGTAAAGTAGTTACGTTTCTTTGACACAATTTTCTATACTCACGCCATCTCCTGACCTGGCGTTTAATTTACTGAAAACAGTCATTTGTTCAGTAATGCGAATTTTGATAGTGTTTTGTCTTTGTTTATAGTTGTGCTATATCCAGTATTTCATTTGTGGTTATAACATTTTATAAATATCCTGATGATGGGAGAGATGTAGACTCCCGAAACGTTAATATCTAATCATCTTTTCATCTGGCTGGCTGCCCGAGAAGAAAGTGAAAAAAAAATGCTCTCCTATTTTTACTAAACCAAGGTGCATGTAAAGAATGTAGTACTATAAAATATTCTAATGTGCTACAATCACATGAGTTTCCCAACGCATTCATAACAAATTATTCTTAAAAGTCTTAATGTTGTGTATACGTCACCTGTTCCCAGATAAACATTTGTAGAAATTCGTTCATTAAATGTTATCTTGTGGATACAATGTGCATGGGAGAATAACTAGGCTTAAGCGATAGTCAAATCCTTTAAGAGATTTCGCTATGTGAAGGCTTTGACATTCGTTATTTTTGCATAACAGAGACAGAGAAAGCGAGTAAAAAAGAAACAGAGAGAAAAAAAAACACCTCCCATCTATGATAGGTGCTAAGTATTGGAAAATTCCAACAACGAACAAGGAATATCTCGGAACGGTTTACTTCTCAGAAACAAAGAAAAGGTGTATTTATCAAATGATATGCAGTAACGAGATTTTGTTCAGTAAAATTTGATCTATCTTTTACGATTTACCAGTTAATCAAATTTATTCAAAATGAAGAGGAATTCGGAGACTATTGCCAAAAAATTCAAGATGTCAATTTTATTTGACACGAAAGTATCTTAAGCATATGGTATTTTTTGTCTAAGTATAAAGGCGTTTAATTTAAATACCAAGTTTGGTATTTGAGGGACTGTATGTTTTGGAATCATTCTGTTCATATATACCGCTCGCGCGAGCAGATCTCTTTCGAAAAATGCTTTTCTTTTCAGTGAAATCTCGACATTGAATTTTTGGGTGGAATGCGATACCCTCTCTGCCTACCGTATACACGTTCGAAAATGTACAATTTAAGAACAGATTGTGTTATTGGTATTTGCAGTACATTTAGAAATGAAAGCTTTGAATGTACAAGGTATAATTAATTGATTAACATTAGAAACTAATGTTTCTATATTGATTAGAAACATGGACAATTCTGGAAGCTAAAAGGTAGAAAGGAAAAGTGTGAAAAGGAACAGGAAGACCGTTTAGAGGAAGAAATTTTTGCTTCAAAACAAAAACAGAGTAGACAGAATTTTCAAAACATTTGTCAACTATAAAGAAAAAGTAAGCCAGGTGACAAAGTTAAAAGCGAAAGAGGTATTAGGTGGTACAAATGAAGAATATCAACGAAGGGGTTAAAGTGAATATAAAAGTACTGAAGGTCCGCCAGTTTTTAGAGGAAGGGGTAGAGAGGGAGGACTGCGCTGTCAGCTTCCATAAAAGTTACTTATGTGTAGGAGTAAAATTAAATTACAGAAAAAAGAGCAAAACATTTTAAAGACACTTGCAGAGTTCACTTAGGAGGCGCGGCGAGCTGGAAAACTGCTGACTTGAAAGAAAGAAAGAAAAAAGATATGAATTAGGTAAGCAAACATGTTATTTGGAACTAGAGTTAGTGTTTCAAACTTCCTGACTTTACTACCATTAAATCTAAAATATTGAGGCAGCTGGCTGGCAAATATAACATCTGTTAATACCCATTCACTTGTTATGCGAAAAGCAGCCAACGAATGGCACTGTGCCATGTGGACTATGAAAGTCAAACCATTCGATATAAACTTGAAAAGAGCAAGCACATGACAATCTCCAAGTGCAGATAGCTCGTGAAGGTTTGCAAACGGTTCCGATAAAGCACGAAGTAGAATGGCAAAGGGCGCGCCTAGTGTTTCTAAACCTTGTGCTTTTTAAGGGGGAAGTGCGAGAAAATGTTCAAAAAATATAATTTTTTTATTGTTTTGTAAAATAGTATATAGTATTAGCTATCAAATACCAAAATATTATGACTGTACGTGTTCTGTATGTACCTTTAAAAAATTAAATGCCCTAGTGTTGCATAGTAGCATAGTAGCAACACATAGTCTTCCATCAGCTGTCTTGGAATCTATAAAGCTCACCTACCAATTCTTAGCACACCCAGACTTGCAGCACACCCAGACACCCAGATATAAAAATATGTCTCTATGGAGAGACACAAAACCCAAATGAAAGGCTCAAAATTTGATATGGAAAAGGTGTCCCAAAGCATAATTTGTGTCTCCCATGGTGGTGAAAATTGCTACATTTGATGCTGCAATAGTGTTTAATAAAGGGAATGTTGGCAGAAAGAAAGTTATGCATCAGTTAGGGTATCAACCTGGTGTGTTTATGGAAACAATTTTGCAGAGTATCGACAACATTCGCATCGCTGGTGCAGAAAGAGCTATGAAATTAATGCAGAAAGAAGCAAGACAGAAGAGGAATTTAAAAGGAAAGGCTGAAGAAGACCAGAATGAGGATACAGGCTATGGATATGATAAGTTCAGACTTAAAATTAAAAGGCAAGCTGAATAATACTTATTGTATTTTTAGTTGCCTTTCCCCGTAACTTGCATTTTCTACAACTTCAACCCATTTTTCTCTCAAACTACTTCATCTACAGTGATGACATTTAGCACACAGCTTTCTTATGCCACAATGAACATTTTGTTGGTTCTAGAATTTAGGATTGAGCTCCAGATGGAATGTGATGATACACAATATATGAAATTATTTTAATTTTTAAAGGATGCATATGATTAACATTTTTTTTTTTTAAATTCTATACAGCTTCAATAAGAAATCTAAATCCAACAAATTCATTTTTAGTGTGTTTTAAAATAACATACCAAATTTCAGAAAGATAGTATATGTGAATTTTGAAAAAAAATGGGCTTAAGATCGTAAATATCTCTGCATATAGAAAAAATATGTAGCACTAGTTATAAACAATGGAAAACCAAAAAAAATTGTGCATAGTAACTGTATTATCTTAAATGAGTATACTAAGTTTCACTTCTCTAACTCGAAAACTTTGGATGTTATGGCTATTTATGTAAGACCCTGAATATTTGCATACGTCCCCCCTTAACCCAGTTGACTGGTATTCTTACGCGCTACTTGCCCGTTCTCACTCCCCTGTGGTTTCGTCATCCCGGGTGACATCTATAATCCTACAGATTCTCCTACTTATTTGTTGACAAGGATTCACATGCACTCCTGCCCGCCTTGGTAGCGTAGATGGTAGCGTCTCTGCCTCACGTTCAAGAGGTCTCGAGTTCGAATCTCGGTTAAAGTGAGCTACCAGGATAAGCTTTTCCGGGGGTTTCCCTTATCCTAAACGACGAATTTCGGGTAACTCTAAGCTCTACGGAACCTGGACGCATTTGAGCATCATTTCACCCATTCCATTCATCGTGCTACATGACTTAACGTTAGAGTACGTAAATTAAAATAAAGAACATGCATTTCAGTTACATTAAGCTACTACGGAATGCATATGATTCATACGCAATGAAATTGTAAATTTGGCAATACTCTTCGTGTATGTTACAATAAATGATGTTAATTCACTATAATCTGTCTCAACCTAGTTTAATCCTTCTGTAAACATCTGAGTGGGAAGAGAGACAAAAAGCGGTTAAGCTGTTGATTGGTTTAGCGAAGTTAATGGGCGTTCTCTTTTATTTGCATGCGTGCGATAAACCCCTCTTTTAATTACAGTACTGTAAGTACTACATGGCAAAGCGAGAAAGCGTGTCGACAAAAAATCGCAATACAGAGATGTTTATCTCAGCTTATCGCACATACACGGTGAGTCCAATAGTCTGTTCAGATGTAATCCCCCGTAGGGGAAGGGATCCGTCCCTTTTAGCTGCCAAAGTGCGGGCGCTACGGACCCCTAGCACTCGTGGTACCTCTGACGTTACTAGAGGAACCTCGGGCCGAACATAACGAGCCCCTCCCGCATGGGAGTTGTTCGGATTGGGTTGGTCTCGAGGGGGCAGTTGGTTCCCGTCACCCACGGGCAACTGGGTACCTCCGGCCAGGTCGCCAGGGCCGCCCGGAGGGGGCAGAGGGTTGTCCTATAAGTCCCAGGGACTAGCCTGCAGAGCTAGTAGCTGGTGAGCTAGACACTGGCGGCCCTACCAAGGTTATTTGGTAGCTGGTTCATTACGGACTGGCGCGTATGTGGCGTATCCACATCCGTCCTGTTTGCCGTAAGGCAGACGGGGGGGCAGCTTATAAAACAGGTGCTGTCCTAATGGAAATAACAGATGAGGCCCGGGTTCCCGGTCCTACGGGGCTGGGGCTTATGGGAAGTAGACCTCGGCGAGTATGTTCAGATGTAATCATGTCTTCTGGACAGCAATGTGTCATACATCGGCAGGCGCGAGAAATCATCATATAGACACATGCAGCTTCCAATCACTATATTTGTGTTTCGTAACTTAATGTTCATCAATCTAATACTATTTCACTCCTCTAATCGATCAGATAAGACCCGAGAAGGGACGATGGCAGCGCTAGTCACCTGAAGGTCGATACACTTCAACGCTCTGTCGAGTAACAGTTTTCTGATCACTGCACTGTGCGAAGTGATTTCGGATAGAGAAAAGTATGCAAATGTTTCGACTCTTATGAACGTAATAGTCCCACATTTTATCTTTCTGCTTCACATACCACACAGATGTTTTCTGTATACTATATACAGATTAGACGAAAGGCAGGTGAAATTATACACACTATTAATGTATTATGTTAAATTAAGCTGCATTTTATTTAACAACCCGGGGGGCGGGACCTTGTAACCCGGCGCGTCCCCCGGGTGGCGAATGGGGGAGCCCAGCAGAAATGGTGGGTTGGTCCGAAAAGCTACGGTAATAAGGACCCGTGGACCAACAACAGCCTGGTTCCTGGGGGCTTAAATACTGGGGCAGCCTATCTCCAGGGGATATAAATATGGAGGTCCCATGCCCGGGGTAACTGGGTGATGACCTCAACGGCGACATTCATGGCGGCGGAAGAAGCAGCCCTTCATTTGGAGACGGTACATATGATAGACGTGACTGTTAGTCTATGAGCTGGCAACCCTAGCTTCACGTTGGTATGGTTGTCCAGAGGACAATTAACTCTACTCAATCTCTTCAAGGAAATAGAAACGGCCGGATAAAAATAATGACTTTTATAGGAACGAACCATTTGAGAGCAAAAATTTGCATAAATGGTAAACCCATTCAACAACAAAGTTATTTTAATTGTCTTGGCTATATTGTGTCATATACCAGTAATAAAGATATACAAAACAAAATAAATTCCAAACAATATGTGGCACAATAGAAAGAACTATTAAAAATTGTAATCGTCAAACTTTGTTAAAACTGTATAAAATAATGGCGATCCCAACCTTGCTTTATGGGTGTGAAAACTGGGTCTTGACTGTCTCACAACAGAAGAAAGTGGAGGCTGCTGAGATGAAATTTCTGATACAGGTGGCAGGTTATAGACTCACAGACAAGAAAAGAAACGAGGATATTAGTAGAGAATTGGAAATTCAGAGTCTAAATGAAATAACCATTGCATACAGGCAAAAATGGCAAGATAATGTGCAGAGAATGAAGACCGAAGACCGTACACCACAAATAGTATACAAGTATAAACCTGTAGGTAGAGGAAATGTTCGCAGGCCACGAATGAGATGGTGCGATTAATTTCCTTGAAGTCGGAACTGGCCACAAGGCTTATACCGTGATGATGATGATGATGATGATGGTGATGATGATTTATTTAACAATTACTAAAGGACACTGCTATTATATATTTTTGCATTCCCATACCGGGCAGCTCTCTCGCAGCGAGGTCTGTATCGAGCTGATTAAGATGGATTAAGAAGGTCTGATTAAGACGTTACTGTGGAGTTGCTTCTGATATTTAATACTGTATTTATATCTCGCGTATTATACCTCACAAGCTCAAGAACACTTATATAAATGCAATTTAAAATCAGTAAGCTATTCATAATGGAGCAGGCCAGTGCTTAGCCGAAATGAAACACAGTCAAGGAAAACATTTATAATGTGGTGAGAGGCGAATGATCGCGCATTGTTTCGCGGCACTTAAAGAAAGAAATCCGGAATCGCGTATAAAAACATTGAAAAAGAAACTGGTGATCTCCTTGGTGTTTTCGAAAATAGTGTACAGATTACTAGAATGGAACAGCAAGCACCCGAAACTCTAAGAACAATGGGAAAATCGCGTAAATGTAAATAACGCGCGGAGAAATACGACGATTTTACAAAAAGTGCTTTACGTAATAAAGTTCACGATCATTTTTTAGAAATGAAGCAACTCATAGATTAAATAAGTTAATGTGTAACCGAACTCTATTTATTTATTGTCAAGAAGTTAGCGCTGCTATATATACTGCTAGTGCTGCGAAACTTAATGTACATGCATGTAGCGTCTAGGCACGTGGCGAGTTGAGTCAGCTCCGCCTTGTTATTTACAGCAGGATTAAACTAGCGTGAGATAAGAGTGTAGCTGTTTGTATCGCATAACAACTTACGAGTATCACATGACAAGAGCTAACAGGTTAGCAACAGCTAACAATAGTTAAGAGGTTTGGGATTAAGTAATATGGAGCAGAGTTTAATATGCTCCTTAGCATATCAGTAATGAAAGAGCTTTTGCACATCCTACCTAGGAGACCAAATTACAGACCTATGTTTTGTAGATGTGTAAAATTATTATAAAGAAAACACTAATAACTACATTCCAACTAATTTAGCGGGATGGTTATTGTTCATGAAAAAAGTACAAGGTAATATGTGACAGTACGTTATCACGTACAGAGTAATATATCTTTACGAGAGATATAGTCGCGCTGCTGGAACGGTTACCATGGTAATAGAAACTTATACCCCACTGATTATTCTTGCGAGAGTGACAGGGGTACGACGCGCCTCCCGCTAGTGTATTAAGCACCAATGAACGCATCACTTCAGCCAATCCTCAGGAATCACAAATGGCAAATATAATGTTCACTCCACGTGGAGTAATCAGTGCGTTATCTGAGAGGTATCTGTTACCAAAGATAAATTCATGATAACCGTTGAACAGCGCGACTATAACTGCCGCAAATACTTACGAGGATGTAAGCTCATGGAAGAATATTCGTGGAATTCTAGAGCTCGTGCGACTGGAGTGTAGTTTGATCAATATTTGTTGTCACCATTAAGCTGTTTCTCGCGATTTTATGGGAAGGATATAGAATTTCAAAGCTAGAATATAACGATTAATTTTTAAACATTTACCTACTACAAGAATTATTTTTTATACGTTGGTAATGAAACTAACATGCAAAATAATATCTCAATTTAGATGCAGAACCTGTATAAACATAAACTAAGTGGGTAGAAAAAATGATTTGAATGTAGTACTTCAAATGTTTTTTCTTCTTTTTAATCGCTCTAGTTGTTGCAACACATTTTCTGTTGTTAGTCGAACATTCCCACCCAGCAGTCGTGCTTTGTTCTTCGTTTACTTCTCACCATATTAAGCATATCAGAATATCAAGTGTAGTATATATATATATATATATATATATATATATATATATATATATATATATATATATTTGTAATTTACGTCCTCCAATGCTAAGTCATATCGGACGATGAATGGAATGGGTAAAATGGTGCTCAAATGAGCCCGGGGCCCATACAGCTTAGAGTTACCCGACATTCGCCTTTGAGGATAAGGGAAACCCCGGAAAAAACCTTATCCAGGTAACTCGCCCTGACCGAGAATCGAACTCGGGACCTCTTGAACTTGAGGCAGACATACTACCAACACGCTACCGAGGCGGGCATGGTATATATAGCAAGATTCTACTTAAATATCAAGTCTAGTATTCTCACAGCAAGATTCTATTCCGATATCTAACTACTCGTACTGTACTTAAGTCGTACATGCTTCTACATATATAGTTTAAAAAATTGTGTATCGGAACATTTGAAAAATAAAATATTGATAAAGAGAGGAACAGCTATTTTTTCTGTAACTATTACGCATTAGATTTATATTGTATTAGATTTATATTTTATGTCTGCTTTAGCCTTCATTTGTCTTCAGTTTTAATAATTATGTTAAAGAGTTAAACGTGCACACGTAATAACAAGGATTTAAGTTACATACCCTGAGTTAAATTATATTTTCTTCTGGTGATGAGCGCAATTTCTTGGTTGGAGGAAACGTGAATGTGCTGATCACTTGTTTGAATTTGAATAGCAGACTGTGGTTACAACTCTATTTCAGGAACGGAAAGAGGAGGAAACCTGATGGGTTAAATCCAACGACGAAATCGCGTGTTGATACAGATAATCGTGAATATAAAGTAACCGAACTAGGAACTCTAATGACATTTATTTATAGGACTATGCATGCACAGTGAAACATTCAAAGTTTTTGACATTAATGTATATATCAATATGGTATTATAAAGATAAGAGAATTCTAATAATCCATACATGCCACTGCTCAACTGACTCCAAGAATGTGGCTGTAACTTTTATTAAATTTGTTCAGAGAAGTTAGATTACTATGTTGTATAGTAATGCTTTGATGTGAAGGCCGACTCTATCCCATCAAGCCAGAGATTTATTTATGAAGGGTTTGGAACGGAGTGTGCTCAGCCTTGAATACTTCTAAAGAATCTAGAACAAAGCATCATTTAGTGACTTCTGGTTACACAAATCAAACAAAATATGGGATGCACATGTGACACCTTAAAATTGATACTTTTCATATTTTCTTCATCTAAATAAAGCAGAAAAAAATGACTGAAAATTTTAAAATAAGAGGTGTTTAGTTTGTTGAAGGGAAACAGAATAATAAAGTACATATCATTTAAATTGATGAGGTTAATATATTTGTACTACATAAAGAGCGGAAATATTTTCCAAAATAAAAAATTAAAGAATCCCTTGCTCCAATAAAACCATAACTTCTTGGCATTTGATTTTTCTGTTCATCTAAGAGGTAATTCGCCTGTTGTATTTTATATGGGCCACCTTGTATGCATAAATATGCATATATTATATCGCGTACGTTTATACACTGAAAAAAATAAATAAATGACTAATTGCGGATTGTAGAAGTTTCAAACTTTACAATTACAGGGATTGAATATTGAAAATATCAGAAAGACGAATTATATATTCCCGATCTCATACTTTTTTTTCGAAAATCTTTTGTTTCTTTCAAGTCAAAAATTTACAACAAACATTAAAAGGAATGCTTTGCTTTACAAAAGCGTTTACAACACATTAATTTCTGTTACTAGATGTAATTCTCTGGTATGATGAGTTGGCCTGTGTGCCATATAAGATTATATTAAAACAGAACGTAGAATATATACGTATACAGGGTGTATATAAATGAATATCGGGGATTTAACTCTTTATAATATTTATTACATTCAACTTTTAGTTATAAATGATATGTCAAATGAAAAAGCAACTCAAACAGTTTTACCAAGAACCTTATAAATGTTCAATGTGACTACCCTTTGTCACACGGCACACATCAAGTTTATAGCCGAGTACCTACCAAACATTGATAACTGTGTATTCAGTAATTGTAGCGACGACTGCTTCAATCCGGTTTCTTAATTCAGGGAGGTCAGCTGGTAGCGGGGGCACGTACACACGATCCTTGATGAAGCCCCAAAGGTAAAAATCGTATGGCGTTAGGTCAGACAACGTGGCGGCCATGCATAGCAAGCCCTGTCATTGGAGCCCTTGCGGCCTATCCAGTGCTCGGGTACAGTGATGTTCAATCAATCGCGTACTTCGTTATGCCAGTGAGCTGGCGCACCATCTTGCTAGAAAATGAAGTTCTCTGGCTAATTTTCTTCCAACATAGGAAAGAGCCATTGCTCTAGTGTATCAAGATAAGAAGTGCCAGTTACAGTAGGTTCACCAAAAAAGAAAGGCCCAAAAACTTTTCGTCGGGATACGGCACAGAAAACGTTCACTTTAGGGGAATCTCGTTGCATTTGTACCATCTCGTGAGGATTTTCTGAGCCCCAGATGAGCACACAGTGAGTGTTAACATGTCCACTAAAGTCAGAAGGTCGATTCATCACTGAAGACAATACGAATCATAAAATCATCATCGTCATGAAACAACATGTCGTTTGCGAAGTTGGCACGTAATCCGTGGTCTGTCGGCGTTAGAACCTATAATAACTGTAAACGGTAAGGACGTAGCCGTAAACGTTTTCTTACAAATTTCCAAACAGTCGACACAGGAACTTGTAATTCACAACTAGCCTTCCGGAATGATTTCTTTGGGCTACGAGTGAACGACTCTCTGACATGCTTAACGGTTTCTTCACTTACTCTTGGTCGTCCCGTGCTCTTCCCTTTACAAAGGCAGCCGGTATCTTCAAACTGATGATACCATCTACGAATGTTATCACTAGGAGGATCACAGTTACTACAGATTCGGTTTTTGCAAACTGCAAAACACAAAGCGTTTTCTGTTTACTAGTCGCCATCTTTGCAACTACCGCTCTCTGGCGGATTACGGCAGAAACATTGCACTCACATGGGCACTGGTGCCAACAAAACTGTTTGAGTTGCTTTTTCATTTGACATATAATTTATAACTGTAAGTTTAATGTAATAAATATTATAAAGAGTTAAAACCCCGATATCCATTTATATAACCTGTATATATAGTACGTCAATGATAAACTATTATTTTAATGTTATTTTTAATTATAATACTAAATGTTGGATATTTTTCTGTTATTTCTGATAAATCTTTGTTAGTTTTCGTTTTATGTTGATATCAGACACTATATAGACATTCAAACTAAACAGGATAATTGAAAGGAATTAAACTTGTACATTACATAAACATTATGTTATTAATTTAAGTTGCCATCTCATTTATTTAAAATATTGCGAAATCCACCCACCAATTTCTACTAGGATAATCTGAGAACCTAAGAAGTGTATGGTTGAACATTATTTTTAAACTGAAAAAACGAGATTAATAATAAAATTTCTCTATGGTTACCATCTTTAAGCCTTAAAAAGGCTCCTTAAAAAAAAAAAAAAAAAAAAAAAAAAAAAAAAAAAAAAAAAAACTTTTCCACTGCTATTCTCAATAACACTTGGTTTCATTGTAGCACTTCTTTCTGCTTTTAGTACGCATTGTCAACTTGGCAATACAATAAAAAATATTTTAAAGAAGTAACGTAAGGAAAGAAAACATATCTGAGTATTTCGGAACAATCAAATGTTCAACTTTTCGGTTAACACAATGTGCAACTGAGCCCGAGTATTCACTGATTTGGAGGGACATTACTTTTTAAAGCACCCTTTAATTTACAATACGTAAAAACACATCAGTTAATTATCTTTATTGTTCTAATTTTCTTTTTCATTTTCCACATAAGACGTTTACAAACACAAAATAATTTGAGGACACGAATGCAAAAGGCTAGATGCTAATTCGGTCTCACTAGTCTCTGACGCAATTGTTTACGTCACGTCACGTGGTACGTATAACTATTTGGGTAATGGATAAAATCCAATCGTTAGCAAACATATGTTAACTGCCGTGAGCCAAAGAGATAAGTTGACGACGATAAGAATTGCATTTTTATTTGCGTGTAGCATACAGTGAAGAATTAAAAGCTAGAAGGGACTACGAAAAGTTCAACATTTAAACTTACAATACCTGAATTAATATCAATTTGAAGGAACAAATTAAAATTATGAGTACAGATCTTTTGCTCCTAACTTCCTGGCTTAACTAACTGTGGACAGTTAGCTTTTTAAGAGTTATTGACAAATTAATCTATTAATTATATTAATCTTCCATGCTTTTAAAATACTTTTCTCAAATGATCTAGGGGGCTTTTATAGTGCATCCTCTCCGTGACTACTTATAATTGTAATTTCTTACAGTTCTGTCTATTCCAAATAACGGATGAAACACTCTCCGATATCTCCACCTAAGGATGTGATGCATTAACGGAGCGTCTGACTTCCTTAACCTCCCTCGACAGTCTTCCAAGTTCAGGAAATTGTTCATAAGGTGTAAGTACCATTTGGTGGTCGAATCGTTTTTAGATAATTATAAAACGACATGCCAAAATTTGTATAATCATTTTGATTGTATAGCTATTTAAGGTAAAATATCACATGGTAAGAAAATCCTATACAACAAAATAATATTCCACACCCCTATTCCAAAAAGTTAAGCTTTTTGGACAAATATATACTCTGTGTCTACCGAGAAAAATAATCTACTACAGATATTGGTTCTGCGATTTTCAATGACAAATTTTCTCTTTTTGTACAATTATTTAGCATGTCCTGCAACCGAACATTATTACAACATAAATACAAGGGTATCAAAGCACATCCTTTTTACACGAAAAGCTCTGGTTTTCATAAAATTCAGTGCATACACCTATACAATTAGAACAAAACAGTATTTAATAAATGGAAATTAAAGAAAACAGCCCAAGATTGATTGTCAATTCTGTCTCACAGAAGCTTATGTGACTTGATGTGTTACATCTTGTAGCACTTTACATACATATTTAAACCTTTCAGATACTGTTTGGGGGCATCATTTTGAACATCTATTGAATTGATGAAATTCACACTCTTTGAAAATTTATTTTTCTGTTTAACTGAGAACCTAACATGTTCACAACTCCTTTGTCAGTAGAAGTGAAACTTCTTAAGATTTAAATATTTAAGCGTGACATAAAAATATTAGATTTAATGTCTTTGACATGCTCCTAGGAATGAAAGCTAACTACGTTACATGGTTAACAGCACCAGATACGGTACAAATTATAAAGGCTCACAAAGCTAAGCATGATTCCTTATTATCGGATTGTCATTTATGTCTATTTGCTCACAAAAGAACCAATAGCAAGAATAATTACATTAGTAATTAAAATAAAGTCAATAGACTAGGAGAAGAACAAAAAGCCGAAACAATATGACGTCGTTTCGAACCTTGCATTACCATATGCCAGCAGCTAACCATCTCGGCCAGCTGCCACATATTCTAAGTTGCTCTTTGTTAAAGCATTCGTTTATGACCTTGCTAGTATTTTATGCATGAAAAACCGCCGTTTACTTAAATGTTTCGCAGCTTCTTGGTCATCCTTCAGGGCTGTACGTATTAATGCTGGATACGTATATTGCTGAATAGAAGGGCAAAGCTGCAATAACGGCTTTGTGCTAAAAGGGCAATGGTTTCATATTAGACTACAACAAAGAATAGCAAGGTTTTGGTTCTATACTGTGCGTAATGAAGAGCAATTATTTATATTCTCTGAAGAAATAGCTATTTTCTACTCCATGTCTTCTCAACTAAAAGCCAAAGTCTTCTTGGCAGGCATGCTCTTTTAAAACTCTGATATGTTCTATTCAAGCACAAGAGCTCTGTAAATCATTTTTAATTTTTAGTGACATGAAATTATAGTACCAAGCACAAATGAAATGCACTTTTTAAGGAAAAAGAATTCTTAAAGTCAGTTCATTGTTGGCTTTTAAGATTAACCTACATTTGCAAATAAATATTCTCAGTAAAAAATATAAAGTTGTGAAGAAAAATATTACTATAATCTTTATTGTTTACCTATGTTCTCATATAGAGCTTTATATTATTTCAGATACACAGTGCAAATTATCTTCTCAGTAAATTTCTACACATTGCAAGCATCAATACATTTCTGGAGCTTTGTTTCATATTTTACTTTATCACCTCTTGTTCTATTGGTTTATTGACCACAAGGGCTTTTGTGTCGAAGGTAGCGTGTAGAAAGCATTTTTAAGCTTTCAGTCGTATGCACTTCCAAAACTACATTAATTCGGTAAGATGTGAACTCTTTGGAATTATACTTCAGTGATGCTCAAGTCCCTGCAGTTCCATTTATTAAAAATTCTACAGGAAGCATGCGACACAGAAATACACGCGCGCGCGCGCACACACACACACACACACACACACGCACGCGCGCACTGGTAACAGTGTAATAATCAAAGCCCGGAGTTAGTGACCCAAAATGTTTTAAAATGATAAGATAAGCAAATTTGGGAAAAAAGAGATAATTTTAAAAAGGGACATACAACTGAAATTTAATTTATTAAGCTTGGTTTCTAGAGGTTTCTACACTCAAATGTGATTTATTTTATTTTTTGTAATTTACGTCCTCCTACTGTCAGTCATGTCGGACAATGAATGGAATTATGATGCTCAAATGAGTCGGGGTCCATGGAGCTTAGAGTTACCCGACACTCGTCTTTCAGGATAAGGGAAAACCCCGGAGAAACCTTATCCAGGCAACTTACCCTAAGCGAGATTCGAACTCGGTACCTTTTTTTTTTAATATACGCCCGCCCCAACGTTAGGTTATATCGGACGGTGAATACATTGGGTGAAATGATGCTCAAATGAGCAAGGGTCCATGGAGCTTAGAGTTACCCGACATTCGTCTTGAAGGATATGGAAAACCCCCGGAAAAACCTAATCTAGGTAACTCACCCTGACCGAGATTAGAACTCGGGACCTCTTGAACGTGAGGTAGACACGCTACTATTTACACTACTGAGGCGGGCATCATTTGTGATTCCTACACAAGTAAAAGGATCATGCGATAGCTTAGAAAATTTATTCAAAATATTTCTGTTATATGTTCTTCATTAGCCAATTTGAAAAGAAAATTAACAAAATTGTTTTTGAAGCGCATTAGTTGTAAAATTAGTTCTTAGGTTGTAACTTGTATTAGAAGGTTGAGGAAAAATCCTTTTATTGTCCTTTTTTGCCCCCATTTTAGCTACTTTTGTATTTAAAGGTCCTTTTCTTAGCACCTTTATTTGTCCTTTTTGACTATTCAGCTATTTTTTTATTATTAGGGAAATGTCCCTTTTTTAGCATTTTTGTTTCGTTAAAAAGTTTTTTCTTGCTTTTTTCCCCAACATTAACTCCTTTTGACTATCTTTTTCCTGTTCAAGAGGGTTTAGCTTAAATTCTAATTTATAATACGCACTCCTAAGACTAGCTACAGCAGGTAACAGGTAAGAGAACCTTTTATTGTATTAAAGTCATTAACACCAGCAGAGAACTTAGGAAATCCTCTCTAAATACCCGGATGTTTTTGACCAGCATTGTGACAAAGAGTTCCACCAGGAGCAGCAGTAGGTGGGTTGGTTTCACTGCAGTTTCACAGTTTCTGAAAAAATGCTGACAATATTGCCAGAAACTGAGCCTAATGAAACGTCTTTAGGTCCTTTTCCGCCAACTTTAGGCCCCTTCGGGGTATTTTGAGGTCTTTTTAAAGGTTCTTTTTAGGCAATGTATAGGTCCTAAACTTCCTAGCCCTAGTTATAACAAATTCACAGGGTTGAAGAAAACTTCACAGCCTCTTAGACGACATGAAGTCAGGGATAACAACCTGACTGTATGGAGTTATTGGCAAAGATGAGGGAAAACTCTACCCTTTTATTCCTAATTTCGAATGCTAACTCATAACTAAACAATATGATCTCCCTGATAATACATACCCGCAAACAAACCTTTCAAGCATTATGTAGGAACCTTAATCATTAAGTAGGAATGTGGTTCTTACAGGAATACGGGTAGGTACTCTTTATTTGTGAGTCGAATAATGCAATTATTTCTGATGTTTGAAGAGTATGTTTAGATAAAATGTCAGCAGCATACAAATTCTTATGTACTCAATTTATCGCTGTAAAATAACCAAATAAGTTACAGAAGAATAAGAAAACATAAAAAGACAAAATTGAAAAAGGAAGCCCTAAAATAGAAAATGACATAAAATGATGTAGTTCCATAATAAAAAGCATTTTCAAGATATTGTTCACTTGGTAAGAAATTAGGACACGTCTGCAATATCAATGATACATTAAAGGGTGATCTGTCATTAGAATCCGGAGCTTGGTTACATCTAGATTTCGACAGAGATAAAAAGGGTTTACCTACAAGTCCAAAATATGCACTATCAATAATAATAATAACTTTTGGATTACATGCAGTTGTTTATTTATTTACAATTTAAAACTTCATTTTGACATGGTTGAACAGTATAGAAGTATCAAGTATCATACACCATATGCTAAATTTACTAACTTCCACTATTCTCTTATGCAATTTAAACTAATGATTATGGTTTTAAATTTGTATTCCTCATTTACTATCCCTTTAAAACAGAACCTATAATTAAATTTCAAGTAAAATTTCTGTTCAATATGCTTTAGTTTGCCACTGTGGGATGCTATTACTGGCGAGTTTTGTCTATTAATGTTAAACAGGTTATTGGTTTTACAATGAAATAAATATATTCCATATACATGCGCTTTTATCCATGTAGGAATCAGATACAGTAAAGCATCACAGTAGTGAATAAAACAAAAACAAGAATTCAAATAAAATTAGCGGTTTCCCAGTTATAAACCAATATTGTCTCTGTAGTTCATTGTTTACAGTAGGCTTCAAGGGGCCATGTTATTATTACATGAAACAGTGCAACTGAGGAAATGAATCTACTAGTTGGTCTCAAAAGTAAAGTCGGTTTTTGATTTTGCCGTTTTGGAAAATTTATTAGGTTTCTGTGGTTTGGCAATGCTATATACAGGATGCCGTGGCTAGTGTTGCACACATCGCATGTATCAGTCTTCAGCTGTTAATAAACAATCACAAAATGGATATAACAAACTTGCAACTTAGAGTCTTTCTAAACCATTACTGGAAACAAGACTGTGTATAAAGAACCTGCCGCAGCTCGTCTTGTGAAGTGGAAGGAGAAGGTGTCGTTAGTAAGCGTGTGGCACGACGATGGTTTCAATGGTTCCAACAATGGAGACGAAAACACTAAAAATTTATCATGTTCTGGAAGACATAAAGTATGGAGTATTGAGGATACACGCCAAGTTTTGCGAGAAAACCCGCAAAAAGGTTACCGTAGGCTTTTAGAAGAACTTGGTGAATCAAAAGGTACCACACATCGCCACATTAGGGCACTTGGAAAATTATACAGAAGCTGTAGATCTGTACCTCATGAACTGACACCTCAACCGGCTGAACGTAGAATGGATATCTGCGTCAGCTTATCTGTAATCCCATGGATGATAGATTTGTCAGGAGAATTTTCACTTTTGATGCAAAATGGGTATATTACTAAAATCCTGATGCCTCGAAACAGAGCCTTGATCCCCGATAACCTGCCAAAGTCATCGTTAAAAAAATTAATTCAGTCCCAAAGTAATGTTATGTGACTGGTGGAATTTTGAAGGTGTGGTTCACTTGGAGTTTGTTCCAAATGGGCGGGCAATTGATGAGGATCTTTATTCTCAACAACTGGTACGACTTCATGAAATTTTGAGACAGAGATATCCAGCATTACCGAAATAGAATTCAATTGCAACATGACAATACAACACCCTACACTGCACGAACAACCATGGAAAAAATTATGAAATTGGTAGGAATCGAAATGCTACCACACTCAGCATACAGCCCTGATCTCGTACCATCTACCCATGGCTCATTTTCTACTTGGAAAAAATGTTGACAACTTTGAAGCAGTACATGTGGGTGTCACCGAATTCTTTGCATAAAAAACAGAGACGGTACCATTGTGGAATAAAAAACCTCGCTCAAAGATGGCTCAAGACCATAGAATCTAATGGTCAATTAGTTAATTTCTTGTCAGAGCACATTTCAAATAATCGTTTCTCTTATTAAAAAAGCATTATTAATGAGACAGTATCCATATTATTACAAACTTCCTCAGACCTTTCGTCAAGATTGTCAAAGCCCGCTAAATATTAATTGGAATACATATTGTGACCTTTTTGGGTTCGTGAAATTGAAAGTCGAGTTTTCAGAAATTCAAAATGCTCTTTATTTCCGTAGAGAGACAGTTTGTACACCCTTGGCAGCAGAATGACGTAACATATACCAACACAACCTCTCGTGGCTTCTGCACACGTAAATAAACAAAAGAGTTCACTTCCAGATCACAGCTGCACGCACACAATTATCGAGTCCAATTACGACTGTCCCAGCCACGGCTACTTTTATATCTCCACTCATTGTTCCAGAAATTAGTGGAACGTTCTTTAACAATCAAGATGGCACCAGAAGAAAGACGAACCTCCAGTCATATGTCTCTTTCTTTATCTGTTTCGGCAAGCTTTTGTCTCCACGCTACACTGTCTCTTTGTACACGCCGGCCACGCCTGTCGCATCAATGCTCGCGACAATATATTAAAAGTATATTAATAACTAATATTAAAATAAGTTTAAGTAGGAAAAGCAATGGATTTGCGTCAGGTAAAAATCTTTAAAAAGCTTAATTAAAACAAAATAGCTCCTAAAAGAGCGAATAAGCATGCACAAGTAGACAATTTATGCACACAATAAAATAAGTATATTTTATTGCAGTAAGCACAAATCTATTTATAAACAGCCTAGGCTTCTAGGCAAAGAATTATAGGAAAACGCCGAGCTCTAGTTTTAACGTTCAATAACCTTGGGAACCAGCAGCTGACTTTTACCTCAAGGACAAATGACAAAGAGTTCCAAAATTCCTGTCTAAATCTGAACGACAGCACATAATGTTATCTCCGTATTACGTGAAACCATCTGTTGTATCTCTCATTTGTTTACACTCATAGCGAATAAATGACTGCCAGATAAGTTTCGCAAATCTTCGCGGTCGAGTAGCTATTTAGGTTTACGATCTCGAGGATGGAATTTGTGTTTTATTTATTTCAACAGCTAGCAGACTTCTTCTGCTCCGCCCTGCGTCGTTTCTTGACTGGCTCTAAAATAACTACTTACGAATTAATGCGAGTTCGACGCCAAATCTCTTACATCGTAACTTGTAATAAAAGAGAAAAACGTATTACGTTATTGCATTAACTGCAGAGATCCTTGTCTTTTCTACTTCTCTCCCCATTTCCACCTCTCAAGCTTACTGTCTCTCTCTCTCTCTCTCTCTCTCTCTCTCTCTCTCTCTCTCTCTCTCTCTCTCTCTCTCTCTCTCTCTCTCTCTCTCTCTCTCTCTCTTTCTCTCTCTGTGTGTGTGTGTGTGTGTGTGTGTGTGTGTGTGTGTGTGTGTGTGTGTGTGTGTGTGTGTGTGTGTGTGTGTGTGTGCAGCCAGCCTCGGTAGCGTGGTAGTACCGTGTTTGACTTACGTTCAAGAGGTCCCGAGTTTGATTCTCGGTCAGGGTGAGTTACCTTGATAAGGTTTTCCCCAGGGTTTTCCCTCATCCCGAAAGACGAATGTTGGTTAACTCTAAAGCTCTATGGACCCTGTGCTAATTTGAGCATCATTTCACCCATTCCAATCATCGTCCGATGTGACTTAACGTTGGAGGATGTAAATTCTATATACATATGTATGTGTGTGTGTGTGTGTGTGTGTGTGTGTGTGTGTGTGTGTGTGTGTGTGTGTGTGTGTGTGTACAACGTACACTTGGGCAGAAAGCAGTCATGCTGGAGTTTCACAAATTTGGTTGGTGTTTGTGGAGCTCTGTTTTCTCCGAGTCGCCATTTTACTGCCCCATTCTTGTAAAGTTGCTTACGTCATCTCAAAAATGTGCAGATGTTTACACTGCCGATAACTTGTCGTTTGCTTACCAGATGAGTACCTTTAAGTTAATCTATGTTTCATATAACCTTGTCCCGCAGACATACATCACTCCGCGTGCAACTACTTTCCCCCTCACCCTAATTGGCTAATGCTTTCGCGCCATAGGTCATAGGTGGTGCCTTCCCGTCACATTTAAACCTGCAGTAAACGTCATAATAATTGTCAGGAAGATAGATCGCGGTATCGGGTAGGGACTCTTATAGATAGCTCTACTTCAGGGAGTTGCGACCCTGCCCACGCGATGCACCAGGTTCCCCTGCCCCGAGGGTTTAGTACCTGGAAAGGGGCCCTTGCCCAAGGATACGGGCGAAGACCTCAACGGCGGGATAAGCGATGAAGAAGAACTTTCTTCAAACGGTTAGACTGACGGAAGAGGCACCCAATCTTTAGGGAATAAGTGAAGACCCATCTCCGGGGTAACAAGGAGAAAGTCCTCAACGGCCAAAGAGGGCGGAAGAGGCAACCCCTCTGCCCGGGGTTAATACAGGCAGGAGTTTTGTTGAGACGCTCAAAGAGGCAGCCCCTCTCTCAACTTACCTTGCGATACGTTGGTAGCGTGTCCAAGGGACATAATATTACTCATAAACTCCAAAGAAAAAGCCGGATAGATTGACCTGGTAACGACCAAGCAAAGACAAAGGTTAAGATTAAAGGATTTGGAACATCTAAGAAAATCAAAGTAGCAACCTGGAATGCACGAGGCATACATCACAAAGAAGATGAACTAGAAGAAGAATTGAGAAAAGTAAACATCGACATGGCAATAATTTCAGAAACAAAAGGAAGTCTGGATTTAGAACATTACACAATGATATATAGCGGTGTAGACATACATGTAAGAGCTCAAGCAGGAGTGGCCATATTAGTACATAAACATTTTAAAAATATATTACATCTTATCAATGGATAAATGAAAGAATAACAACAGTACGATTAAAAATTGAAAGAGGTAACATGAGAGTTATGGGAGTATATGCACCTGAAGGAGGTAGAGGAATAGAGACAGCTTCAGAAGGTAATTAATGGTATAAATAAAAATGATTATTTAGTAATAGCTGGAGATCTAAACGCCAGAATTGGAAAGGTACCAATACAAAATATAAAAGGCAATAATGGAGAACAAATAGTGAATTACAATAGTTTGATAAATTTCTCAAGTTATAATAATTTGAGAATAACAAATTCATTCTTTCGTCATAAAGATATACACATGTATACTAGAACTGAAAGAGGTTCTTGTTCAATCATAGATTATGTCATCGTAAACCAAAAAATGAAAAAAAATTAATTATGGATACAAGGGTTTTTAGAGGAAGTGATGTACATACAGATCATGTTATGCTTATAAGTAAAATTAGATTGCAAACAAAATGGTATGGACACTGGAAAAAATTAACAATACCATCTAAAGAAGAATATTATAAGGTACATCTCTTAGAAGACGAAACTATAAGAGATTTATATAAAAAAGGATAATAAGCAATATGAGACAAGAGGAATATAAAGAAAATGCTGAAGAAGAATGTATCACCATAAAAAATATTCTAAGAAAAGCATCATTTGAAACTTTAGGTACTAAGAAAGTAGGCAAGCAGAATAAGAGACTAAGAATATGGAACGCTGAAATACAAGAATTAATAAAAGAAAAGAAAAAAATGTATTTACAGTACTTGACGGTCAGATCAGAACAAAATAGAATGAATTATAATAAGGCAAGAGCAGAAGTTAAAAGATATACAAGGAAACTACTGTTCGGCCGTTCTATCTCCGGCTCTGACATTTCTCGAGAGGGGGAAGCAGGCTGTTGCCAGTTCTTTAGCCGGAATTTAAAGCAGAGGAATAATGCGTATTTTAAATATTTCAGTACTTGCATATTACACGAACCAGGAGCCATATTATTATAATAGCGATAATAATAGGACTTACGAACATTAAAAATCGGAATTCACGCACGCAAAATATAAGCAAAGAAAGTTTACCAGCTCAAGCAGCTAAAACCACGTGGCTCAAACAAATTTAACCTGGCAACACAGTGTTGGGTTCGGGAGTCACGCATAGCAGCGACAATGATGATTGGCGCTAGCAGACAGTTTTAACTTCCTTACCATAACACCGGATGTAGAGATTCCCAGTACTACCAACAGATGCTGTTAGTGTGTGTGAAAGGTGTGAACGAAATATTCGAATAGAGTAGTGTTGTAATAAATATCTTGCATGATAATGAAATTATAAGTTGTATTTCAGTGTTTTAAAGCTAATATAGTCCTATATTTTCATTCTAAAGATAATTTTGAGGATATGTTTTCAATTGCTCATTACTGTATGTTGGTACTATTAACATCCCCCCTCCACCTCTTGCAATCGCAAAACGTCAGAGCCGGAGATACAACGGCCGGACTATAAATAGAGAACACTGGGACAAGTACATAGCAGATCTAGAACATAACCTACATGGCCGCCAAGATAATTATTAGAAACCTAGATTCAATGGAAAAAGACAAAGCAAATATAAAAATCATTAAAGATGAAGAATTACAGGAATATTATAAAAATCTCTGGAACACAGGAGATAAACAAAATTGGGAAATAGATAAATTATACAGAGCAGAAGTAGACCGGTTAGAAGTAGAAGAATTAATTGAAAGTATAGCTAAAAGTAGAAATAGGAAAGCATGCGGAATAGATAATATTCATTTAGAATTAAATATGCTCCTAAAGAATTACATGACAGATTACTGTATCTATATAACAAGTGTTGGGAAACAAAAGAAATACCGCAAGAATGGAAGATAGCTAAAGTGTTATCAATATTTAAGAAAGGGTAAGAACAAGACCTGAAAATTATAGAGGGATTAGTTTATTGTGTGCTGCCTACAAAATATATGCTAAAATAATAAGTACTCGGTTAAACAAAATAACAGATGCAATACTCCTAGGAGAACAAACTGGTTTTAGAAAAGGAAGAATCACCATTGGCAATGTTTTTACTCTTAAAAAAATAATAGAAAAACGACGAGAACAAAATTTAGAGACGCACTTACTATTTATTCACTATTATAAAGCTTTTGACAAAGTATCACAAATGATACTGTGGAAAAATTTTAAATAATAGAGGCATACCTTTACAACTAATTGAAGTTATAAAAAGTATGTACATTGACACAAATATAAAAATAAATAAAAGAGAACCAGTAATATATAATGGTGACGTGAGACAAGGTTGTCCTTTACCAACCGCACTTTTCAATTTGTATGTTGACGAAATAGTTAGGATTTGGTCGAATAAAGTCAATGGAGGTATTAATGTATCAGGAGCTAAATTGAAAACTATGTTGTATGCAGATGATCAAATAATAATGGCCACAAATGAAGATGACCTGCAGAAAATGCTGTATAGTCTAGATAAAATTGCTACAGAATATGGAATGAAAATATCAGAAAATAAATCCAAAACCATTGCATTTAAAGCCTGCAGAGCCTGTGGAGGTTACAGCCATTGTTCCATACTTCTACTCACCCCATATATAAGTGCAAGTAAGCAACTAAATGAAGATGCAAACTGTAGAGAAACGGCACAAAACAACCTAATAAGCAAGCATTTTTTTGAAAATGGGAATCATGATAAGTAGTTATGTACCATTAGCAATACCTATGTTCAAAAATCGAAAGCTGACATATTATTGGAATCCAAGCCTAGCTAATCGTACAATATTTGACAAGTCCGTTTATAGCGCCAGGGCAGAATTCATCAAGAGAGGTTATTTTCCGACCCTTTCATTTCTTGGAATTTGTTTCGAGCCATTCGATAAGGGTTGAGTGGAATCTGGTGTTTGACACAAATGGAAACCCTGTCCGTACAGTGGGGCTGACGTTACACAAAGTTCAGTGTTACATTTTGTTTGAAAGGAGTTCCATGTGGACTGTGAACCTGAATTTATATAGAAATCCATGGCATCATGTTTAGGGTAGGTAGCTTCATTTGTGAGTGTATGTAATCCTTTTACAAGACATATTTTCCTAGAAATAATACTGAAAAAACAGTTATATGGAATGAATCAATGATACCTTTCCGAAAAGTTTTTCTTGAACTAGCAATGATAATTATATAATTTTATTAACAAAAATTATAGTTCCCACTGCCTGTAGTGCAGCATCAATATATTTTACGAAATTCCGCAATTATCTTAAATTTAAAACAAATTATAGATAAGAGGCTTCCAATGATATGTTTATTGTTTTATAAACACTGCAATATTCCAAGGAATAATCAGCCTAGTAATGATTGCTGTAAAAAACATCTGCAAAAAATGGCTACTTGTTTCCTTTTCCAACTCTTTAATCAAAGACTGTAAAGAAATTTTCAGGCTATACAACAGCTTCAGGTAAATGATGAAAAGAATATGGGACGAAATCTCCCCTGAGTGATTTAAAACTAAAAGCATCGTGTAACCGCAGTATCAGGCAGCGATTAGGAGGCGGCGAATTAATCCAAGTCAGATAATTAAAAAAGAAGATAAATTAATAGAAATGCTTTGCTAAACTAATATAACAATCTTGTTATAATAATATGAAATTAGAATGGATAAAGTAATGATTAAAGTGGCAGTTGACTTAAAGAATAAGAAGGGAAGAATATAACCTAATATAACATATATACTAGCATCCGGGCAAGAAAGAGAAAACATTCTTGTAAAAATCTGTACATGTCGGAGAGACAGGAAAGAAGGACCGTTACCTTCTTTGTGCTAGTAAAAGTTAAATACCTGGGAACTATTGTATTCTTTCAGCCAGGAATGTTTTGGGACAAAGGACTTTCAAAATGCAGTTGAGCATGAATGCTAAAGAGATTTACTACGCTGATTTGATAACGATATATACCGTTACAAACAACTCATGATAGGCGTTCCCCAACTCAGTGTGGGCGAGAATTCGGAATAAAATGATAAACCAATAATAATGTAACATTTGAGAAGGGTGAGCTAGTTTGGTCATGTGATAAAGTTAGAGAGGGGATCAGAATAAGGTTCGAACTGAATGGTGAAGTAAGAAAAACTTTACTTACAGGTTGATACTACGACAGGAAGAACGTGTTCATGTGCATTAAGAAGAGAAGCGAAGATTTCGAAGTCTGAAATGTTAGAAAACTTACTAACAGGTGGTCACCGATCCAAGTCGATAAGCAAACATAGATTCAAGTATTAAACCAAATAATTCTACAACAAACAAAGTATTATTAATACGACTGAGTAGCCAACAACCACCAAAATCTATTTCCTACAACCATTCACCTGAGGATAACAGAACTCATAGCTCCAATTAAGCTCCAATTAGAACCCAAATAATTTACAATGGTATGCGGGTTTGCCGCAATAGGGTGGTCCTGCGGTCTATGAAAGGGCCATAACCGCGGCGTTTTTCCTTAGAAACAATGCTCATTGGCAAACATTTTCACGCGTGTTAGAGTAGTGTTAATCTTTGGGTTGGTGTTACTTTTAGTTACTGTGTTAAATTCACATTTGCACTCATCCTGTCATCCATACTTCCACATTCTAGATAGAAAATAATCCCAAATAAAGAAAACTTCCCATTCTACCAGAGATTTGATGTCGGTATTTCTAAGTCTGCAATTTATAAGCATTTTGGAAACCTGTAGCCAGGATATGTACCTTGCCAATAAAACGAACAAACTGACTGTAGTTCTGACCAAGGAAAAATTAGACAACATAAGCACTGTCATAGAAAAAAGTACCATAAAATCCTTACCTCTCATTATAACGTGTTTTGGACGACAGAATAGTTCACTGTCCATTTCTGTGCGTTTGCGACGGTGTGATGCACTTGGGAGATTACCTATGATTCCAGGTGATAGTACCTGCAGGCAGACCTGACTTGGTGTCTCAAGTTTGAGGTCCGTCTCTGGTAAGCGCTAATGTAGATTTCAGGTCAAGAAAGTAGAAGCTGGTGATAAAACTGACACTGATCTCACTAATGTACTTTTATTGTATTCTCTTGTTATCACATGCAAATGTTGAAAAGTTCCTGGCGAGTCGTACTAATGTTCACCGAAATACTCGGTTTCGCGGAGTTGAAAAATATACTACTTATTGGAAATTAATTGTTCTTTCACATTAGCCCTATGTAGGACGCATTAAGAAACGGCAGAGTCAGACTGAAAAATGCAATGCCAGAGCCGGGATTTGAACCATGGATCTTCCGGTCGTCGCTCCAGTGAGTTACTATGGACAACGTGCTAACATGACATTAAATTCTCCAACTGACTCGTGTTTTTCCCGGTAAACCACTAAGAGTTCTCATAAACACATGAGACAATTATCTTAATGGCGACTTACTGTGCTGTAAGTACTTTAAGGCCCGGGCTTTATAGTTAACTACTATTAGGTACAATTAATGGAAGTGACTGATGAATAAGTGCCTGAAGACTCCCCTCACGATTTCTCAAAACCTAGTTATATAGCATGTCTACCCCGAGCCTAAGTTCGAAATCCTTTTTCCTTATTAACTATATATTCCCTTTTCGAATGCATCGGTTAGGCCGCGCCATTGTTGAGGGGTTAGACCGCTTGGCTCTCACCAAGGCGGCCCGGGTTCGATCCCAGGCGACCGCAAAGTGAGATTTGTGGTGGATAACTTGGCGTTGGGGCGGGTTTTCTCCGGGTCCTCCGGTTTTTCCCGCCAGCATTCCACCAATTGCTCCATCATCATCATCTTTCCTATCATTCATCTCGCCCTCATTCGATCATCCACTTCCTGCACCCTCACAGCAGGTATCGGGCTGATCACCCATCCTGGTTCTCTATCGCATCCATAATTTCGGTTTCTCAGGCACGCCTTAAAAGGGATAAAGGAACAGGAATCCTTTAACGCCCCTAATAACCTAAAGGTGGTATAACATGGAAGCTAAAGAAGAACAAGAAGAAAGCATCGGTTTGCCATTATGAACTATTCATATTGGCTTTATGGCTATATCACATGGCACCTTATCACTTAACACGGCATTTTTCCTCAATATGCGATACTACTACTACTACTACTACTACTACTACTACTACTACTACTACTACTACTACTACTACTACTACTACTACTGCGAGTCACGTTATCTGAAAATATCACAATATGACTGGATAACTCAATTAGTTCGGAGGCGACCAGGTACGGAAACCAAACTTGATTTATTGTTTCTATATCCCCAAGTAGGGCATCCCCGGGGAGGAAGGACGAGTCGAGAGGAGACACAGGACAAGGAGCCATGCCAGTGCAAAGGGCAGGGTCCCTAAATTTCACTTCCCCCGGCAGGCCAGGACAACAGACATCCTACCCTACTGCTGTTCGGAAACTGCCTCATCACCAGACTGTCCTATCGGAGGAGAAATTGGTTCTCTCAGAGCATATCATCCTGCCATGCACCACAGAGACACACACCAACAATTAATTCTACCTTGAAAGAGACCAACAGATGATATATGATATGAAATGATAATGGAGATAAAATGGAGGGACAGGAAATTCGGGGGATGTAATTAACCTGTCCAGGATTCACCTGACGAGCCGGGAAAATCCCCGGCAAAACCCATAGTTCAGGTGGGTCGGCCACGGGGATCGAACCTGAACTTCCCGAATGCGGGCCACAGGCGAAACCGCCTGAGCCATCTCATTCGGTCACAATATGGCAGTAGATGTTTTACTCCTCACTGAAATACAAAGAAGTTGCTCGCCAAATGTTGTACACAACTGCCTCGTAACTTCCAAAGACAGACGAAACCAGAAACATTTTCACATAGTCGATTATTTTCTACATAATACGTCCAAAATTGGGCGAGTTACAGTATCACAATTTGAGATAATTATACATATGATACCTATAATTAAGTATACCTTACAAAATAATTTCCTAAATGAAATACGGTCTCGGGTTATCATCAGTGGGGAATACCTAGAGATAGAGTTTATTGTAAAATTATACATGCGCTAGAGGACAGCATCTAGATGCTTTTTCCGATATTTCAGTTGCAAACATTCTATAATGTTTTGGAACAGCTGCTAGATCTCTACAGACATCCAGGGAAATCTATTTAGCACATCTTGTACAGCGAAAGCTAAGCGTAAATGCATTTTTCACATCGTTATAAGACAATTTAAGGGGAGACGATGAGCCAATCCGCAAAAACATTTGTATATCAGTGCTGTAGAAGTGGAAGGCTGACAACTGCGTAATTAAAGAGCAATCTTTTGTGAACATGTGTACAGTTTGAATAGTAGGATTATATGAGCCATTCCATTTATCTACTCCTTGTATAACCATGAGAAACAAATGAATGGCGGCTTTAGTCCTTCAAAATAATATAAAGTATTTGAAAACTTGAACGATCAACGAATATTTCGGAAACCTCACTGCCCTGTTGGTTTTGTAAGAACCTATTATCTCTCTTGTTCACTAATTATGATTAGAAACCATACAAAATGCATTCCAAATGAAGAGGAGTCCAGAGGTTATTCCAAAAAACGAAGATATTTATGCACTTTATTAGTAATATCTTGAACTATGATGTTGTAATTTTTTAAGAAATCAAATTTACAAAACATTTTAATTCCAAAGGGTAGTTGGAGGTGAAGAGTCTTCAGATGTGTGCATCCTTGGAAAATGTTGAATTTAAATACTATACGAGTTATGTTGTTCACCTACGGATTTATGTTTCTAAAGTTGTTCATTAGTCCTTTCTTTTTGGATGGAGTACAGTACTTCCTCTACCTACCAGATACGTGTCAGAAAAAACAAAAATAGAAAGACGACTAAGGTGTGAGACGCAGAGAAGGAGAGCGTAAACACATCAAGCATCACTGCTCCAAGATTCTTGAATCCGTATGTTGGCGCTTTAACGACCCACGTTTACTTGATCATGAAAAACCAGGCGAGAAAGTAACCAGGTGCATCAGTTCTAAATCCGATCTCATTAAACATGCGATGAAGTACACACGCACACTGTCCCAACTTAACCTTAGCGTTGGTGGATAGCGTGACGAAGCGTCCAGTTAGTAAACAAATAACATGCCATCAACTATTTGACACGTTTCTTTAGTTTTTAGCTCGGGTATTTTTAACGAAACTTTACTTTGGCGTAGAT
The DNA here is from genome assembly GCA_030765055.1 of Mantis religiosa. Classification (NCBI taxonomy): domain Eukaryota; kingdom Metazoa; phylum Arthropoda; class Insecta; order Mantodea; family Mantidae; genus Mantis; species Mantis religiosa. Next base: position 94,629,838 of record CM060951.1, read on the forward strand.
AATTGTATACTATATATTCTAAAGCGATCTTTTTCAAGGAGAGGTGTATTGACTTAATAGTCACTTCAGATATTGTCTCCACGAATTGTCCTAACGAATGAGGATTCCATTTTGGAACACATTTCAAAGACTAGCGACCCAATAATCCAAGTACCTCTGACTGGGAGAATAGTCCACGATTTAAGGACTATACCGTGGCTCTCTTGTCCAGGGTCATGGGTGAAATCCACAACAATGGGAGCAATGGATTTGCGCCAGATTTAATATATGAAAAGCATGTTTATTTTTAAGGAATACGGATTTGGGTATTTTTAACGAAACTTTACTTTGGCGTAGATAATTGTATACTATATATTCTAAAGCGATCTTTTTCAAGGAGAGGTGTATTGACTTAATAGTCACTTCAGATATTGTCTCCACGAATTGTCCTAACGAATGAGGATTCCATTTTGGAACACATTTCAAAGACTAGTGACCCAATAATCCAAGTACCTCTGACTGGGAGAATAGTCCACGATTTAAGGACTATACCGTGGCTCTCTTGTCCAGGGTCATGGGTGAAATCCACAACAATGGGAGCAATGGATTTGCGCCAGATTTAATATATGAAAAGCATGTTTATTTTTAAGGAATACGGATTTGCGCCAACGATATGATTGACTAAGAAATTTTATTTTTCTTAAGTTGGTAGTAAAATAAATCGAATTGTACCCAAGGTTTGTCCGGTTTAACTTGAAACATGACCTACTTAGCGCAACCCCTCCCTGTAACAAGGTGCTCCAATCAGTGCAAGACTTGCTTATGTACAAAAAGTGCTTTAAATTGACAGTGAAATATGGTAATTATAGGAATATAGCATAAAAACCTGTGTTTACGACATAATTAAGATAAAAATAGGTTCAAACGATATGCAATGGACTCCGTAGCCGATTTAAACTGTGATTTGAATGCTTTCAAGCTAATAAAGGCAAAAATCAAAGCAGATGTGACGAAACATAATGTCACATTCAGAGAAACAGATGTAAGTGTGATCTTCCACAATACAACACTAGAAGTTACTCCAGAAATTTGGAACGCTGCCTGTGAACATGTGGAGAGGGTAGAAGAAATGTATCTACTGGGAAAAAGATGGATTAATTCGTGATAAGTAGGTCAATGTCATCATAAATTAGAAAAAAAGTGATTCTGAATGGGACAATGACTGAAACTTAGGGTGTAATTCAGCATCCGATGACAATGGAGCTGAGAATATTAATAGTTTGAAGGGGCACTCCAAGAAACACCTACTGGACGCTATATTTATACTACCACTATCTACCAGTAGTATTTAAGGCGCTTCGCTTGAATATATTAAAGGAATATAATCACGTGGAGTCAATCGAAACGTTACAAGGATGTGATGCAATGCGAGAGTAGGTAGTAATGGGTTACCTGCCCGCCTCGGTAGCGTGGATGGTAGCGTGTCTGCCTCACATTCAAAAGGTCCCGAGTTCGAATCTCGGTCAGTGTGAGTTACCTGGATAAGGTTTTTCCGGGGTTTTCCTTATCCTTAAAGACGAATGTCGGGTATCTCTAAGCTCCATGGACCCCGGGCACATTTGATTATTTCACCCATTTTATCCATCGTTCGATATGACTTAACGCTGGAGGACGTAAAATTAAAAAAAAAAAAAATGGCTTACTACAATACCGCGGGTAATAGTGCGCGCTCTCTCTCTAATTCCCATGTTTCAAGATAGACCACACGAACTGTAGAAGTCGTGTTTTGTTTCAGTACTAGCGACATTGAGTGGGGGAACATAACCATTGTGAGATAGACTAGTGAATTATAAAGGTTGTCATGGAAGCAGTCGAAAGGGACAGCAACAGAGGGCAGGTATTACTTGTATATGATTAGTTCAAGTATCCTAAGGTGTACACATAGGACGTGTAGGTACGTTGGCGTTGCACAGTGAAGAATTGTCCTGCCAAAATAATAACATTAAACATGGAAACGAAAACTTTAGGCTGGCATAATCACCACTGTAACGATAGAGATGTCGCAGGCAAATAGTACGTGTGTCGTGTAAAAGGAAAGCGGCTAGTGACTTAAGCGAAAAACCAGGCATTATAGCAAGTCCAACATTGAATGAAACTCCAGATACTTGTGCCGGTGTCTTACGTTTCAGTGATGTTGAAGTATTAGACGAAGCAATCTACAGAGTACGAGGTCACCATATGCCAAAACTACCTAAAGCCATACTTGAAGTTCACGCAGTGTTAACTAAAGTGAAACCAACGTCCTCCATTAACGAAGATCTTGTGCTACTCAATAATCAGGACATAAAATGTGATTATTTTTGGATATGAAATATTGTGTGAAGCCGTAAATTGCATTTCCTTCACAATGGACAGTGCATTCCAGCAGTTTTTTTGTTTACTGCCAAATAAACACATATATATGTATTTCTTGGTGTTTCGTTCCGTAGTTGAAAAGTGCGAGTGTTTAGTGTTGAAACTTCAACCTAAAAAAACAATAGCAAATTTCGAGGTTGCTATATATATACATGGAGCAATTAAGTCAACATGGAGTAGCACAACTCAACCATTGGGTTGTAGGTTTCATCTCGGCCAGGCATGGTGGCGTAAACTACAAAGCATTGGACCAGAAAGTGTGTTCAAAGACAATTTGTCTGAAGCCGGTAAGTGCCTTAAACATTGTTTTGGTTTGTTTAATTTACCTCCACTTGAAGTAGGTGTTTGTTTTGTATTTGATATGACTGATAAGTTGTTATGCCAAAAAAAGAAAACAATTTAGCGATTACATTGTTGATTATTATATATTTGAGGAGGCCCTCTTCCTACAGAATGGGCTGAACTATCACCTGAAGCCAGTCACACTACAAACGCATGTGAGATATTTCACAGAAAATTCAACGACTTGTCTTATAGTTCACTTCCAGATATATACACCTTCATTTCAGTTTTAAAACTTATTCAAATGGGAACATTTCTGACAAAGGCATGCACTTACAGCCCACTAAAACAATCAAAGTACAAAACAAAGAAAAAGCAATAACATAAATCAATACATAGAAAGACAAATATCATGTATAGCTTATGTAAAATACACTTCCCATTTGAATGTACTCCTCACATGACAATCTGAAAGCAGAAATTTTAACCAAGGAGTTTTAACAATTTTAATCATTTTAATTTTTAAATATTTGTTAGAATTTTTAAACGCACGTGCATTTTTAAAACGCTAAGGCAATTTTTAACCACACCACGCGCATTATGGGCTCGTCGGTCTGTAGTCTGCAAGTGGGACGGAAAATGGTTTCGTTTAACATTGATTTTAATTTTTTTAATCGTAAAATATGTCTCACCATGTTAACGTGGTGGCAAACTAAGAACAAAAATATACATATTAGTTCTGGATTATTGGCACAAACGTATTATCCATACACAGCAATACATTGTGATGCAAATGTTGTGGCCCGATAATGATAGAGGACGGCTAAGCACGCAGGAGTGGCAAAGGCCACGCCGTGGCTCAGTGGTTAGACCACTTGGCTCTCACCAAGACGGCCCGGGTTCGATCCCAGGCGACCGCAAAGTGAGATTTGTGGTGGACAACAGGGTGCTGGATCGGGTTTTCTCCGGGACCTCTGGTTTCCCCCGCCATCTCATTCCATCGGTGCTCCATCTTCATCTCATGCATCATCAGTGACACCGCCTGCGGTGTCGTATGTAGTAAAAGCGGGCGTTAAACACTACACATTTCATTTCAGGAGTGGCAAACCTCCTGTTGCGGATAGTATGAGAGCCATAGCCTAAGTTAAAGCTGTTCTCTTAATCGAAGAAATCCTATAGAAATCTGCTACACAAGGGGTTGGTAACCCTTTCACAGAAAGGTAAATTACACAGACTTCTTACAGTTAATAGATTGAAGGCTGCGTAGGTTTGCATTTTAGAGAAAGATAGATGTCGGCTAACTCTGGAATAAAAGGAAGAAACAACTAGAGACAGAATAGACATTGACATGAAGAAGTGCTTCAGATCAGCAAAGTTATAAGGGAGACGGTTTACATTTTTACTGTTTCCGTGCCTTAAGTTTTCTTTTGTAGTTTCACGTCAGTTTTCTTTCAGTTACTAGTTTCTAATTGTTTGAAAATTTCACCAGTTTTCGCTTATGGTGTTAAAACATCATTACATATTGTTTACTACACAGTATCTAATAATGTTATTCATACCTTTTAAGTCATTAAAACTTACCCTTGTGGCGCAATAAACAACTGTTATAATTCATAACTGTACATCCTCCCCCTCTGTCACATCCCAAACCACTTTTATCGCAATCTAAGGTATTAAACAAAAGTTTGCTCTACCAAATGCAAGTAAAATAATTCTATGTACACCACATATAAAAGAGTTAAAATAATTAGTACAGTTTGTAAAACTGTCTTACTGTTACTGTATCGTGCTCGTACTACTATTTTTAATTATAGGGCACTAGAGAATGGCGAATTTCAGTCAGATATAAGACAAACTTTCAATTTTTATCACCTACATAGCATTTGATTTTGTAACGTTACCAGCATTTGTCTATTTGTTTGCAATCGTCATTTGCTTTCCGTAAATATATTCAAAGTAGTTTCCCCAAACATCAAATTAAACATGAGAAATAGAAACAATATACGGAAGGAAGTCGATAATTAATTTAGTGGAGTAATAATTTATTGAATTTATTTCTGGTAATATTATTTACTTTCTTTCAATCTTAAGATAGTCAATAAAATCCTATACGGGGTTTTATTTCCTGTAGTTAGACAAGTGTCTTTGAGATTCCAGTTGATATGAAAAAATGAGTAAACGCCAAAACAAGTAAAATGTAATATAGTTTGGTCTTTCTGCATCAGTTTATTAAACAAACAAACAAAAACAGAAAACTGTCAAGTTGATTCTTGAGGGATCCACTTAGCATTCGTTTGCTGAGTGCATCCTGGCATGCTGGCAATATACATGTCATTCAAAAATTAGTGGCGACACTGCCTGCATTTGGCGCTATCAGAGGTAAATCATGTAAACTGCTAACAATGAAAAATAGTAAGTTTTAGTAACTTTAATTATTATCTTTCTATTATCTATTATTTATAGCTATTATCTTTAATGCTCTAAATACGAGGGCTGTTGAATAAAGAATGATAATAATCTTTCGCACTAAAATCCAGACTTATTATATTCTGTTAGCTAAATGTAAAACAAACATGGTGTAGTAGTTTCATTGTTGGTACTCCTGGTTCCCACCTGTGAGAACCAGGCAAGTTCAGACAAGTTTAGTATCGCCTACCTTTAACATACAGTTAAAGTTGATGTTAGAGGAAGATCCTCTTTCAAACGTAATCACTGCTGATGAAACTTGGCTACATCATGTTGATCCTAAGAGCAAACAGCAAAGCTCAGTCTGGAAATCTCGTTCATCACCAACCCCCCAAAAAGCAAAAGTGGTTGCTTCTGCTGGGAAAGTTATGGTCATCTCATTCTTTGATATTCATGGGATGGTTTATCAGCATGTTGTACCTGCACACACATCAGTAACTGGACAATACTACAGAGATGTCCTGAAAACATTGAAAGTCCATATCAGGCACAAAATACCACATTTCCATGAAGCAGGCTGGATGCTGCACCACGATAATGTGCGGCCGCATATTGCCAATGTTGTTACTGAATATCTTGCAAAAATCAACATGAAGTGCATCCCTCACCCTTCTTATATTCCAGATTTAGCCCCCATGTGACCTTTTTCTATTCCCTAACTTGAGGAAACGCCTTCGTGGGAGGCATTATCCATCATAGAAGCAGCGGTGAAGGCTGCGGAGGTGATTTTGAAGGATCTCTCAAAAAATGGTTTCCAGCATGTCTCTGAAGACTGGCAGAAACGCTGGGACTAGTTCATTGCATTCAGGGGAGACTATTTGGAGAAGGACCATCAAAATTATGAGGATGAGTAAAGGTACGTTGTCAAAAAAAAAAAAAAAAAAAAAAAAAAAGTGATCATTCTTTGTTGAACAGCCCTCGCATATTTTGTAAATACGGACGAAGATGCTTCATTAAAATTCAGGTTGGAAGAGGTATCAATACTCGACAATGCCATAGAGTATTGTGGGAAGCTTGTGGTAAACAGTCTTTACCATATCGTACCATGGCTAGGTGGGCGAATGCATTTCGTAGAAGAAGAGAAGACGTTCATAAAAAACGTGGAGCTGGTAGACCGCAATGTTGGACTTATATTGAACTGTCAAGGGAAAATGAAATTACCAGTTAGAAAAGTTCGCTTTAGAACCAGACAGGCAATTACAGCAGCAGCAGCAGCAGCAGCAGCAGCAGCAGCAGCAGCAGCAGAGTTGTCTGTTCCAATATTAGGACAAGACGCTGTGGATGGCATCCGTCTCCTTGATGTGTGGAGGTGAGTTCATGCTGGAGGAGGTTATTTCTAAGCACTGCAATAAGGTGACTAGTCCATAAATGTTTTATTTGCTGTTAATTCAAATGTTTCTTCTAATTATTGAATGACCTAAGTATAATTTGTTTAGGTCTTTTTTGAGTACTTGGAGGAAACTTGGAACTCTTGAATGACCTCTTTAGTTGTTTGGAAGACATTTACAAGATCGTTAGAGATGAAGAATAGGAGATGCGGAGATGCTCTGAGCTTTGAGTGGGCCTATAGAAGGGATGAAAAGGAATTACAACGTTTTAATTAGCAAAGATCTTGCTCTTGACCATGTGCATGAATAAGTATACCGTGTTTATCATGTAAATTTTAGAATAATGGAAGTATCGAAAAAATACATTATTAGAGATGTTTGATTCGGTCAGTTACTTACGTTAGAGGAATGTTTCTGTACCTTCTATTAGATATAGGATATACACCGATGCATTTTAAACTCCTAGATTCAACCTGCCATGTAAAATAAGTTTATTGCCGAACACAAATTGCAAATGTTCAATATGGGAGCTATTTGTGAAACGGTATACATCCAGCAGGTAAATCAATTCCTTGACCCACTAACGTGAGCATTTCTGTCTAACCGGTCCTACAGCAGCGTCTTGAGAAGGTAGAACCTGTAGCAATTGCAGATAATACGGTTTCTCTTAAGGAAAGTTTGCTTAAGATCTTTCACATTTTAATTGTTGGAATTGTTAGTTCTAGATTTGTCCACCGTTCAAATTATTTAGGACTGTGCGCGAAAGCAGTTTGTCTCCACATTACCACATGGTCGTTCCTCTCTTTTCCTTATAGATAAACGCTACAATTTTAATTCTATTGGACTAATTTGTCGACACAAGAGGCGTGAGTACCAGATCTTCGCCTGTACAACTTCAATTTAAACTACTTAGGCACATTTAAATTAACTCTAATACAAAATCTCTTTTCAAACTCGATACCTAAATTCAAAGGTACCCGCACATTCAAAGATTGAATAATTATTTGAGAAAAGCTTCAGCTTTATACGTAATATGTTTCCTTCTATGTTCATTTCGTAACCTTACAACAAAACAAACTCTGCGCATAGTTTAAGTTGTGATTAAAATTTTATTGGTCATCGCAGAGAAACAACAACATGCTAAAACTCTTTTAGTAACTTCTGTTCTTATATTAAAATATACACTTGACGGAAGAAATGCAATACCATCAAGGATTGATTCAATTTAATGAACATATGATATCAAATATGGTAACTTCATTCACCAAATACAACTCCTCAGTATCCACATACTATGCCTATGTTTTAATGAACACTGTCCTGAAAGGTGTTGCAGTGTATTTTGTGGGAGACTGTAATGAAACTAACATCACTTTGTCTATCCATGACAAATAATTGGATGTATCTCATACTGTATTATAGATACACAAATTGATTATTCTATACGTTTTACTCTTATTAGCGCTTTTCTGATGTACCCGTCATAGTTTTACATATAATCACTGGCTTACCAGTAAACAAACAAGAGTCCGTAATTGAATATCGTGAGATAACACCATCAAATATTACTTATCCATACTAGAGAACACAGATTTTTAATTTCTTACACAAACCAACTATTCTATGCCATAAAAGAATACAGTGACTCTTGAGACGGCTCTGTTTATCAGACATGGTCTATTAAAATAGATTTGTATTTAGCAACGCGTTTTAGAAGAACAGAAGTCCATGACATTAGAATCTGGATTAGAAAGGCAAATTATAGGCAGGTTTCTGTTGACCTGGAGGATTAGGATTTACTACTGAGGGGATTCGGCACGGAGACCAGTCGTGATTTATTATACCTATACCCTGAAGTGGGGCACCCCCGGGAGGAAGGATGAGGCGAGAGGGGACAGAGGGCGGCCGTCCTAAGGAGCCACGAAAGTGCAGAAGGCAGGGTCCCTGTATTTTACTTAGACACCTCTCCCGGCAGGCCAGGACAACGGACATGCCCCCTTATTGCGGTATGGAAACGGGCCCAGCAGCCGGTTCGCAAATGGCCCCAGCAGCAGTTTCGAAGACCTGCAACCGACCTACCGGAGGAGGAAGTAGTTTACCTCAGAGCATATAATCCCGCCATGCACCACCGATACTCCCGCCGATACTTCTATCCTGAAAGAGATCACCAGATTAGAGATGATATGAAATGATAATGGGGATGAAATAGAGGGAAACAGGCACTTCGAGGGATGTAATTAACCTACCCAGCATTCGCCTAGTGACCCGGGAAAACCACCAAAATTAGCATGGGTCAAGTAGGTTGGCCATAGGAATCGAACCCGTGCTTCCCAAATGCAGGCTATAGATAAAACCACCTGAGCCATTCCGCTCGGTTCAGTTAACCTGGTGGAATAATAGATTAATTTTTTAGCTATGTACGTTGATAATTTCTCTGGAATTGTTAAAGACTAAAGACTATACTAAGACAGATTTGGAAGTGAAAAGTACTGAATTACGAGATTTTATTTGATAGTACGCATTATATGATGGTAATAAAACTGACTTTTTTATTTCATACGTATCAAAAAGGAATCTTGGACCATTATGTTTTAATACTTGATTAAAAGTTGCACTGTCTTAAGCACATAATTTCTAAGAAGTCCCTCCCAAACTGCCCAAACTGCCGGAGGGTGGCTCAGAGGTCCTCTACAGCAGGAACTCGGGAAACCTCAACCCAGCAATGGAGGCTCGAACGAAATCCTGCATAGGGGCCGAGAAGTTCCAAATCTGAAGCCTGCATCCTCTCGATCGACATACAAACGTCGTGTAACGTGAAAGAGGGACATGAAATGAGAGGAAATGGGAGAAAATAGAGCCTTGGTAGAAAACACATCTGCAGCATTCGCCTTCCAAACACCACGGAAAAATGCATGGATAGAGTGGGCTGCCACTGGAGATTGAATCTAGAACCTTCTGAATGCGAGCCTCGCGCGCCACCACGGAACCATCTGGCTCGGTTGCGACTTTATATGACGTGGCTGAAAAGTATTATAAAACAAAAATAAATATCTGTCTAAATGTAACTAAAACGGTACGTTGAAAAGAATTTTTGCCATACAGAACATCTAAAATTGTAATTTCTAAAATAATCGTTAATTCGGTTAGTTGACCTTGAATATTATCTTATGCATCTTGTTAGGCTTCGGAGAGGGAAGCTTTTAAATGTGTCATGTAGCCGCCTTCGTCTTCCTCAATGATCCTTTACCAAGTTGTGACGTGATCTTGCTTCTCACTTTAGCAGAGAAATCTATATCGGGGTATGCATGGGTAATCAAAGTAAGTATGACACCGAAATCTGAAACGTTTTAATAATGTTCACTTTAAGAAGTTGCTGACCAGTGGAAACAAATATATAAAAATCCGTAGTTAATATATTTGAATTCTATACTGCATAGTTCTATACTTGAGTGACGATATGTCTTATTCCGCTGGCGATCCGAAAAGAAATGTCCCAGATTCTGTCCAAAATTCCTAATAGCTTAAAAACTCTCCTAATAAACTGCCCTTTTGCTAATGACTCTAAGACTCCCACTTCTAGTTTCTAATACGATGTTGACAATTCACTTCTACATTTCTGAAATCTGCTTCTTTCCATGCTAAAATCTCTATAAATTTCTAAGAAATACTCTCACATATTTCAAGAATTCCAAGCTAGTCTTTCAAACCTAATCTGGAAACTTCGGATACTTTCACAAATTTCGCTATCATAACCTACCGCACCACTTCTACGAAATTACCCGAAAACTAACCCTCGGTAATTACTGTACTTTGTCATCTTACCCCCAGACAAAATGTACTCATAATCTGCTACCGTACCTACAGCCTCTTAACATTCAACACAAATGCGCAAAATATTAATATTTGATTTTATTATAAGTATTAATTTATTTAACTGATCCATAATTTCACTTAGAAGGACATCAGATCCTTTTAATTTGTTGGGATTTTAAGTATGTAGAGCACGAAAAGCAAAAAAATACTTGCAGTCATAATAAAAAAAAAAAAAAAATAGGAGGTCTGAAAATAATTTCTGGATAAAAATTTTCGCTCAGAAAACATGCACCACAAGCACTTCAAATACACACATTCAGGATTATACTATGAAATTGTCACAGGTAAAAACTTTATTTAGAATTAAAAGATTGTTAAAGAAAACCTGGGAAGGTCGGGGCTGCGATTGAATGAATGTTTACCGTAGGATGACCATGGAAATGCAACCTTGGTTATTTTAACTACCTGAGTAAAGGGAAAGTTGGAAGTCAGTGAAAACTGCTGCATGTTAACTGTCAAGAGTCTGGCAAAGGTCTGGATCTAAGAATCTGGCGTAGTTAAGAGGATCTCTGGTAGGCAAACCCACGCTTCCATCACTTTTCCTGATATTTTATTGTCTTTGTGGAACTATGCCAGCCATTTTGTTCACTTCAGCTGTTAGTAAATTTACTTGTTTCCGGCTCACCGATTGTCACTCGAAAACTCACTGACACTGTGTATAACAGTGTTGTGTTTGTTTGCATTTTACTCCTTCACAGGCCTTTACAGTTATCATTTGTTTTCTGCTAAAATACTTTTCAAATAAAGTGTCTTTATACAAAGGTTAGAACGGATAAACGTCTTTTGAACAAAACAAGGAGCCTAAGATTTCTGGGACAAGAACAAAGAATGGAAACCAAACGTCCTTTAGATGTTTAATTATATTTCAACACTGGAAGTTGGCATCACTGCATGTTGCAAGCTTAAACATTGTGTAGAACACAGATGCTCAACCTTATGCGAAAGAGGGGAGGGTGGATTTGCCTCCACCTACATTTCACAGCCTCATTCATGGGACTTATCAATGCATGGTTAATTAAATTACTGAAGGGAATATTCTTCATTCACAAAACGAAGGAAATGGGGCAGAATGACTAAGTGATGTCATGAGCTCATAAGGGACAAAGTTGACACCACTGGTATAGACTATTTCGCTCAGAAAATGTTGTGTAACTTATCATACATTCATGCACTATCTTGTAGGTTCACAAGGTTCTTTATAGAGCTTGATCATTAGGCATTATTAGAAAATAACGTAATGGTTGCAATGTAAGTGTTATCTTAATGTATTGGCTACTTAAGTAACGGGACAGACAGTACAACGGTATGTTGCTCGCTTATTAAGAAACACACTCTTGTATTACACCGCGCAGAGCATCCATCCACAGTATATGCAGTCCATATGTGATAGCTGTTCAGTTTCGGTAAAGTGGTTGGTTTCTATTTCCAAATATGTGAAAATGTGGAACAATTCAGCAAAATCATTAAACGCTTATATTAGTGCGTTCTAAAAGTAATAATGTAAAGATAAGATAGGATCTATTTTCTATCCAGAATGATTGTATTGGCATCGGTGGCCAGTGAGGGCATTTATTGTGGCCCTGTGTCTAGGGCTGCCTCTCGTTTTTGTTTACCCTAAATGTTTCTTATTCCGGGAGAAATATAGTTTACCCTTTAAAGTTACGAAAGTAACGAATACAAAATAAGAACACAATGTAATGTTAGACGATATGTGTTTGGACGTTAATGTCTTTCTTCTCCAGTAACACTGGTTACATAATGCCATTACCACAATTTGTCTAACATTCTATGATAACATTTAGGTTATTATATTGCTGCTTCAATCACATTTATGCTAGCAGTAATGAAGTATTGCCTATATGCATTTAGCGATATTTATGAACTAAGATCTCAACAGCTGTCGCCTGTAGAAACTGTGTAATTTGTAGTACTATAACAGCAATTACTTAGCGGGATGCTCAGGTGGTTTCATCTGTGGCTCGCATCCGGGAGGTCCGGGTTCGATTCCAGTGACAGACCCATGGGATTTTTCGGGGTTTTCCCGGGTAGGTTAGTTACATCTCCCGAATTTCCTATCCTTCTATTTCATCCCCACTATTGTTTCAGATCTCCCATCTGGTGATCTCTTTCAGGATAGAAGTCGGCGAGTGTCTCAGTGGTGCATGATAGGATAATATGCTCTTGGTAAAACTTCCTCCTGTGGTAGAACGATCTCCGGTCTCTAAACTCTGTCTGGTAGGGCCGTTTCCGGACCACAGTAGAATTTAATGCCGGTTGTACAGTCCAGCAACGCAAAGAAGGTCCCTGAAAGGAATGTGCTGTCTACACAGTGGGACAAGGACAGCGAATGTGTGTGTCAGAGAACGCTTGCTACACAAGGAGCAGAAGTGTTAAAAAGCATGCGCCCTATTCACTCTGTACACTAAAACCGAGAAGATTCATTCATAAAAGTAGAAACCGTCAGAATGTTTTTGAATGGTCTGCAACTGAACTGACATAGGGTGTCATAAACCTTTCCAGGGAGGATCTGGGAACCTTCGCCAACCCCCCTGCGTCTCAGGCCTCGGAGACTTATTCTCATGTGGAGGACAGTATTGGTCTGCGGAGTTACCAAATGGTAAAATACTCTCGCCTCATTCTTCTTCCCGGTGTGCCCCATTTGGGGCATAGGTACAATAGATCACGCTTGGAGCTCCATACCGAAGCCCCTCCATAGCGCAGTCCAGCCCAGCACCAACAATTGGAAATAAATTTGGGATTATAAACTACCATAATAAACTAAGTATTAATCAGTGAAACTTCTGTTTAGATTCCATCAATAACACTGCATAAAAAGTATGGATGTCAGTCATACAGATGCGTAGTATTAGCTAAAGACTACTGGTAACAATTAAATTAATGCAATTGCGAACATGAAATCCATGAAAAGAAAAACGTAATAGTGTCAGGTACCCGTTAGATATAGCCGTTTATGTGACGGTTATAATCGTTGCTGTTTGTCACATCCCTGTTAATCACTGATCTGGAAGAAGATTTTGTAGAATTTTGTTTAGCATGAGGAGCGGTAAGAAGATTACTGCTAGCGTTATAGATTCATAAGTGGTTGATTTTTCAGATACAGCTTTTCTGCCACGGTTTGTATCAGTTTGTATTCGAAAATTTAAATTTAAATTAAGTGCAGGTTTTCATTTTGTTTATGCTACTCTCAAAAGAAGAGAGAATACTTGTTAGGTCCTCACTACCGGCGATATCCGCATACTATGCCTGAAGAGGAGTTCTGTAAACAAGAGATCTGACAAGTGCGTTCTCGTCAAAATTCAGTGTAGCACAGAAACTTCGAGCGCGGCAACTAACCACATCCTCCCCATATGGGAGGGCTGAAGTTTCATCTAGTCCCTTACTAGAAGCGAAGTCAGACAGAATAAATTGACCAGAACCTCTTACACTGAGTACGAAGTAATCGGAGAAGCCAGAAGTCTGCTACCAGACCACACACTTCACAGGTATATAGCATCAGCGGGAGGTTTAGAGCCTTCAAAGCTGTATATTTAGATAGACCGGGCATAAGATAACTATCGCGCCCTATCCCTGTTTATGTCCTCTGCAAATGGTCACGAAAAGTTAGGTGTTTGTCAAGAGTGACTCCTAGGTATCGAATAGAAGTTCTCCATTCTATTCTTTAGTCCAGGAATGTGGAAGTTAATAGCTTGTTTGTGGAGTTTCGTCGTTTGATAGACAGGTTAGCGTAGCTTTTGTTTGGTTTTGGGTTTCAAACAGTGCTGGACGGCACGGATAGGTATTTGAATAGGATTCTAGGTTCTGTTCTGCACAACAAGACGTCATCAACAGTTTGGAAGTATTACGTCCTGCGCCGCTGGAAACTCTGTCACAGGATTAACTAGTGTGTGACGTCAAACTTCTATGGATTTGGATGTTGAGGCATCCACTATTACAAAGGAACGTTGATATAGCAAACAGGATTCTTTGCAGGGGCACCGTTATGTCAAGTCGCTGAGAAGGCCTTCTTGGCGTTCGGTCTAGTCGTACCTTGAACCCATGATTATCAACTTCTACAACACTCAGCAGGTGCTGGGTGGTCAAGTGCTACGGACGCAAAGCAAATTGATGGGTTGGATTAACCTGTATATCTGCCAGAAGCGGCAACACGCAGGGAAGTATAAGTGGGAGGGATACGAGTAGGGAGAGATAATTTCCATTTTGACCAAGGAAATGTAATGAAATGTTGAATTAAAATACAAATCACAGCCACGTTTCTCAACAATTCTGAGTCATTCTGCTGTTTAAAGATTATTATAGCTTTCTTCTTTTTATTTATGGCTCTCTGCGTCCCATTGTTATTGAACGTGAAATACCGCATACGTGTCCTAAATCTACGACATGGGTCAATCGGTTCAGTTTCCATTCAAAGGAAGCGGTGCTAAGGATTTTTATGGCCAAAAAATACGTCATCCTCCATCGTGTTTGAACCCACGAAATCGGAATGTTAGGCTAGCATGTTAACCCTAGAATACGGAAGACGATATTTCTGATATACCTAGCAAGAAAAAATCACATTTCGGCTAATGACCATTTTAAACCAGTATTCTTATTTGTTGCTTTCCTCTATTGGCCTTACTGACAGTAATGGACTTTCGTTTACCCTCGTTCTCGCTGCTGTCAGCCTGAAAGACCCTCGAAGTCCCATCATAACAATGTACCATGTTTTTAATTAATAATTAAAGTTAAATAAAGTATTCAGAAGCATCCAATCATTATTTTGTGAAACTGTTCTAGAACTAGTCTAGGAGAATTTGATTTAAATTCTGATTTCATTACAGTCTGATTTTTAAAAGAAGATACGTGAAGGTCATCTGTTTCTTCACGGAAGGAGCTGCAGTGTTGCCTGGAAGCAGATAGCAAGTTACGCATTACCGTCTTTACCGTCTCAACAGTCGAATTATATAAACAACGTTCGAAGTTAATTTACCTCAACAAAAACATGCACATTTAATCTGTATAGCCTACTTTAAGAACAAAAATAAGTTCTCAATGTACGAGGTGCATCCAGAAAGTAAGTTTCCCTATTTTTTAAAAACATAGACACATAGTTACATGAACAACTTTATTGGCAACAGCTGCAGCAATGTTTGAGGGATTTTTCGATAATCAGCAAAAGAATTCCGATACTTGTCATGTCGTAAGATCAACTTTTGTATTCCTATGTCCTAGAGATCCGCCTGTGAATGAAACCTCCGTATGAGTCGTCTTCAGCTCTTCGTTGTTGTCGAAACTTTGTACGGAGGACAGGAATTTCTTGAGGTGCAAGAAAAGATGGAAATAGCTGAGAGCAAAATCAGGACTATATGGTGGTCGATCAAACGTCTCCCAGCCGAACTTCTGCAAATGCATTGACTGCTGCTTGATTTCCGGGGTAAAATGCAAATTCACGTCTCATTGCCCACGACGACCCTGTCGAGGAACTCGTCACCATCACCATCACCACGATACGCTGCAGAAATGTCGGTGTTGCTTCTAAGCGTTCCGTTTTGTGCTCGGACGTCAGGTTTTTCGGCACCCACCTTGAACAGCAGGTGCTTAGCGACAATTTCATGCAACAAGGATCGGGATATCTGCGGAAAAATGACTGTTTAGCTCCGTCAGTTATCCATGATGCGCTGACGCACCAGCTGAATCAGGTGATCTTTGATGAGGGTAGGTCGCTCACTGCGCTCGTCATCATGGACACTTCGACCACCTTTGGACCAGCGTCGCACCATCTGTTTGCTCATGATGTTCTAGCCCCAAACCTAACAGAGCTGACATGAATTTCGATGGGCGATAAGGAATGCGCGTTAAGGAACTGCACCTCTTAGGCAGTAGGAGAACAAATAAGAGATGCCACTTCGAGGAACCGCTGCCGCCCTACTGTCTCTAGGCGAGACTTGTCCGGGCAGCATATGCTTGTCATGCCATAGATCTGTTACGCTTGCATAATGTTCCCGGCTAAATATGTTTACTTTAAAGGAAACAGAATCGGGAAACTTACTTTCTGGATGCGCTTCGTACATTCGCTACATTCACTTGTAGCGTCTTCATATGCATGAGTATTCTTTAAATTACTAATGACTCTGTCAATTGAGATTACCAATTAGCACCGCCAGTGTGCCAGCAGTTTAACCGACAGGAGTTCATGGTCATTGTACTTACAGGTTATCTGCGGCTAGTTTTAGTTCATGTGTAATATTTCAGAGTTACCAATGAAAGAGCTCTGCACAGATTAACAATCAATATACATGGGCTCTGCCAAATGTCGTTCTGCTTCTCCAGGATTATGGTTCACGGTCAAATTGGACACACGCATTTGTGATTCGTATACTTTATGAGAAATAATGTTAAAGTTACAGCCGTTAAAATATGATAAATGAAAAACCACAACAGTGCTTCACAAACTAACGCTATGCACTTGTCAGACAGCTGCTGCTAATGTTCATTGGGGCTGGTTTGGCTTCCTTCCTAAAGGTCAACTCGCTCCAATCCCTTTTGCGGCAATTGTTAGGTGCGGTTAAAGGATGAAAGAGGGGAAAACTACAAAGATCCTAGAGCTAGGAAGTAAAATCTGCGGAAATGCCATTACTACTTCTATATTTCTTTTATGAATCTCGTAGCAGAGACTGTGCATATCTTCAATGAGGTGGAGATATACTTTTTAGAGCCATCAACGTACTAATCGAGCCAGAAAACACAATGAAGTTTTTGTCACTTGATTCGAAGATGTATTCTACGGCCTTTTTCACTGCATATTGCTCACAAGAAAACAGAGAACAGAAGTGTGGTAATGTATATTTGTTTTTCCCCTCTGCAAGATTTCTACATTCAGGCAATCAATCGGTCATTTATGTGGGTTGAGGAAAACCTGAAAAAAAAACTCCATCTGTTCTGGCGAAATTTGAAAAGTGGACTTCCCATTCATAAATCCAAAACTTCAAGACCTTCACTCTAAACGTGTATGTGGAATTTTTAAAATTTTCTTTCCAATGATACTTTCTCACAGATCTAACTTATTTAATGAAGTTTTTGTCACTTGATTCGAAGATGTATTCTACGGCCTTTTTCACTGCATATTGCTCACAAGAAAACAGAGAACAGAAGTGTGGTAATGTATATTTGTTTTTCCCCTCTGCAAGATTTCTACATTCAGGCAATCAATCGGTCATTTATGTGGGTTGAGGAAAACCTGAAAAAAAAACTCCATCTGTTCTGGCGAAATTTGAAAAGTGGACTTCCCATTCATAAATCCAAAACTTCAAGACCTTCACTCTAAACGTGTATGTGGAATTTTTAAAATTTTCTTTCCAATGATACTTTCTCACAGATCTAACTTATTTTTAAGGATGAGTTATTCAAGTTTATAACAGAGAGATCATTTTATAATAACACAGTATAAGCAGATCATTTCAATATCGTAGACCATGAATTAAATCCTAAGACAAAATTGTTGAAATATAAAAACACACCAAAGAGCTTTAAAATAGACGGTACAGTTAAATTTAATTTACAATAATAAACCTCTGAAATATGAGCACCTCTAGAGCTCTTCATTATTTAAAGCGTAATGGAGCGTATAGCTTTTATTATGTTAGGCTTATACTACTCCATTCCTGTATTTTCAAGAGTTTCCCAGAAACTACATAATTCGTGAATCATCTTAATGTCCGTCTTTATTTTTCACAAGTTTAGAAATGGATGAAAGGAAGGTTTCGCGTCGGTACATGGTTTCTATTTATTTTAATTCCGAACGAAATGCTGCTGTAATTGACTACAGTTGACATGTAGATTATAGATGCTTAATATTTCTAAGTTTAACACCATAAATATTCACAATATTGTCGCGGCGAAAAGCACAGAAAGTTTGGTGCCGAGAGATAAGCGCGGCTTGTGTACCCAAAGAGCCTGCAGATAAAGGTAACAGTCGGATAGTGTATCACTGAGATAAGACTTACCGACACAGATAAGTGAGGTAATTGGAACATTCTGGTAACGTCTTGATTGTTTTATGGAACTTTCGATGTCTTGTTTACTCCAGAAATATCTAGTGATTGTTACAGAAATATCTCGAACTTATCAATGAGGTATTTAAGAAGGCGACGACTGGCGAAGAGTCAGTCGTGAACAGATGTTGTGTAACACGAGTGTTGTAAACAGAGGTAATCAGAACATTTGTTGTGATCATCGACCTTGGTAGACTGTGTGGTGTATATGACGTAATGTTGTTACGTGAGAATTGAACAGTGTATTTCTACGGAAATAAAGAACGGTTTTAATTTCTGCAACTCGGACTTTTAATTCTACGAACGCACAAAGTCACAATATGTATGTAAATCAAATAAGTAAACTAAGAGTTAAACATAGCTAATGGCGTTCTGAAATAAACATAGACTAATAAACACCTCTTTCGTTTCGTTATCTTAATTTAAAATAACCTATCAAAGAAAACACATCAACGCAAACACACGGATTTAACTAATCCTCTTTGTCGGCAAAATTATTGCGTCATCGCTTCCGAAGCCGTGATTGCTGAGCGAAAACTAAAGCAACCTTGTACTTAAACCGTGTACTAGTTTCACACCCATATAGTGTTTCATTTTCACACAATTTCATTTTCGATGTTAGCTGGAAGCATCTATTCAATTTGCGCTTGTTTTCAGGAACTTCCCAGCCAGATGTAAGCGTAAGGCGCTAAGCTGCGTTACAATTGGGAAACATATCAACTTCCCAAGACTTTAAAGAGCAATAATATATAGCTTTTATAAGCATCTACACCAAAATGTACTGTACTATACAAACTGAAAGCATTTCTGGAAAATATCTATTCTGATTATTATGTACCGTAGCAAACTAAACTTTTATATGAACGGTTTATGAAAGAGGAATAAATTGACAACACTACTTAAAAAATCATATCTCCGCGATAAAAATAGGTGATTCTTAAGAAAAAAAAAAAGATGGGCTGATTTTGAAAATCGCCATAGAAATGTCCTATCACGTCAGATTAGAAAGATATGAAAACATTTCTCGCTTACGAGGTTTTAGATAAGATATGTTACATTTATTATTGTGATATGATGTATGGTATAGTATTATAAGTATATAATGGTGAATTAAGGTTAATTCAAATGTCGCTTTACATGCCTGCAATAATATTTCGACTATATATTTGAGGGAGATACCTGTAACTGTGCTTAAAAGTGCTTGGTAGCATGTGATTGCCTCTTGTACTCCAAATTGCACAAGAAACCAACAATAATCTCCCATCATTACTTGGTGCGTCTTCTACATGACAGAAATGTCCTGATGAAACCATTCCCCTTCTTCATCACTAACATCATCCAGATTTTCTGGAGAAAAGTCTAAATATGAATGAAGGAAGTGGATTTTGTAGCCGCTTGCCCTACTGTTATACCACATAATGTTTTTGCGTATCATGGTTGTCCCATAAAAACACAAAACAATATTTTGTGAATCCTCCTTTTAATCCAAACAGCAAATCAATTATTTTAAAATCACCATATATTTTCCAACAATGAACCTCATATTTTTAAACACACACAAGTTTGGCCATATTTTCATAATTTTGTTGAAGACCTACAAAATAGAAAGCTGGTGCAAATGGAAGTTCGTTATAAAGTAACACAGCCTGAAAGCTGAACTTTGTTTAATCTATAAACAATTGCCAGTCATCTGAGTTAGGCTTAATAATATAACTCACTCACTAAACCATTGAGTCTATACATAAACATATATTCTCTTCCACTGAAAAAATATTTCGCAAATTTCTGATGTCTATTTCAAAACTATGTAACTTTTGTAATGGGTGCAAGTAATTTCCATTGTTGCAGCTTGGAACCTAGACGTTAAGATTCTTCTTTTGACAAATTTAAGTCACTTTTGAAACCACTCAAGTCTACTTGATTCACAAACCAGAATTTCTGGTTGAAAGTTGGGGTATTTTGAGTACATGCATAGTTAAATTGTACAAAATATTTTTATCTTAACACCTTTTAAGTGCCTGCGTAAGTAATAGTGTAGGAAAAGGGTGAACAACATATGACACGCGAGTTACCGGCTTAAATGATACGCGAATTCGTTTTCGATTATGTATATCTAAAATATCTACAAATCGTAACGTGATGTACCATTTTAAGCATTATTTTCAGAATTTACATGTGAAAATGGACTGGAGGCATGCATTGTCTTCGTGGAGGTGAATTCCGTGTTAGGTAGTGTAATTGAGTAGAGAATGTATGTGTGGGTTTGGGTAATATTTGCAGCCTCGACATTTAAGTATGCACCATTTAACGTTACATACTATGGTCGACATTTGGACTATCCATTCAATTCAATCTGTCCTACATGTTCTTTTCCGTTACAAGAGAGACATTTATACTTTCCTCTACATTTGGAGCCAATGACTATGTATATGAACGAAAGCCAATTGCGTCCCTGACCATGTAAGTCCTTAAATTAGTCCATTTGTCATTCCTCTGCCCTTGTCAGCTGGGCATAATTGGACCTTGACACCAGATTTTTAATCGAGAACATTGAACGAGCAGCCATATAAAACGTGCAACCGTCCCGTCGCCGGTGAACGCAACTTTACGGAAATTCAGAGCGCAAGAGTGAATACTGCTTCATTCACGTCACATATGTTGAAAATAGACACCAAGATAGTGCTAAAATAACTTTAAAATCCATGTTTACAAGAGTTAATACAATAATTGCAAACAAAATTAAACTAAACGAAATCTTACAATAATCTGGTATTGCTGAAACATGTTCTGAAAATGTTTAAAAATTCTACTACTGTGTGCCTAAATTCAATTGTACGTAATTTTTAAAACGCATACAATTAGATCTAAAACTTTTCTTAAATATGTCGAAAATATCAATACATAACAAGTGTAAATTTTCAAATTATTAAAATACACTCTAAATCGGCTTCCAAACCCTCTTAGGTCAAATTAATACAGGTTCTAGTCAGATGGTTTCGCCGGGGTCCACATTCGAGAGGCATGGAATCGATCCCCATGGCCGATCTACCTGAGCCATGGATTTTTGGTTTTTTTTTCCCCTGCACACCATGTGAGTGCTGGGTAGGTTAATCAATCCCCCGAATTTCTGTCCCTCCATTTCATCTCCATTATCATTTCACATCATCTTTCATCTGGTGGTCTCTTTCAGGGTAGAAGTGTCGGCGGGTGTCTCGGCGGTGTATGCAGGAGGATATGCTCTGCGGGAACCACTTCTTCCCCCGGTATGTCGGTTGCTACTCTCCGAACCGACTGCTGGTTCGCTTCCCGAACCACAGTAGGGGGAATGTCCGTTGTCCTGGCCTACCTAGGGAGGTTTCCATCTAAGTTAAATGTTGGGACCTTGCCCTCTGCACTGTCGTGGCGCCTCATCCTTCCTCCCGGGGATACCCCACTTATGGGCATAGGTACAGTAGATCAAGACTGTTCGCAGTGCCAAATCCTAATCCCAATTTTAATCCTAATACAGGTTCTAGAGGAGAGTAAAATTCACTGCAAAGCATGAAATCGTTGACTATTAAAATCGATATATGCAACAGTGACAGCGCATGACGTTTTACCATACTCTTAAACTTTTGTCTAGCGCACAATGGGAAAGGCAATTAACAGCCTGGCTAGAGCTTAATGCACCAATACCTCAATCACGACGACCATCAAATCCCGTCATTAGAGAATCTGTTATCCAGATAAGCAAGGACTTGAACATACCAGGAGAAGAGGATAAATATCTAATAGTGTGCTCGCGCACGCACACATGTCATTTCAAGAATAATCATTGAAAAGTTAATCTGTTATACAATTGTGCAGCTTTTTTTCATTCCTCCCTTATTTCCTTATTTTCTACATAAAAACTGTTACAATAGGCAAGGACTACATCAATAATGTCTTTGATTGCAACAATATTTATCTTAATTTTTACTTTGGACTATTTAATGAAATGGAACGTTTACAAGTTTTAATAAACCAAAATAAATGATTTATATGCATAAACAGATATAAACGAGAGAACATTTAATTTCTTGAAAATG
This sequence comes from Mantis religiosa, assembly GCA_030765055.1. Classification (NCBI taxonomy): domain Eukaryota; kingdom Metazoa; phylum Arthropoda; class Insecta; order Mantodea; family Mantidae; genus Mantis; species Mantis religiosa. The sequence continues at coordinate 94,652,296 of CM060951.1, forward strand.
CCTGACAAAAGACATTTATTTCTGTGACATCTCCCAGCCAATAAATATTATCAAATTATTTTTGAAATATTTTAACTGGAATAGCGTGACTTCTCTGTGAATATTTTGTTGAAGATTTAGAAGTATTTGTTTACATAAACCTTACTGTTCAAATACTTCCACAGAAATGTATTTTTTGTCCGCTTGTAGATGTTAAAGGCAGTTTCACAAATAAACGAATCTTATTAAAATTGAAAAGTTGTAAGCGTTTTGAATCACTGACTGGAAAGCAGGTATTTGGATAAATAGGGGTTATATGTGGGACATAATTTTCGAGCATTTTTGTATGAATGTAATACATTAAACGTAAAAACGGACAATAAAATATGATTACTGCAATCCTTGCATACTCCACATCTGGTGAAGATGTGCGAATTCCTAGCCCAGTGATAGATCTGACCTTGTAATAAATTCGCATGTCTTGCGAATATCTAAAGGACTTACTGGAATTGGGTTAGACTCGAGTGGTTCCCGAGATTGGGTGTCTCTAGGCGGTGATGCCCAGGCTGGGTTAACGTCCTTGTCTACCAGTCTAGAGAGCTGAAAGATGGGTGCTAGTTCGCCGTCGCCCTCCTGAGGTTTTCGGTAGCCTTCCCATTTGGTGATGCGTGTAACTGAATATCGACTTCCGTCCTCGCGTAAGTTGTGGTAGAGGGCCACTGATGTTTGAAGGAGCCTCGGTTCCGTATAGATAGATCACCTTGTACTTTTCCTACAGTGGTATATAACGGGATGTAATAAATTGCTACATCTCGTTGTTTTCCCCCAGTATGGAACCAGAACGTACACCGAGTCTTCAATCGAGCTTAGAAGTTTCCAATTGTAAAAACTAACTCTTCCCCAGATCTTTGACTACATGCTAGGGGGAATCAGTTAGCACGTCACAGGAGATATAGTTTGGAATGCCGGAAACAAACATCCTGTAGAGCACCTGCCTGCCGTGCAAGGGGTCCCGGGGTTGACTGCCGGCTGGGCGTGGGGATTTTTCTCCAACCAAGATGATTCCCCATCTTCCCTAGAGCTTGGAAGTATGAATAAGAGTGAGACTGTGTGCGTGATCTAATGATTAATAATACAAAGTATAAGCAACCCAACGTATACGAGTTAACATTATGGATATGTTCGAAAGGAGAACGGCCACCGATATGACCACTACAGTTAAAGGGTATAAATGGATAAAAAATATCCAAAATACCGTATCAAGTAATTGTTAAGAATATTTTGAACGTGAATCAGTGGAAATAACGAAGTGAGAAAATGAACCTGACCTTGAAGTGACTTCTTCTTCTGGCATCACTATTAAAAATCAATCTTTCTGCATAAGCAGTTTATTTACCTTACAAGTTCCGGGAGTTATGCTGACACGATAGTCTAAACATAACGAATGTGCAAAAATGCAGCACAGTTTTTTCATTTGAAGCTGGGTGTTGCTTGAGCCTGTGGAAGTTTATAATAACTGACAGTGAGTCAAAGATACAATAATGACAATTCCCGTTTTATTCAACCGCACTGAACCAGTAAGCTAGCGTGATTACTTTCAACTACTATTCGTAAAAAGTCTTATCCTTCTATCTTGCTATCGAGAAATGCTATTATTACATATATCCTTACACATACAATGACATTAGGGAAATATAGCAGGTTTCAGTAATAATCAACTTTTTAAGAGCTGGACGAATGTGATGGTTTTGCTAGTCTATTTTCTTTGGATGACCAGGACATACAAGCATACAAATAACGAACTACTATTTGGTACAAATATAAGCATTTGAAAATGAAAAACAGTAAAAAATATCTCGAAACGGTTTTCTCTGTTAACATATATAACTAAATAATAAATAAATGAATAAACAAATTATGTTCTTTAGACATATCCACATTTTTTGGGTAATAGGTTTCAGTCTACCAATCATGCACAAGTCATCCAAAATGAAATAACTTTGGAGGTTAATCACAAAGACATACGTTTCATTTTCACGCAGAGAGTTTAAATATATGTAAATTACTTAAAATCGTTAGAATGCTTTTTGAGAAACGCTAAGTTTTCGAAAATTTCTCTTTGAAGAGGGCGACTTACAGTAGGGATTTCTTGAAAATACCCAAGTGGCATTCTTGGGAGATTCTGAAAATATCAAGTTGGTATTAACCGACTATTCATTTTTGATTTTAATAGACACGCAAGTTAGCAAGCAAGCAATCCAGCAAGCGCCCGTCCATACACGTGAGTGCACGTGGAGTACAGAAGACCTTTTTGGCTGGCCGCGTAGCTCAGTCGGTAGAACACCTGCTGCCGTGATAGGGGTCGCGGGTTCGATTCCCGGCGGTGGGGGGGACTTTCCTCCTACCAAGATGATTCCCCATCTTCCCCAGAGTCTGGAAGTATGAACGAAAGTGCAAATGTGTGCGTGATATAATAATTTAAAAACCTAACGAATACGAGTTAACACCACCGATATGTTTCAAAGGAGAACGGCTGCCGATAAGTCCATTGCAGTTTGTAGCATGATTTCTATTCTGCTACACATGCAATGATTGAAGACGATGAACTATAAGCCCTGCGTTGTGAAAATCTTGTTGAAACAGAAGCTTTGTTGCTGGGGGGATAGTGTGATGTTGAAGAGGCTATGTGCCCCACGTTGTGGCGACATATGTAGCAAGATTCCTCCGTTGTTGCGGGTTTCGATGCCCCAAAGTTGCGAAAACATATAGCAACATTCGTGCTGGTGTCTCGTTTCCCGTCGTTTTTCTTACTTCGTCCCAACTATTATGACTTAATGAAGAATATGGTCCCCGAAGTTATCAGGAAAATCCTTAATTATATTTCAGCTAGCTTTTAGTATTCTTCTGTTATATTCTTACTTACAGCAATGAAAACTTTTAAGTTACAAGGGTGGTAACGAGTGAAGAAATCCTTAAGATTTTTAATTTGAATTTCTGTAAGAAATCAATCTTTTGTTTATTTCTTTTAACACCAAATCCATTACAATTCTTATCACAAAACTGTGATCGGAATCAATCTAATACTTCAAATTGAACTAACACTTAAATATTTTCGAGCAGTTTGAAAAGCTCCGATCTCTTCGGCGATTCAGAAAGAAGATCAATTTTCTTTCGGTTTCTACACCAAGATTATTTAATCCTTCGTTACTATCGCTACCCATATACTACTTTTATATGATTGATCGATTTGCTACTACGTCACATTACGTAATACAATTATTACTACGGCCAATCACAAAATTACATATATAATATAAATATAAATCGAAACAACTTTTACAAGTTAAAGGTTAAGTATAAAAAATAAAGTTTTTTTTTTCAGAGTTGAACGTTCCAAATCGTATTTCTACTGAGATTTCGATATAGAATTTTGGGTGCAATGCAACATGCCTCGTGTTTACTATACGCCATAGAGAAAGTAAAACACCCAAACCTTTTTACCCGCAGAAATTTATTTCCGTATATATTTTGTAAATTATTTATGCACGGATTATTTTTCTACCAGTAAAGCAAGACAAATTTTGATAAAAGTGTTTTAATTCATATTTGATAGCAGATGCCCAACAATTGAGATAAGGCTAATGCAACAGTTAACTGATTTGTATACAAATAATATATCTGCCTATATATCGCATACTCCGTGCGCAAACTCAAATAAAGGACAGAATTAAAACACATCACCTAAAATATTTAGTACAAGAATTAAACAAACATAAGACGATACACCCGGAATATACGGTAATTCTACAAACAATACCTTATTTAACACAAATTGGGTATTTTATGCTTTGTGACTTTCTTTCGGTTCCTGTTTAACTAGTAAAAATAAAAAGGAATAATAAAATAAAATGAAAGGGAATTTAAAGACACTCACATGTAAAGCGTGTATTTTATTTATGAATTCTCAACTGAAGGATGCGTTAATTAACATCACTGGAGTTATTTTAGGATTTTTTTCCGGAGAGGATTCGGCACTCTGACCAATCTTGGTATACTGTACCTTATGCCCCTAAGTGGGGCATCCCCAGGAGGAAGGAGAGAAGACAGAGGGCGGCCGTCTTAAGGAGCCGCGACAGTGCAGAGGGCTCAGTTTTGGATTACGGCTAAAATTAAGTTACAGTTAAAATACAATGATTACGGGAAAGAGTACCTGCGTGTTTATATAAACAAACATTATAACTATAGTCCTTGGTGCAACTTTCGAAATGTTAATACTTGCAATAACTTCATGGCTTTACAGAACTTTTGAACTAACGTAATCGAATTTGAGGAAACAATTATTTAATTTATTATTAAAAACATTGTTTTAATAAGCTATACTACAAGCTATAACATATTAATCTGTGAGTCCGTAAGCATAACATGGCTTTGGGAAATAGAAAAAAGACAGAAATTGAAACCCAAAATAAAATACGTTTTAAATTGATTTCACTCACTTTTCTGAAAAATAAAACATTTTACAATAATATAAAATATTAAGATATAAAGTATGTTAACTTTAGTTATTCTAATTTCCGTGAATCAGTACTCCTAAAATCCAGTGTGTAACAAATAGACAAAGTATTGTAAGGTATACGCTGTTTTATAAGTAGCCCGCCCACAAGTTGCTCCTATGAAACTGTTTCATATCCTAATTTACGTCTTCGAACGTTAAGTCATATTGGACGATGAATGAAACGGGTGAAATGATGCTCAAATGAATCCAGGGTCCATAGAGCTCAGAGATAGATTACATTAATCTTTCAGGATAAGGGAAAACTCCGGAAAACCCCTTATCCAGGTAACTCATCCTGACCGAGATTCGAACTCGGGACCTTCTGAACGTGAGGCGGACACGCTTCTATCTACGCTACCGAGGCGGGTGGCTTGTGATAAAGAAATCGTTTTTAAACAGTTAATATCACATTTGTCTATTGAGTAGCTTAAAAAGGGTTCAGTAATTGTGTTAGATTTTATAAGTGCTAGACTTAGCTATTGAGAAACAAGTAAACGCGAAGCTTTAATAACAAGGTTGGAACTGAAATAGTGTCAAAAGTGAAACAAAGATTTAATTACTTTAATGTTTTCTGAAATCGAAGTTGTCACTTATTTATCTATTTTTAGGTCGTTTTACTTTATATCAAATGTACAGTAAGGACAACAAACAGGCCATCTTCCCGCTAAGCAAGTGTTCAGTGGGACTGCAAGCCTAAATAAGAAGCGAAATCCGCTTTTATTGGGGTTCAGCAACATATTCTACGGCTAGGCCTCCCTTGCTTCATTTCCCCATATTCCTTTTCTTACATAAAATATCCCTTTGCTACGCTGAATCAACTGGCGGTCTTTATTTGTCATATGTTGACAACTCTGCATCTACATTTACAAAAAAAGCGGAGAATGGTATCTGTGGAAATCATTTTCGGAATCAAGTATTCATATTTATTCCAAATTATTTGATTGCTCTGCCCCCTCTCCCTCACAAAAGATTATATTTACATCACTTCCAGAAGCACACATATTTGATCAATTTGCAGATACAGTTTAGATAATTTATTGTAATACATTGTCCAAAATACGCAACTTTAGGGTAAACAGAATAATCTTAATTTGAATATAAAATGCAATTTTGTTTTACCTCCAGTATTTCCGAATAAAATGTTGTCAGGGTGGAAATATAGGGGAGATAAATTCCTTCCTTACTCCCCTCACCCAAGTTACGCCAGGGTGCATAATATTCATTCAAACTATTAATACAACAATCAACAATCGCTAAAATTCGGAATATTTCTACATTCAAAAATGCACCAATCGTATCTGTGATATCGAGATATCGTTCTCGAATTTAAACTAATTCTAACGGATAAGAAGTTTAACAGTTGAAAACCTATATAAATTGTTCTTTGTTTCTCTAAGAGAATTACGTAAACAGGGAAGGAAAAAAAGTTAGATATCTATATTAAAACAAATATGTATTAAAATTAGTAGCCAGTACACAAAAATAATACAACGCTGGTGACCTGAAGATAGTTATTAATTTATGCTGCTTTAAATTATTAAGCTAAATAAACCTAAAAGTATTTTTGCTGCATACAGTTAAGATTCATCGGTTTTGTTGTATTAAGTTCCTTCAGTAACTTTACAAAACATGTATGTCCCTGTAAATATAAGTATAAAAATGACTCACATTTGTATTGTCTCCTCTGGTGGAAAGGAAGACAGCGTCTGTGGCCATAAAACCACGTGGATGAGACGTTAGCTGTTGTCTGGGTATACTTTGTCGGAGAAACACTTACGGCTCTTGCTCTGATTCAGTGAATGGACGCACTGGGAGCAACTCTGCCTGAACACGGCCAGTTCACTTCGCGACACAGCAGAAATGTCAAACAGGGAGGGGGAAAATGACAAGACCGCGGCGGGTGGGCACCGTGCCGAAAACAAAAACCTTTCCCAACACCCTTCACATTCTTAAAGCGATCTATCTCTAACATTTAACCAAAAGATTGCAGAAAATTAAAAAGGTATGTTTATAATAAAATACTTTCTAAGCATAAAAAAATGTTTTTTTTTTTTTCCGCATGATGCAAAACCACAAATTAATCGAAGCTATAAATAGCTGCATCCTTGCTAGCAAAGTTTAACTTTGTTTTCTCCCAAAATTTCTTTGAGCAGTTTTCGACATTTAGTATGATAAAACAGTTTATCAATGTGTTTCAAAATTCTTAGCTTTTATTCGATTAAACACTCTCTTAATTGGAAAATTATTTCGAAATTAATAGAAAAATTATTTTTTCTAGTAATTTTTGCATTAATTCATTATATGAATTTAATCTGATAAAGCATTTGATATGCCCGCATTATATTTTTATAATAAATAGCTAAACACTAAACTGAAACTGATACGTCTCAACCTGATAAAATTCTAAATAAATTACATTAAAGAAATGATCCAGATAGTTTTTTAAAACAATGCTCCAATTTTGAAAAAGTCAATTTCTAACTTTAGTTCAATAAATAATTTTGAAAATGTAAATATTAGCAAGTTTTCTGGAATAATTGGGACAGGAGAGATTAAAACTCAATTAGATTAAAAATTACATTTTTTTTCTGTTTAGGGTTATATTATTATTATTATTATTATTATTATTATTATTATTATTATTATTATTATTATTATTATTATTATTATTATTATTATTATTATTATTATTATTATTATTATTATTATTATTATTATTATTATTATTATTATTATTATTATTATTATTATTATTATTATTATTATTATTATTATTATTATTATTATTATTATTATTATTATTATTATTATTATTATTATTATTATTATTATTATTATTATTATTATTATTATTATTATTATTATTATTATTATTATTATTATTATTATTATTATTATTATTATTATTATTATTATTATTATTATTATTATTATTATTATTATTATTATTATTATTATTATTATTATTATTATTATTATTATTATTATTATTATTATTATTATTATTATTATTATTATTATTATTATTATTATTATTATTATTATTATTATTATTATTATTATTATTATTAGTTTGACATTTTTTAAACATTTTGATATATGGTTTAGTGTTAAGAAAGCATTACAAATATTTTAAATATATATTTTTTTAAATTCTACTGCATGAACCCTCATTTTCATCATTCCAGAAAAAAGATAGTAATTTTTTGAACACGTGGGTTAAAAATATGAAATATAGTTAATTTATTAAGATTTACGTTGCAGTGATTGGTACCACCACTACTACTAAGATGGCTGCTGTTTTTGTGAGGGAAAAATAGTAAAAATAAGAATTTTAAAAACAGTTGCATTATATTATTCTTGTAAAATACATTTTGTGTTACAAAGGCACAGTTTTCTCAAACGATATGAAAGATCAATAACTCAGTTTTAACACAGAGTTATGGATGTAATTTTGTGTTGATTAGTGATATATTGTTTGAAAAGTTTCTTGTTTTATAAAGTAAATTATAGAAAAAATTCAAACGTTGACATAACAGACCCTATATAAAATGTAGTTCCATATAGTTATAAACATGTGTGAAACAGCTGTAAAAATTTCACGATGATATCTAAAGTAGTTACAGAGAAAAGCGCACAAATTTAGCAACTTTAACTTTGATGCGATAGGGCATCATTATTAAAAAAATCAGTGTTATAGATATTTCTGTAAACTTATATTTTGATAACATGAACTGTGTGCACATATTTTGAAAAACAAATTTTATGTGTTACATTAACGTAACTTCATTTAAATATTTCTCAACAAACTTATTTTATAAACGCTTGTTTTCGTATTTACTTGGTATTAATCAAGATAAATATTTGTGAAACATTATTTGCACATTTTTCCCCTTAATAAAATGAATGTGGAGGATTACAGCAGACGTAAGGTAGTTAAATATTTTAAGAGCTGGTCGCTATGCGATGCTTTCGAAATACCTTTCTCTTTGTATAACCAAGAAAAAACAAGAAAGGAACGGGAGTTTAACGATTTCCAATTTAAGAAAGCTGTAAATGTTTGGAAGTTTAAAACCTTAAAAGTATCTCGAATGTAATTAATTCCAAAAAGAGAATAGAACAAGTATTAGACAGAAGTTGTGTGTTAATGACATCTACACTATTTTCTGCTGTAAGATTTAGCGTATATTTTACATTTTACCGACCAGTTGTACAAAGGTGTTCAGAATGAAGAGGAATTCAGGATTTTTCTGAGAAAATTGATGATGCAAATTTCATTTCTCATGAAAATATTTTAATATTGTGGTACTGAAATCAAAATCTTAAGAGCCATTTTTAGAAATTCAAAATTTTTAAAAATGTTCAGTTCAATGGGCAATGTGAGGTGAGCGCATTCTCTTTTTCACTTTTGGTGCCGCCATTCTTGTAAGATGCTAAATTAAATATCAATTTTGTTATTTAACCAAATCGCCATATTTGATTTGTCTTTTTAGCCAGATACGTTATGGAGCTTTTTCTAAGAGTTTTTTTTTATTCAAAGGACCATAGAACAGATCTTTATAGTGAAATCTTGACATTGATATTTTATGTGGAATATGACTATTCTTCTACTTATAATACAAAATGCTTCTCTGAATTTACACAACAAAACAATATTCATTAAACGTTGTAAACTAGAATTTTGAGGCACGACGAAAACATATTTGTTAGCAAAACAACTGGCATTAATTTGAAGTTATTTTACAGACTGTGGGACTTCGTCATTAAACCTCCTCTTTGGCAGCATTTGAATGTTGGATCGTTCGAAGCCTCCCACTTAGAAAATTCTGACCTACCCAGTTATGTTCCAACATTTCTTGTTAAATATTGTGACGTTTTACAGAAGCATAGGCCTTTGACAATCATTCGACCAAAGTTATGGGCTATAATGAAGAGATATGGTGGGCCTCATCATTTAATAAGAGCAGTACAAAGTTTATATGTCACCAATGAAATACAAATAAGCTGCAATGCAATAAGTGGCTCAGAAATAAGACATATTTCACAAGCAGCAAGACAAGAGTGTCCATTATCACCTGTGTTGTTTTGTATTTATATAAATGACGTGGCCAAAATTTGGCAAGAACAGCTGATTTATAATTTTACTCTTAACAAGGGTATTTTAAATACACACCTTTCTGCAGACGATCAAGGTTGTGCTTGCAGAAACGGAGAACAGTTTACAAAGGACTGTGTGGATGTTGCATGAAGTGGCAAAGTCCTAGAATTTAAAGATCTCTGTACAATGGCAGAGTGCAAGAATATAGAAGTAAATGGGTAACCCATGTACAAAAAAAGAAAAAAAAAAAAAGAAGAAGGAATGGAGAAAGAAAGTTTACCTCTCTATTTTATGAACTATAGACCAGTAGGAAGGAGGGGCATGGAAAGACCAAGAAAACGGGGAACCAATAAAATAAATTATGTAGACTGCAACAGGCAGTAACGCCTAAAGCATGAAGGATGATGATAATGTAAATAAAACTAAAGTCATTGAATTTTGTGGACAAGAACACCTTAGAGATAAAATTGTAAAATTTTAGATCGTCTCCCTTTTTAATTTTCTCGGTTGTGCCATTTCTTACTTCTACTCTAAGGACCCCGAGAAAAATGTATGTAAGTTCCAAAAAATTGTGGGTATAATAAAAAGAACGCTGTTTACAAAAGTAAGACAGACGATCCTTAAAGTGTACAAAGTGTTGGTTGCACCTTTGTTACTTTACGGCGCAGAAACCCGGATATTAACAACTAGTTTGGCATAAAGAATTGGAGAACCAGAAATGAAGTTAAGACCTTTGAAAGGTTTCCGCCTGCAAGATCACAAAATAAATCAGGAAATCCGAGAACAGTTAGGTATTGAAGAAATTCTGTAGAAGATAGATCAACATGGGAATAAATGACATGAGCATATGACACGCTTGAAGAAAGGCCGTATCCCTAAAGAACTTCATGAATACAAACCTCAAGGGAGAAGAAATATTGAACGACCTAGAAAGAGGTGGAAGGATCAGCTGCGACATGCTCTCTTTCACACTACACTGAAAGCTATTCTACTAGGCAGAGTCCCTATAATGAACGGTTGTGTATAATGAGTGTTCTTTGACGCCTGTCTTCCCCATTTACTGTCATTTATCTTGTTTGAGGCTGACGTTACCATGTTTTGCACCAGGAGACTTTCGATGGCAGTTCTGGTCCTCCGGATCCTATCCTGACCTTCATTTCCCCCCTGCGATGACAGTTCATTATTCAATATCCCAGTTTCACCAGAAGTGGGTAGGGTCAGCCCGGCTTCCACGAATTGAAAGCCCTTTTCTGTATTAGGTCCTTATTCATTATTTCAACTTTTGTGTCCACTAAAATGAGCAAGGCTTCCCTAATTCTCATCCTTCGAGAAGCGGCTGTCCTCTCTTTCTACCTCAGGTATACCACGTCAAGTTCTTTGGGGTAACGGTACAAACATGCTGCCTGTCAAATCACAATTTACTTTTTCCTGTTGTTGGAGATGTCGTTCACGATATCGCAAGAGGAGGGTTCCGAATTCCTACATCTCCAACACTTCCATTTCACAATGTCTGACGTTACTACGTGCTCTTGAGGAAATCGAACAGCAATCAGTTGGCCGTCCCTTAGCTGCTATAGTCCCCGAACAAGCGGAGTATGAAATTCCTGCTGAAGCTCGAAAGCATGGAGTCAAATACGACAAGGGGGTCGTTTAATATAACCCCCTTACATCTTCATAGTGGTAACTTTATTACTCTTTACAAATTCACTATCGAGTTCACTTTTATGCAGAACATAATGTGTCTTCCTACTGTATCACAGATTTCTTCTGTGTTATATGTATATTTTTTGTGATTGACTTTCTTCAATCGATGCAGAGAAATTCCGTCTGTTTTACATATCTGAAAAATTTTCATGTATAGGGCAGCCAGCCTTTCAACGCATTTTACTATTTCGCCCTCCTTTTACGTACTATACCTCCTGCATACAATAGACAGAGGAAATTATACTCAATTTTTGCGTATAGGTGAGGACATAGACAGCATTTTACAAAACGTCGAATGAATCACTCTGTATTTCGGAGTTCAATGCAACACAAAGATGCATACAACGTGAAGAATGTTATGAAATTATGCCCTCCTGAAACTATCCTTTGTATGGAAAAAACTTCGTTATTGTTTATTTTCTCAAATACAGCCCTAAAGATCATGATTAAAATGTTGTGCGATTGAATACTGAGAGGACACTCTTTCGTAGCATAAATCAATTTCGAAGTATTTATTCCTTTTGTTTTACTTTCTCCGGAAGAAGTCTAGATTGTGCGCGACATATCATCGCTTGAAATTTATCTTCTCTCTCCTTCCATAATCGATACACTGGTATTGTTAAATACGTGTTCCTTTTTTGTATAAACTTCTAAATTAGAAGTTCAGCTTGACAATCCGTTCTTAAGTTTTTGAAACTCGATACTTAAATGTTCAAGAAAAGAGAACATTATGCAGAATATGCTGCTATGTATACGCAGGTTAATATTGATAACTTGTGAAAAAAGTTCTTGAATTGCTTCCCTTCTTTACAGCAGCTATTAAGACGGTCATTAAGGAGAGACATCAGCACAACCCGGTATCGTCCAAACGTAATCTCTTCTTTCCTAATTTGGGACTGTCAGTCGTTTTGAACTGATAATTTTCTAGCTTAATGAGGCTTAATGTTCTCAAATGACTTCAGTATCTTCTTGTATATTGCAACTGATTGCATTATCTGGCACTGTCTCTCTTTTTACACAGATCAAAATATTCGTCTGAACACTCCTTCGTCCTGGAGCTTTTACTTTATTTACTACTTATCTATAGTTAAGTATGGAAGAACTGCATTTCACCCAAAAGTTTGATACCGAGATTTAACCGGAAATAAACCTACTAAGACTACTTGAATCCAAAAAAATGTGCTTCTAGAGAAAGGTCTGTGTGAGCTTGTGCATGTTTGTTTCTGTGAACGGTATAGCCCCAAAAGCAAATGTCGATTAAACATCAATCTTGGAATTCAAGTTCAATCTATCAAGGAAACGTAATACGAATATTTTCAAGAAAATATTATTCCTCAACCTTCCCTTGACAGAATCATTTTATTTTATCAAAAATATCTGTATAAATTGTGATTAAATACAATATGTTTAACCCTGCAGTAGGCGCGCCCTTTTCACCTACGTTTTCAGGCGCGTGGAGGATATGTCATTCAGGTATTCTAATTCATTTTGAGAGGTTTCTGTAATAAATGTTATTTGTAAAAATAATTTTTAAATCTAGAATGAACTGCTGACAGCAGTTTATTTTACACTACACTATATAGTTTGCAACAGTAAATTCCAAAATGCGCGTGGGATGGTAAATGATTAATTACTCTCACCTTTAGTGACGATCTGGAAAAGAATTATTGCAGGTGGCTCGGAGTTCTGGAGCAATGAGTCTTATCTCTGGTCGTGGTATCACAGTGAACATTATTTTATGCTGTTATGGTTGAAAATAACAATTCATCTTCTTTAAATATTTTGGAATTTATTCCTCAAAAACATTAATATAATCAATTACAATTCCAAATATCGTAGATTCTGTACTTTCATAAGATAATTACTGTTTCATCGTTGAGCTATCAGTTTCTGCATTCTTGCAGAGTGAGACCAAAAAACACGTCTTACTCCGACGATGATCTTGTGCAGAATGACACACAAACTATGTGAATATTCTGGATCCTCTGCACACGATGTTTCTAGAACATCCAAACTACTTCCATCCTATTGGTCCACGCCACAACATTACGTAATTATATTATTGTAATAACCAATAGGAACACTATTACGTAAGTTATATCATTTTGTGGCCTACCCAGTTTCACATTTCCTATTTTATATAAATCACCTTTTCCAGAAAAATTTAGAACAAATTATTACATATTTGAAAAAATATGAAATAACCGTCACAAGTTTTAACACGCTCGCACGTATCTTCATCCATTGCTCTGTAATAGTGCATAGTCGATAAAATGATAACACTTTCTCGGGGGGGGGGGGGGGGGGGGGAGGGGGGGGGTGGTAGAATTGAAACTCTAAAAGATATTAGTTTTATTCTCTTGTTTATTTGGCAAGAAGTTTGCTGGGGTTTTTCCTCTTGTTCTTCCTCATGGTTCCGAGGTAAGTGAGTTTTTTCTTTTTCTTCTTCTTTCACTGAGCAAATTTTTGGCAAGAGGTACAATCGAAAACCAGTTATCAACAGTGGTGTTATATGTTTTGTCCCTCTGATAGGTTTAACAAATTGCAAAACAATTCCTTGAGAACTATTGCTTTGCCATTAGGGACCTTTTAGGTTGTATACAAACATGTGGTTCATCCACATTTTCACGCCATACTTCGCTGACTTATTTCGAATATGCTGTTGAAAGGAACAGTTTCATAAAAATGCCAGTAAATGCTTATTGGTGGTAATTTATTCACTGGGAACAAATTATTTCTGATAACTGTTTACCTTATGTTCAAATAATTCTCATACTGGAGCTAGCTTGTCTATGACTCTGCGCGTAGTTCTATATCTTATATTGTCAAATCTAATACATCTCAACAGAAACAATCTTCTCTCTTTCATGGTCAAATAACAAGATTCAATGCCATTTCACAATCTTCTAGGCAACACTAGTTCAGCTAGAATCACTTATAAAGGAATCATTGTTTATGGTGCCGAAAGGAATGCTAACAATACTTGGAAACATAAGCAAAAAGGTACTGTTCAGCAACGCAAAGAAGATTCCTGAAAGGAATGTGCTCCCTTACACAGTGGGACAAGGACAGCAAATGTGTGTGACAGGAAGGCATGCTACACAAGGAGCAGAACCTTTAAAAAACATGCACCCTATTCACTCTGCACACTAAAACTGAGAAGATTCATTCTCAAAAGTAGAAGCCGTCAGAAAGTTTTTGAATGGTCTGTTACTGTAGTGACATGGGGTGTCATAAAGCTGTCCAGGGAGAGTGTGGGAACCTTTTGCAGTACCCCTTCGTCTTAGGCCCCGAAGACTTTCTCTCCTGTGGTATATGTACTTACAATGGAACGCGATTGGGCAATGGCAATGGTCATCCACACGACAAAATTAGTTCACCACAAACACAACATTCGTCTGAGAGGTACACAGAGCCGCGGATGCGTAGTGCTGATAGATTTCGTGAAGCTTCAGGAGAAAAGTACTGTATGATGTCTAATAATATTTTCATGACAAAATGCGTATATTTAATATTCTGGAAATAGTCGGCCCTCCTCATTTAGTGTGAGTTTGTGTAGTCAGCAAATTGTACAAAATTTACATCTCGTTAAAGCTTAACAGTTTATATAATATACACAAGGACGCTTTCTTGTGGAATTAACCATTTTTATTGGTTCAAAGTTTTAAATGTTTATACTTTTTCCAAGTTGAAGGTTTTCCATTTTTTCCATGGTTATACGAAGAGCCTAGAATTTCAAAGAAATCTCTTAGCAATATACTTTTTAAAAATGTTGCAATAATAATTGCTTTACCAGTAGCACCCTACGAGAAATATATGAATGTGAATTGAAAGTATTTAGATTAACGTAGACAAAATGATAAGCTATTGTAAGTATGACTGTGTAATACTGAGTAGAGAAATTCCTGAAATTTATGCCGTACTTAGAATGAAAAGATTCACATCACTTTGCAATGCAAGTGGGTAAAAACCAGCGGCTGCTATCATTTCAAGTGAAAACGAAAGACTAATAGCGAAGAACCTTCTGTGGATTAAAACTATAGCATTTGGCTCTTTCTTCTTCTTCTTCTTCTTCTTCTTCTTCTTCTTCTTCTTCTTCTTCTTCTTCTTCTTCTTCTTCTTCTTCTTCTTCTTCTTCTTCTTCTTCTTCTTCTTCTTCTTCTTCTTCTTCTTCTTCTTCTTCTTCTTCTTCTTCTTCTTCTTCTTCTTCTTCTTCTTCTTCTTCTTCTTCTTCTTCTTCTTCTTCTTCTTCTTCTTCTTCTTCTTCTTCTTCTTCTTATTATTATTATTATTATTAATATTATTATTATTATTATTATTATTATTAATATTATTATTAATATTATTATTAATATTATTATTAATATTATTATTAATATTAATATTATTATTAATATTATTATTAATATTATTATTAATATTATTATTAATATTATTAATATTATTAATATTATTATTAATATTATTATTATTATTAATATTATTATTATTATTATTATTATTATTATTATTATTATTATTATTATTATTATTATTATTATTATTATTATTATTATTATTATTATTATTATTATTATTATTTATTGTTTTGTTTTGTTTGTTAACTACCTATGTTGTTAATTGCCAGGGCCATATCAGCGCAGCCGGAGTATCGGAATTTTGTTTCACAGCTCTTTTACATGCTGGTAAATGTATTGACATGGAGCTGTTGCTTCTAAACTCACCTAAAAACGTCGATATAAGACGGTGTGAAGGCACTGCCTATGAACTGGTAGGTCACTAACTAACCGAGCCATACAGACGACACACTTGCCTATGTTGTACCGGAATCACAGGTAGATATTGAGCAGGTACAGTTGTTGAGTCCAGAGGTTCTACTCCCATTAGTCCTGGACCGTAGGACCAAAACCCGGGCCTCTTTCAACCAGGGAGTATCCGAGCTGTCCCAAAGGGCGCCCGGTGCCTCCATGGGGCTTTCCATAGGGCAAGACCTGGGTTATTAACAAGCCCCCCCCCCCATCTGGTCCAAGGACACAAGACGGGATGGAAGTGGATACGCCACTTACGCGCGCCAACACCAAAAGGTGAGGGCTGGTATGACCTCGGTGGGGCCGCCTGGCGATCTAGAACGCCTTCTACTAGCTCAGCAGGCTAGTACCCGGGAATATTAATGGCTTCCTTCAACCCCGTCCGGAGACGTACCCGATCACCCACGGGTAGGGAACCACTGCCCCCTCGAGACCAACCCGATCCGAACAACTCCCAGTGGGAGGGGCTCAATGTTCGGCTAGAGGTTCCTCTAGTGACGTCAGAGGTACCACGAGTGCTAAGGGTCCACAGCGCTCGCACCACGGCAGCTGAAGGGGACGGATCCCTCCCCTAAGGGAATTGAGCGGGTACATTAAAAACGTCATTAACGCTTCCGTTGTACCTTCCTTACATTTGTGGGCAAACACTTTGAAATGCAGAAAGTTAGACAAAGGTGCGCTTTCCTTTCCAGTTTTTTCTTTCTTTCTTTTTCGCCCTCCAACGTTAAGTCATATCGGACGATGAATGAAATGGATGAAATGATGCTCAAATGTGTCCAGAGTCCATAGAGCTTAGAGCTACCGGACATTCGTCTATAAGGATAAGGGAAAACCCCGGAAAAAGCTTATCCCCTGAAACAGTTATAATATCAAGTGCCAAAACGATACAAAGTTTATTTATTTATGATTATTATTGGTATGTTTAAAATTATAAGAGTTTTGTTGTTTGCTTGGTATAAGTTATGAGTGATCATGACCGAATAAAGTAGGCCAAAAAAAATAAAGAGAATGTTAATATCCAATTTAGATAAATTATAAATTAAATAGAAAAGTAAAATAGAAAAGAAAATTGTTTTTAAGATTTATATTTGGAAAATTAAAAATTATATAATTGAAAATTAATATATTGACCACATGAAAAAGTGATATAGATTATAATAATTAGTTACCATGGTAATAGGAAAAATCAATTAGTGATGAGGAGAAGATAGGGTCTTTTGTGTCCTAATCGAAGAGTGAGCAGACGCGTGTGCTAATCATTGCATGAACTGTACATAATCAGAGTTGTATTAGATTATGTTTGATCATCGTAGTCATTGTGAATTGCAGTGAATTTAATTTAAAGAAACACTTGCAACCAATATGTTTTATTATTTTCCTTAACACTGAATTACACAATCCAAGTATCCGGGTTGACGATCCACAGATGATCTCATGCAAACCGGAGTTACAAAGGACACCGCAACAAGAGCATCATCACTACGAGTAAATCTTCATTCCTTACCATCATTATATTTGTAGTACTACTGCTACAAATAGAACTTGGAGAACATATCCCACCTCTTCCCATTATCGGCTTTAATTTCGGTTGCACCAGGTAACTCACCCTGCCCGAGATTCGAACTCGGGACCTCTTGAACGTGAGGCAGACATGCTATCATCTACGCTACCGAGGCGCGCTTTTTACCAGGTGGTTGGGAAAGTCACATTGACGGGAAGATCAGTTCCTCCGCAGACTAAAATCGCATTTTGTTTCTGACTTTATTCCGTTTTATGTTACGGAAACAGCGTTTTCAGGGAAATATTTAAACAAAGTGACTAAAATCCTAAAGCACTGTTTAAATTTAAATGAAACAACGTGCAAAAAGTAAAGTCAATCTATAAGTAAATAGAGATCTTACTTTTCCTTAGAAAAATAGCTAAGTGTGGAATACATATTTAACTCAGTATATATATCATTTCAGCATCTTTTAAGGATACGTCATAAATATTTGAAGATATCCCAAACCAAATTGTATTTTGCATAGATAGATTTTATTTTATCAGAAATATTTCTAATGGGTTTGATTTATATACAATAAGTTAAACGTGAATTTAATACGTTTATGTACCTAATAGGAAGTAGTCTGCAGAACAGCATATGTTTGTTTATTTGCCAAGGGTAGAAGATACAGAACCGACGTAGGAAAATTTTCTTTTGTTAATAGAACCATTGAAGAATGGAATGAATTGCCTGTAGCAGTCGCTCAGGACTGTCCCCTGTCGCTGAAGAAATTTAGAAAAAATCTAGATGGTTTATAGTTTACATTTTGAATTATAATGATATATAATATGTAAATAGAGAAGTAATTAGATATGTTTTAAGTGACTAAAGTAAAATAATATGTTTGTATTATTTATTGTGTTATTGTGGTAAATCTAGTATGTGTAATTTGATCTGTATTCTTAACTCTGCCACCGGGTAGTACCCAATTGCAGTGAATAAATAAATACAATACAAGCTTTGATCTATCGGGGTAAGGTCAGCTTATCTTTGTAATGAAACTCATCTGTCTCACAATTTCTAACAAATCCATAACTTAACAGGTTTGTTAGAACAATTTAAATAATATGGGTTCGGTTAAAGAAAAAGAAATAAAACTTCACTGTTATTGCTCGGAAAAATTAGACGAGACAAGTGATGTCCTAAACAGGAGTCCAAGAGAATAGTTGTAATGCAATGCAACGTGTTCTTGACAGAATAACTGCCATGCACTTGCTTGCTTTCCAAGTTTATATCCATATGATTTGTTATCTGTGAAAATGCTTAAACGTAAAGTTTATGCAATAAATTTACATACCTCGACGAATTTATCTGTCATCTAAGATTTTCCCTGCATAAATTCTCACTCTTCGTTTGCTAAAGAGATGTCAGGTTTATTAGGTGCTAAGTACATTATTTGGAACTCACCTTTCATAACAAAGAATAAGCGTAACATACACTGGGTGAGGTTAATAAAAAATAGTAATAGTTGCAAGAACTTAACCTACAAAGTGAACAGTTGCTACATGTATTGATATGAATAAATGAAGAGAATCCTTGCCAACAAGCCCTTGCCAATTTTTCGCTTTACCTTAGACTGTTTACTTGCCTCAGTTTTAACTATTATTAGAAAGTTTTTGTCACAGTGTGTTTTCTGATACGGTATCGGCTATTGTCGTGTGACTTGAATACGGTATATATTGTAACGTACATTGCTGAGTCGGAGCTTTTGCACGAGTCATTGGATACGGTACGCTAATGGAGCATTTACTTGGTATCGCAGGATTCGGTGACATTGATGATGAGTTATTGGAAGATATGATAATTCATAATATTGACGGACAAAGAAATATTCCCAAGAAGGCGTGGCAATTCGGAGACTAGATTTAAACCAATTCACAGATGAAGAACGCCGACTCTATTTTCGTTTTAATAAAATGGCTCTACGACGGCTAGTAGAGCCTTTACATATACCGCCTAGAATTTTAGCAAGAACGATATTCTGGTAGAGGTAAGTTTGAATAAACAATTTACATCGTTCGTATGGACATATGAACCGGTCGAAATTTACAAGCAGTGGAGAGGATAACATTGGAACTGCTCCAAATGTCAAGAAATACCATTTAACAGGTTCTAGTTTAAGAAACGGATAAACTAGTTAAATGTTGTTAGCATATTTTGAAATAAAAAAAAAAAGAAGTTAAAACTAGATATTTTCAACATTGAGGGCAATGATCAGTTTGCCTCAATATCAAGGACACTAAAGACATTAGTAAATACTAAAAACTAATAACATTCTTAGACGGATGTCTGAAGGTCATCAGCCGAAAGATTTTAACGAAGGAACAAATTTATTATCATAACGTATCTTAACTATGTATGCTTTTCCCAGCTTATTATGTTGTCAGCACTGATGCTAAAACGAAACAGGTGTACATCATACATAAAAAGTAAAAGAGGTAAAGTAATCTAATTCATAACCTAAATTATTTACCATTAAACAAGTGAAAGTTACAGATTTAAAGGTAAACGTTTCAAAGCTATCTTTAAGTTTTAAAGTTAAAAGAAGTTACTGATAAGTTTGTAATAAGACATAATTTGTTTATAAATTGTGATATCATTTAAAAAGGAAATTAAATTTTTCTTTCACATCAGCCGTGTGTAAGCCAAATTCTGGACTTCAGGTTTCCTGCTGTATTAATTTCTTGTGAAATATTTTAAAACCATTCATTGATTAGTCTCTAGCGTATCTTTTTTTTTTTTTGTGTTATTTTACGTCCTCCAACGTTAAGCCATATCGGAAGATGAATGAAATGGATGAAGTGATGCTCAAGTTAGTCGGGGTCCATGGAGCTTAGAGTTACTCGACATTCGTCTATCAGGATAGGGGAAAACCTCGGAAAAAACCTTATCCAGATAACTCACCTTAACCGAGACTCGAACTCGGGACCTCTTGAAAGTGAGGCACACACGCTACCATCTACGCTACCGAGGCGGGCGGTAGCGTAGATGGTAGCATATTGAGCATCATTTCACCCATTTCATTCGTCGTCCGATATGACTTAACGTTGGAGGACATAAGATAACAAAAGAAAAAATCTACGCTACCAAGGCGGGCAGGTAGCGTGTCTGCCTCACGTTTATGAAGTACCGAGTTCGAATCTGGATAAGGGTTTTACCCGGAATTTTTCTTTAATCTGAAAAATAAATGTCAGTGAATCTAAGCTCTATGAACTCTGGACTCACTTGAATATCATTTTACCCATTTCATTCATCGTCCGATATGACAACGTTGGAGGACGTTAATTAAGAAGAAAATACAGTTATGCCAACTGTAATTTGAGTAGGTGCTAAATCTTTGGTGACTATGTTTTGATAAACAAGGTGGTGAGATATATCTTTGTATTCAAGTCTTCAGAATTTTGGTTTAATTTATACTACTTTATATGATCAATTTTCCCAAAGGAAAATGATAAGAATGGCGCTTTTATTTTTCATTTATTTAATACAATTGTGTATAAAAGAAGGGTTTTGAGAGTAATTTCAAAATGTAACAGTAGTTTCGAGTTATATTTAGAAAAGTTATGAAAAGTTTATAAATTTATAAAAAAATGATTATGTAAATGTATTTAGTAATTTAAATAAGTAAAAATATATGCAATTTTGTGATTGGCCGCAGTAATAATTGTATGACGTAGTGTTGTGACGTGGAATTAAATCGGCCAATCACAAAATTACAAGAGGAGTAAGGATAGTTACGAAAAATCAGTAATCTTTGTAGAGATGTTTTGTAATGGTGAGTGTGATGAATAGTGGTGCAGGATCAAGAACTTTTATGTAATAGTTGGAACTGTTTAAATATAACAAAGTAAGAATTTATCGATATGTTGTAAGTAACCTGCAAGTGACTGGGAAAGGAAGTTCAAGTAAAATGTAATCCAAATAATACAATTAAATTGTTACAAAATTTGACTTCTCCGAAACTTTATTCAGAACCACGCCTGAAAAATAGATGTCACATGACTCTTATTTAATCAAACACAATCATCTTCTCGACTTGGGTCTTCGAAACAGTCAATGTGCATCCCATCTCAAACATAGAAATCCCGCACCAAATTGCGCCCGAACGTGTGGCTGATTAAGATGGAGAGAAGTTAACTACGAATAGAATTCCTGTCCCAAAAAGTTAATAATTAAAAATGTTAAATATAAAAGGATAAGTATTTATTATCAATCAGGAGCGACGGAGATGGGGAATTGTGTGTGTGTGTGTGTGTGTGTGTGTGTGTGTGTGTGTGTGCGCGCGCGCGCGCGTGTGTGTGTAACTTACGTCCTCCAACTTCAAGTCATATCGGACGCTGAGTGGAATGAGTGAAATGATGCTCAAATGAACCCCGGGTCCATAGAGCTTAGAGTTACCCAACATTCGTCTTTAAGGATAGGGAAACCCCCGGAAAAAACCTTATACAAGTAAATCACCCTGACCAAGATTCGAACTCGGGACCTCTTGAACGTGAGGCAGACATGCTACCATCTACGCTACCGAGGCGGGCGGAGATGGGGAATTCAACACGGAAAGAAGTGTTACACCAGAAGTATATAATCTGGCGTATTAATAGTAAATCCTCAAGTTAAGCTTTCAAAATTTTAGATCAAAAAAAGTTTACTGAGTAATTCTGTCCGTTAGAGCTACAGCAAAGAGTTATGACTACGGCAAGCAAAGCGCTCTCCGGAAAAGAGAGGTTTATCCTGGAATTAAGATAGAACAGTCCTAGCGAAATGAACTCCTGAGTACTTTCCCAGGTTCTTCTTAATGTTTTTTTTTCTTTCAAATTAGCGTTTTATTTTTTGAATTATTAGTGCCCACTGTTTGCAGTGGCATATGTTAAGAAAGGGCTTAAATGCTATCGCCCGTAATACGTATTTCAGCTGCAGTTTTTACAGAAAGAGCAACAGAGATATAATAATTTGTAAGGTCGACGAGCACCCTTGAAAATACGCAAGTATTTAGAGGTAGTTGCTAGAGCTTTTGGTTTACTTATTTCGCAAAGTTGTTTAGTTAATTTTATTTACTTAAATGAATTTTGATTGGTGAAACTGCAAGAAAAAGTATATATTTATTTTTATTTACTGCACCCATGTTTCGGTCCATTAGCACTATGCAGTAAGAAACGGCTATCAGGTCCACCACCATTATACGAAAGAATTCGCACAGCAGTGCATTGGAAGCGACGAGTTGCCAGTCGCGTCATTCAAGAAAAGCATGATATATAACGGATATGTCTGAGTGTTTTATTCATAGAGAAGTTGTATACTTTTTTGTGAGAATAAATTTAGATCATGGTATAAAACATACTATGTTCTGCTGACTTAGGTAACCACAAAGAATAAGAGAAAGAAAACGAGTTCAGACTGTTTAAGTCTTACACAAGTTCAAACTGATCATTACACGGATTTGAACCCACAGTCCCTGGAACACCTAAACGTGAGCCAGCTGGTTCTCTGATTTTATGATTTCTCCAGACTTTGCTTTGACAAAAAAGTATTTCTAGTATTTTTCGTTATTTAACATTTGCAATGGCAAAGAAACGTGACTAACGATGTAATATTTATTGTTCACTCCTTGAAGCGAAATTTTCTCTGACAAACACCTGCCACTGTTTTGGCTAAGCTACTTCTGTTTGTGTTCGTGCATGGGTCTTTAGCCCCTTACCTAAATTATTTTTAGAACCGACAGCAATACGGAAATAGTTGTGCTATGTGTTAACCCACGCGCCGGACTCACGCGTGTTTAATTTGCCAAGATATGAATACGGTCGTATTTTCAGAGGGAGGTCTGCACGAGATTTTTGCACGTGGAAATTTGCTGATGAAATTTGATGTCGTAGACGTGAGCATTAAACACAATTAGCAATTTTTATGTCCTGTATCATTTCCAGTGTGTGTTTCTGAAGCTGCCAAGGTTTCCTTGAGAATCTCTGACAACTACAGTATAACTATGTTGTGATCTTACCGAGCGGGATGGCTCAGGCGGTTTCGTCTGTGACCAGCATTCAGAAGGTTCGGGTTTGATTCCCGTGGCCAACCTACCTAACCTATGGGTTTTCGGAGAGTTTTCCGGGTTGCCAGTCGAATCCCCAGTAGGTTAATGACATCCCCCGAAGTTGCTTTCCCCTTAATGTCATTCCCATTTTCATTACACATCATCTCTCATCTGGTGGTCTCTCTTAGGTAGAAGTGTCGGCGGCAGTCTCGGCGTTACATGGCAGGAAGATATATGCCCTGAGTGAACCACTTCCCCCTCCGGTATGTCGGTTGCTGGTCTCCGAACTAGCTGTCAGGACCACTTCCAAACCACAGTAGGGGGAATGTCAGTTGTGCTGGCCTACTGGGGAAGTTTTCCATCTAAGTAAAATGCAGGGACTCTGCCCTCTGCACTGTAGTGACTCTTTGGAACGCCACCCTCTGCCTCCTCTTGCCTCATCCTTCCTCCAGGCGATGCGCATTTGGGAGCATAGGTACAGGGGATCAAGACTGGTCGCAGTGCCGAATCCCCTCCGTAGATCGCTATCCTAATGCTGTGATCTTATGCATAGTAGCATATCTCTTAAGTAAAAAATAAAAATATATAAAAAAAAAACAAATAAAAAATAATGAGGAAGAAAAATTTTTAGGCTGACTTTAATTTTTACTTTATCTAGGGAAGATAATGATCACCCAAAACATTCTATACTGAGATTTCACTACAAATACGGGTTCTGAGGTCCCCTAAATAAAAAAAAGAAACATTTTTAGAAAAAAACATTTGTGTGTAAATAGCACAACTTAAATACTAAACATGGTGTTTGGTCCTTGCGACACAAGGACCTTCAAGAAAAGAAGAAAAAACTTTTCGAAAATGTTGGTTTTCTCAAAAATGACTTCATTTGCTTAAAACACCATAGGTATACTTAAAACATTTTTGTATGAAATAAAATGTATAACTTGAACTTTCTGGAAGCGGTGCTGTAGGTGAGAGGTCAGAGAGCATACCTCTTATCGGGCGGGACAGGTTCGATATCCGGGTTCTCATCCGCGGCTTTGTGCAGCTTGCCACGCCATTCATTCCACTATTGCTACATAATCACTTTTCCATTCATCCACTGGACAGGCATTTAGTACCGTACACTAATTCACCCTCATACCTGATCTCCAATTCCGGATATTCTCTCGATCTCGAAATTCTTCTTTTCCTCGGCATGTGTTTGACTCCAGGCACCCAAGTGTAAGTCCTAAGTCTTCCATACGAGGATAAAATGGAAATGGAATGGAATTTTCTGGGAATAGTTTCTGAAGTCCTACTCATGATTTTGTATAGATAGTAAACTGTAAGGGATAGAAAAAACCTTACAGCACACAAAATGTATGTAGATCTTTTAAAATATTTTTTTGAGATATTCCTTTTCAGTAACTTCAATATTAACATAATGATACTTCTCTCGAATAGGAATTTTTTCTCTCTTGATCAAGCAAAGAGAACAGTTTTTAAAGTCTTCACATAGCGACTGGCTTTTAAAAAGTTTTGAATAACACTTAAAACTATTATATTCTCTTATTCCTATTATATCTACAAGGAAACGTGCAATTAAAGCATTTCTACAAATGTTTATTTCTATTTACATGAAGTAAATAAACAATATGTTTGGAATACTATTTTATTGAAGAAAGGATATAATGATCATATTAATATAGTACCTAAGCTTTGTTAAATAATTTTATCAACTTTGATTGTGTAAAGTGGAGCATTACAAAATCAAAACAACTATTGTAATGGCGGACTATATCGCACTCAGTGCGGTGAAGTTAAAATTAATTTAATGTAAATACACATCTGAAACTCCAAAACAAATCAAAGTTAATATTTATTTATTGTATACATTTATTGTACTCAAATTAATATCTATTTCAATATTTCGCTGGTATTATTAAATTAATTGCAGCATTTGTTGCAAACTCATCACTATCAGAATCACTCATTTTTGCAATAATGTATACTTATATTTCCCTAGTTACCGCAGTTCTTTATACTAATGACCTGATTTCGTACATGGCCCTCTGCATCAAATTATTATCGACTATACTGACGCCGTCCTTAGTTTATGCGACGATGTAAACAAGAGCACGTGTACGTGCAACTTTCTGGTTTAATCCTCCTGGAGTATTTTATGGACAATGTTCAGAAACTCGAATTACAGAATATCTTGCTATAATTATAAGAACACAAATTCAAAATCTTAATATGACCAAGCCATATGACAAACAGTATCATTGGCTGTTTAACTTTGTAACTCTATGCTGATAAAAATTATAGTTCGCATATAATTTTTAAAGACTTTACATCTAATGCAAAAAATATAAACAACTTAAGAAATTCAATAGTCAAACAGTTAATTAATTACTTTATTTGATAGAGTAAGGGCAATTTGTATGTATTAAACAGAGTACACGCTGCGCTTGCGCGGTTTAAAAGCAGGAGAAAAGGGAAGAATCAGTTCTACAACATGGCTGCTTCCGTGCAATATGTAAACATTACAGAGGTAAAACCGTTAAAAAGTGTCGAAAAAAAAAGTTATATTGAACGTGTTTGAAAGTTGTGAGAAAAATGCCTGACTTTAGTAATGGAGGACATTGATTTGTAAGGCCGCACCATGGCTCAGTGGTTAGACCGCTTGGCTCTCACCAAGGCGGCCCGGGTTCGATCCCAGGCGACCGCAAAGTGAGATTTGTGATGGACAACACGGCGCTGCGGCGGGTTTTCTTCGGGATCTCCAGTTTCCCCCGCCATCTCATTCCACCGGTGTTCCATGTTCATCTCATGTACCATCAGTGACATCGCCTGCGGTGCCGTATGTAGTAAAAGCGGGCGTTAAACACTATACATCTCATTTTATTGATTTGTAAGCAGAATATACCGGTATTTCAGCTCCATGTATTGATGCAGCACGAAGTGAGGCTGTGAAAACGGGGGGCTTTTATACTGCAGGAAAACATCGAAAAAGAATGCAGACAGTTCTGGAAGGCAAATATGAAGAATTTGTTAAACGTGCTATTCGTCGCAAGGTTCATAGATTCTTTGAAATAAACGAGCCACCACAATTACAAAAGCGCTTCAAACAGTAAACAATTATTCGGATTAGCCGAACTTTAGGAAAGGAGCTTCCGCGCTATTCCTTCCCACGTAGACTTTGAATTTATGAACAGAAATACAATATATATATATATATATATATATATATATATATTATATAATTGTTGAGCATGAAGATACATTGTTGTGGCCAAGGAATTATGAAAGGAATGTTCAGAAGTGGAAGTTATTTAAGGAATTCGTCCGTTGTTAGATTCCAATTAGGTAAAAGTATTTTTTTTTTTTCAGTTCATGCCAGTAGAATTTTCAAGTGATTGCCGAAGTGACTACATGCAGTCTTTTAGCACTGTTTTTCCACAGATGACCCGCACTTTAATTTATAAATGAGCTGTGATTATGTGAAGAAATCAAATATTTGAGTAATTTGGTTAAATATTCAATCACTTTTTGCTACAAAAGGAAAAATATATTACACAGTACACACACCTTCGGATTGCTACTGCATAAGATATTCAAAACATCGAAAACG
Organism: Mantis religiosa; assembly: GCA_030765055.1. Classification (NCBI taxonomy): domain Eukaryota; kingdom Metazoa; phylum Arthropoda; class Insecta; order Mantodea; family Mantidae; genus Mantis; species Mantis religiosa. The sequence goes on from CM060951.1 coordinate 94,679,618, forward strand.
CCAAAGCTAAGCTTTGCACAGAATTCGTTGACAGAGCACATGTTTGCCACGTGGTAATAAAATAGCGCGAATATCCTCTCCTATCATACTCATCGTCCCGCTTTGTTTACATCTCCCCATAAACTAAGGCTGGCGTCGGTATAGAAAATCAATGTAGCCATCGTAGATATTTTAAGTTTAAAAATGTTTCTGCATCAAAGTTATACATACACGTGCATATACGTATCATATCATCAAATTACAATATTCAGCTACGATCACTACTGTTTCGTCTGACAATATTCCAGTCTCGTATTGTAAGTTTATACGTTGCGACTTCATAAATAACTACTTCTTTTTTGGCTACGCACTGCCATTTCGTAACTAAAATAACACCTGAAGCTTTCCTGGCGACGAATATTCTCAAGTTGTTCTCTGGAAGCAAGCCAGGTGAAAAGACGATTAGAAATCGAGGTTTTGGGAGTGTGCATCGCTCCCATCATCAGGATATTTATTAAATGTTATAATCACAAATGAAACACTGGATATAACACAAATATAAACAAAGACAAAACACTATCAATATTCGCATTACTGAACAAAAGACTGTTTTCAGTAATGCGAATATTGATAGTGTTTTGTCTTTGTTGATATTTGTGTTATATCCAGTGATTCATTTGTGGTTATAACATTTAATAAATATCCTGATGATGGGAGAGATGCACACTCCCGAAACCTCGATTTCTAATTCTTTTCAACTGGCTTGCTACCCAAGAAGAACTTGAGGATTACATAACTAGTGCTCTTGACATATTTGATATCGCTTAAAATGACCATATTCCCCTAATTCCTGCACCTGCAGGTAAATACCCATAAACATTTCTGCGGGTGTTTATTTGGCTCAATATATAAAAGTTGTTATTGAGCTACAGCAATTTATTTATGTGGTTACAGTTTTTATTGACAAATAGCCATGGAACGTCACAGCATTCAGCAACGAATAGAAATTGTGAAAATGTATTACCAAATGGATAATCTCTTCTTCATACCTTCCGTTTATTGTGTGAAGTTCAGGATGTAAAATTGGATGGTATGGTTCCAGCAAGATGGTGCCACATGTCACACTGCCCTCGAAACAATCGATCTTTTGAAGGAGATGTTGGAGGTTTCATTATTTCCCGTGGTAGTAATGTAAACTGGCACCCAAGATCATGTAATTTAACGCCGTTGTATTAATGCTTGTGGAGTTATGTTAAACCTCGAGTTTATGCCAACAAGTCAGAAACAGTAAGCGATTTTAGGAAGAAAAACACACGTGTTAGTCGTGAAGTTGGACTTAATTTACGTTCTTCTGTCATTGAAAATTGGGTCAACCGTATACATTTAACACAAGGAAGTCGCGGTGGTCACTTAACTGATTTTCTCTTCCATCCGTAGTGTTCGGGAGGCCAGGCTTTGATTCCCGTGTCCAACCTACCTGAACCATGGGTTTTTCCGGGGTTTTCCCGGGTCACTAGGTGAATTCTGGGTAGTTTAATTACACCCCCCCCGAATATCCTGTCCCTCCATTTCATCTCCATTTTCATTTCAAATCATCGTTCATTTGGTGGCTTCTTTCAGGGTAGAAGTATCGGTGGTGCATGGCGGGATGATATGTTCTGAGGTATACTACTTCCTCCTCTGGTAGGTCGGTTGTCGGTCTCCGCAGCTCTGTTGGGACCATTTCGGTACCGCCAGCCACGGACCTCTGGGGCTCGGCTGCTGGGCTCATTGCCGTCCCGCAGTAGGGGAGCGTGTCCGTTGTCCTAGCCTGTTGGGGAAAGTCTCTATGTAAGTAAACTGTAGGGACCCTGCCTTCGGCACTGCCCTGGCTCCTTGGATCGACCACCCTCTGTCTCCTTTCGCCTAATACTTCCTCTCGGTGGTGCCCCACTTGGTGCAAAGGAACAATGGGCCTAGCATGGTGGTCTACGTAAGGAATCACTTCCGTAGTGAAATCCTAATCCCAATCCTACCCGTAATGACATTATGTTCCAAAATGAAAAAAAAAAAAGAAAACCTCCAGAATTTATAGAACGTGTTTTGTTTAAGTTCGAAGATAGGACACACTTTTAAAATACTCTTTATAAAGTAGGGGAAGAATAAGTGTTTGTAATTATAGTATCGGAATGAGTAGAGAAAGTTCTGTTAGTGAGTATTGCCGTGCTGCTCGAACTATTACCATTGATTTATCTTTGGTATAGTCGTGCTGCTCGAATGGTACCATGGACTTATATTTCCTAATAGATACCTCTCAGATAAAGCATTGATTACTCCACGTGGAGTGAACATACACCTGCCATTTGTGATTACTGCTCAGCACACGGCCGGGAAGCGCAGCAGTTCCCCTCTCACTCTTACAAGAATAATCAGTGCCTTATCTCAGAGGTTTCTAATAACAAAGATAAATCCATGGTAACCGTTCCAGCAGCACAAATGTAACAGTTCGAGTAGCCCAACTATACTTTCTCTAGTGCTTAAATTGATAAACAAAGTATAACATGACATTTCGTAGTAGGCACGAGAATACAGCAGACCAAGTCAGTAGTGTAATCTTTTAATCCGTTTAGCTATTGAGATTCCGCTCGCTTTGCATATCCAAGGAAGAAAAATATGGGTGGCTGAGTGGGGGGGGGGGGGGGGGGGGAGAAAAACGACTAAGCAACTGCAAAGATATAAGTATTTTACAATTCAAATTAATCATAAAGAGTATCTCTGAAGTGGTCAATGACAAAATGTTTACACATTATTTATTTAATCATATTTGCATTTTTTGCGTAATAAGTTCTTATCTATCTTTCACGTCTTTTCAAGGTGGAGGGCTTCGAGCCTACTTGCATACAATTACATAGAATAATTATATAGGTTTTATTTGCATAGCGAACATATTAAACATATAGTATTTTGAATAAAATCGTTACACCCTTGTTTGAGAAAATAAGAACTAATGCATTTTCCCCCATTTAATGGTTAGTTTGGGTTTATTGATCTTCGTGTCGCATCGTTGTAAGACGCGAACTTAAATATCCAATTTTTTTCTTTTTGAGCTTGGCGGTCAGACACTTCGGGCCGGCTGCATAAAAATCGCCAACTGTAGTTTTATAATCGAAGATCCAAATTGAACTAAGTTTACGAACCCGCGTGGGTTGTAAAATGCTGATCCTAGATCACATGAAGGCAGTTTAGTACTGATCCGAGTTCACAAAAGCAAATGCGGCAACATCGCCAAACATGTTGCAACTTTCGTGTTGTATCGAAGGGATTCGAGAATTATCGGAATTATTCGACTCTGTTTAATTCATGTGCACAGAGTAGCCAATCTAGACATGTCAAAAACTAAATAAGTCTTTCGCTTTATGGTTATTAGTCCTAGAAATAGTGTTATTTTCTATAAACAGTATAAGAATTTACTACATATTGAAACAGTATTTATCAAACGTTAATTATTTGACTTACTTTATCTCAATTATATGCCTAATGTACATCTTTTTTTTTTTTTTTCATTTTTGTCTGTTTACAATACTGTGAGTTGGAAACTTTTTTTTTTTTAAAAAAAAAGAAAGATCAAGCAAAAGAGAAGATGCGTTCACCTAACTTTAAATCTCGTATAATCTTCGTTATTTCACTCTTTTCCATAGGCATCCTGATGAAATGGGACCTTAAAGCTACTATCTCCCTTGTAACGTTATGTATTGTTCTACACGTAGTCCCTTTATGTTAAATATAGTCCCAATCAGCATATTGTGACTTTGAGGGTTTGTAGAATTAAAAGGCCGATTTTTGCAGAAATTAAAAATCTTCTTTATTTACGTAGAGATACACTGTTCAATTCTCACGTAACAAAATCACATCACATAATAACACAATCTTTCAAGGTCGATGACAATAAAAAACCGTGGTAATGTGAGAAGGATCGTAAATATGGCATTGGGTGCATATTTCCTCAGGGTTTGTGTTCTTAATTGTGCATGTAGCCTATGCTCCAGTTTTTCGATTACATACATTGAGAGTCGAAATATAATTTTGAATTCTCTGTCATTTAGTTATGAGATGAGATTTCCTCTGTGTTGGAAAACAGGAGGAGACCTTTCAAATTGAAAGTTCTAATCATCAGAGATATGAGAGTAATCTGAATTCTGAAAATAATAAAATTGTATAGGTTATGAACACAAACAATGCATCATCAATAGGCAATTGCGAAATAAAGAGGCTAATTATTTATGCAAGTAACCACAAACAATGCATTACTTACCATTTATTTAAAACTGCACACTTATTTCTTCTCAGAAACTAATGTGTAAATTCTGCAGTGCTGCTGATCTATGTTCAATTAACTTAACTGGAGAAAATTCACCAGTTAGATTTGATCTTTGATCAAGAGGCTATGAACTTAGGTCAATGTTTATACAACCATAATTCTAAGTTCAGCTTGACTGAAGATCATTTTCATGTACTTGAACTTAGATTATATTTTGTGCAACCGGGACTACTGATGGAATGTAAAATATTGCACAGCAACACTGGGGAACGCACCTGCAAAATTACTAATCAGTATGGCAACTAAGCAAGATTTTGGATAAGAGAATTTGAAGGGTGCAATGTAACAACGGGTTGCTCTTTGGCGGAAGCGTTTATTATTCCAGCGTTTGTTTTTGGTTGCTCGTTAATTTTCGGCTACCTCAAAGGTACTTGCAAATTATGTCAGGTGTTTTTGTTTTATGTGGGTGATAGTGTCGTGTGCTAGTGCTGTGTTTCTTCCAAGTTTGTTGTTTCCTCGGATGGTTATCTACTTTCATTTGGCTAGAGCATGATGTAGGTATAGAGATCTCAGCACATGTGACGAGATACAATACAACCTGCTTGTTTTTGAATAACTTACATGGTTATGTTCTATGTTCTAACATTTAATTTTCACTTATAAAAGTTCTCCAGATTATATTTTGTAATGGAACCGATCTCTTGGCGCCTGCGCGTCGTTAATGCAGCTAACTTACTTCCCCAGTATTGTAGTGATTCGTTACTAAAAGACAAAGGTGACCGTGGTGGGTGAATGGAGGAGCACAATGCATTGCTGGTTACCATAGCTACAGATTCAACTCACAGCAGCCGTACATTCCGCACCAACTCGGAATTTCTTCCTACTTTTGCGTTTATCTGAAAAGAAATATGTTGGTAGAAGTGGTAACCCACTTGAAGCGAGCCCCACGTGTTATGCTAGTGTGCTCATGTGCTACTGTTTATTATCAGTTTGCATTCTATGTAAAAACGTAATTTTTATGTGATCAGTGTTTATTGTGTGATATGTGAAATGTTTAATTTTTCATATTTACGGGATTTACAATGAATCCAAACACGACTTGTTATGTTCCATTCTCCAAACACCCTTTTCTTTATGGAAAAATGATAACAAACTTGACGTCGTAAATGTCGTTAGGCAGTGCTATGTTTAGAAAATCTTAGGGGCGGAGCATCTTGAAAATACACCAGGAATTTTAAGACTCATTGGTATAAGGAACACAATTGTGTCGGATTGAAGGAGCTGGCAAAAACACTAACGTAATTGCAGACGCTTTTCAGAAAAGCTCACGTCTATAGGTATACTCTAAAATAGAGTGAGAACGTTAAGCTTAACAGGCAATACCCCATGAGGGCTGCTTTATTTTTAAGTAGACAAGACATGACATTTCGTGTGGACATAATGAAAGGGAGGACTCTTTCAATAAAGGTAATTTTAAGGAACTTTTGGATTCATATATAAGGGGAAGTCTCATCGAAATTCTAAACCACTATTCCAGCATAAAAGCCGTGTTTGCGATGATGACTTTGCGACTTTTGGTTAGCCAATTTTCTGAGTCACTTAATCAATCCGCTCAAGGCCGAGTTTGACACAACTGGGTGTTTCAGATGGGAAGAGTTCTGGCTTGTAGCGAATCAGATGCGTTAGAGCTTTCAGCGTTGCCACCTCGTTAGATCCACTCCCTCTCTTTCGCACACTTGTGAGTCTTCTTGGCGCTAGACGTAAGGGAGCCGTAACTGAATGTATCAAAACTTTATAATAATGCAGTTCAAATCACAATTGCAATGTGGATATTCATATATTACGCACATGTTTTAAATATATAACTAAAAATAATTATAGTTTACGAATTACCTATTTTTCTAATCTAACGAAACTGCCAGCGGTGCATCCATATACTTATGAATGTCACATCCGTTAAGAAACAATTCACCATTGTCACTGTTTTCATCATCTGAGTGTTACAAGTTTGTGATGATAGGCTCCAAAATCTCGTCATTGCTATTTCATTTCCAAAATCAGTGTCCTTGTAGTTTATCTGCACGTCTCATGCAGTTTTCCCAGTCTTGTGCAACCGTGTCAATTTCTTGGTGAATAAGTCATTCAGCGTCAGTCAGTTTAAAAGTATTATTTCTGGTTTCAACATAATTTTAGCCCAATTAACTCAATTGGATTGTTCTGGCAGTGGTGAGGCGGAAGGTGATTTATAATATCTCGTGTCTCATTTCAACTTCAAGTTGATCCAGCTGATACACTTTCCCTGGTATTTAAACGGAAGAACAACTGAATAATACTGCTTTGAACTCTCTAGAGCAAATAGAGATTACGTACGATTCATAAACAAACATATAGTGGGACTAGTCACGTTCTGCCGATGCACCATTCTACAAGCAAGCAGTGAATGTTTGTTCTCGTTCGAATTTAACGAACACCTCGGCTTATTCAAAGTAATTCTTTTATCACGTCATGTCAACGTTTTCGTTTCATTTCTAAGTAATTTCAAATATACGCACACGCACATGTGCCAACCAATAATGATATCCATTACAATGCTTACGTCGGATGCATTGTTATAATATAATATTGCTTTATTTATTTGTGTTAGGAAAACTATTTGAGCTAAAAATATGGGGTTTTTGCGGTTTTGTTAGATAGATTACTCTCTACCTTCCTCATATTAGTTTTTGCAAAATATGAATTTTTGTCTTAGGACGAATAGTATTTATTAGAGATTGATTAGTTTGCCGCTTGTCACACACACTTAGGGGGAATGCCATACAACATCGCAGGACTCCAATTGGCCACTCATCTAGTAGAGCTCAAGGCAAACATCATCCCATTTGAAACACAGAAGTGCTGTTTATTATAATATTGACACGATTAATTTCCTATCCCCGTCGAAAAGTCTGCTTCCTCTATTCATTATGTAAAGTGTGTTTAGTTAACGCATGTGCAGTTCGGAGTCAAGTGAACCTGAGCCTCCAGCCCACTAATGACCGTCATAAATCTATCTCCACACTTCAGAAATGGAACACTGTCGTTGAGAACCAATAGCAACCCTGATTTTCTCGAAGTGACAGTCGCATATCTACTCCACGTGGAGTCTCAGTTGCCAGCCAAAGTTCCCTTCCAGTTGATCTGTTTCATTACGTGCAGAAATTCGTTGTGTGTCACAATGTAGAGACCGTAGGAGGGAAATGCAGTGGTAAATGCAAATGAAGTAGTAGATTACTTTCAGTCACTTGAAAATAATCGAAGTGAAGACAGAGTGAATAACTGGGCCAAGTTATATTACTGGAAACACACACACACACAAAAAAAGTTATAACGGGAACTGTTTCTAAGCAAATTTAAGCGCTTGTTTTGAATACATATAAATATGTGCTGGAAAATAATCTTGGTAAGGGGTCGTGCAATGATCCTGATGATAAATTCTGGGTATTCATAGAAATACGGTAAGAAATATTGTGACGAAAGGAATACCAAAGACGCCAATCAAGTGTGAAAACAACAGGAAACGTTTCTCTAAAGTAGGTAATTTCACACACGATTTAATTCGTCGAGAAATTTATAGATTCTATGCAAAAGGGAGAGCACCCACCTTAGACGAATTGGTTGCACATTTGCAAGAAATTTGTGGTTTTTCTTATGGGCGCTTCACTTTGCGCGGTCTCCTAAAGGAGCTGGGTTTCAAATACCGCACTTTGAATAAGTTAAGGGTTATTATGGAATCCAGTAGAATTGTAGCTTGGCGATATATATATATATATATATATATATATATATATATATATATATATATATATATATATGTCAAAACTAAGGAAGTTTCGCTGTAATTGACATAAGATAATTTAATTAGACGAAACCTCGTACGCCACCCATGACGTATCGAGAAAGGTGGCAACCATGCAGAAAGATCTGGGAGAAGGGTCGGGGGTTGTAAAACGATTATAAGGGTTGGCCAAAGGCAGAAGCCGACGTGCACACGCGTTAACTAAACAGACTTTACACAGATCGAAAGCTTTGAGTATAATACATAATGACGCGAACTTGACTTTAGGAAACAATGTTCATACACCTTGAGTTTCCTTGTTGGACTGATGCTCTCTACCTTTACTTATTTCTTCTTCTTCTTCTTCTTCTTCTTCTTCTTCTTCTTCTTCTTCTTCTTCTTCTTCTTCTTCTTCTTCACTTCATAGCATAGGCAATCAAGTGCCTGTTCCGCCTTCGAAGGCCTCCAGCCATCGTTTCCTGGGTCTGCCCACCGATCTCCTACCTTTAGGATGATACTGTAATATTTGTTTTGTAAGTCTATTATCTGGCATTCTTTCAGCATGTTCCTTCCATTTTGGTTTGAGAACCTTTAACCTATCATTCATACTAAAAATGTCCAGCTCTTCTCTTATATTTTCATTTCTTATTAAGTCCCTCTTCGTGCATCCTTTCACACTTCTCAAGAATTTCATTTCTGAAGCCTGTATTTTACTCTGTTGCTTTTTAGTTAACGTCCAAGTTTCACTTCCGTATGTCAGTATAGGTACAGCCATAACTTTGTAGAATTTTAATTTTGTTTCTTTTCGTATTTTGCTTCTAAATGTTCTATTTATTGTTCCACACACTCTTTGAAATTTCCTTGTCATAACTAACATCAGTTCCCAAGTAGTTAAAATGGCTTACCTGTTCAACGCAACGATTATTTATAACTGTTTTTGTTCTGATTGGCTCTTTACCAATGAATGCCATTACCTTTGGTTTTATAAAATAAATTTTCATATTATATTGCTTACAAAGTTCACTAAGTTTAAAAATAGATTTTTGCAGGGCAGACTCGCTATTTTGTATAATAACTAAGTCGTCAGCAAGCAATAAAATATTTTAAAAGTTTTTATTTGAAATTTTAAAATCTACATTCACTAGCTGCTTCCATTTGCACACTAGGTCGTCAATATACTTACTAAAAAGTGGCGCGCGCGCGCGCGCGTGTGTGTGTGTGTGTGAGAGAGAGAGAGAGAGAGAGAGAGAGAGAGAGAGAGAGAGAGAGAGAGAGAGAGAGAGAGAGAGAGAGAGAGAGAGAGAGAGAGAGAGAGAGAGAGAGAGAGAGAGAGAGAGAGAGGGGAGAGAAGGAATTTTGGACGAGCTACGCTCAGCCTGCTATAAGCTTTGTTAATTGGTAAAGAATTCAAATAATTGTCACAAAAACTTTTATGGTCATAAATACTGATTTGTTATACACAATGTACACATAATGTTTATGTTAATAGTTTACTGAAGATTCTGTACTTTTGCATATGAAAGAGAATATATTTAATTGGAAATTAATTGAGATGAAGCACATCGTGAACTAAAACTAATATAGGACTCCGTAAACTTCCTCGCAAAACATTTGTAATCAAACATCAAATTCAACGAAATAATGTATTGTAGTGTTACTACAGAAAAAAGGTTCTGAAGAGAATACAATGCTAGGATTGAAAAAGGTAATATATTTCAAAATAGAATATTTAAAGTCTACAACTTCAAAAAAATCTGTTAAGATGTCTTGTCTAGGAATATAGCTCATTCTCACGGCCATTGTAAGAACCAAATTTGCCTCTAGATAGCATCACCAGACTAAACCTCCAAGTAATAACGACAGATGGTGCTGCTGTTTCGATTAAAAAAAATGAGAATGTCAAAGACGAGCTACTATTAAGATAACGGAGTATAGATTATTTTTGTAAGCATGTGATTTTTTTAAATTTAGTTAAAGTCGCTTTTACATCAAGGTCATATCGCGAATACGTTATACAAAATATGCAGTACATGAGTAATGCATACAATATGTGAAATGTAGTAAGAGTAGATAGAACACTGAAGTTGCACACAGAGATACAATATTAAGTTACAATTACAATACAAAACAGCGTCAATGAAATGTATATATACATATGATAATATGACATTTACAGTTGAAATTATTATATATTTACATGTTAGTTAGTTAGTTACTAACACTCCCCACATGGCAACCTTGGCCTTCGGGGTAACCTCACCCCACCAAGTGATGACCGGACCCATTTCTCAGGTGGAGGCACCCAGAGGGCGGTGTCCATTACCTCCGATGATAGGGTGATAGTGAAGATGGCGGTGAGGTGAGAGGACCTACAGTTTTTACCGTGGACTCCGAACCACGTTGGGCATAGGGGATACTTCACGTGTGCTAGACAGAGGTGAAGGCGTGGATAGGGCCGACTTAAAATCGCCAACCCCAGAGCCGGGAATCGAACTCGGGACCCTTAGAACGGGAGCCGCGAACGAAACCACCGCGCTACCCCGGCGCCCGTATATATTTACATGTTGATAGTATGAACACTAGATTTTCATACACATTCTTGTACTTTTGTGATGAATCTCCAACGAGCGTGTAATGCATTCGATGGAATGTTTTCGTAAAGAGAACAATGTTTTTAGATTAAAGATCCAGTAAAATATTTGAGTTAATTGGAAATTAATTGAAATGAAGCACGTCGTGAACTAAACCTAATATAGGAATCCGCAAACATCCTCTCAAAACATTTGTAATCAAACATCAAATTCAACGAAATAATGCATTGTTGTGTTACTACAGAAGAGAGGTTCTGAAGAGAATGCAATGCTAGGATTGAGAAAAGTAATATGTCTCAAAATATAATATTTAAAGTCTACAAATTCAAAAAAGTCTGTTAAGATGTCTTGTCTAGGAATATAGCAATTGTAAGAACCATAATTGCCTCTAGATAGCATCACCAGACTGGTACTCGATCACTGGTTATGTACAAACGAGTAAACAACTTTTCAATAGACTAGTTTGCAAATGTTGTTAGCGAATTATCGATTTGCATCGAATCGCATTGCCAGTTTTGTATAATTTAAGTGTAAGAGTGCGTGGTGAACAATATTTCATCGATTTTGTGCATTTAATTGTGTTATTTACGCAAATTAATGTTATTTTGTGCAAATGACCTTTGTTGGGCAGTGCCATATTTTTACTGAATATAAGTGAAACTTTAGGATTCCCTATTAATTAAAGAATCGTGTGAAGTGTGATTGGGTGCCGTTGTGCATACATCCCTACAGTAGGATATTGTATTGGGCCAAATTATTGGACGGTATTTACTGCCAGTTTTGTGTTCTCTTTCATACATCATGCCCTCATGTAACATGGACTTCACACCAACCTCCCCTTGAGACGAAGATGTTCGCACGGCAGCTTTGTCCTACTACATCAACGGTGGGAATAGCAGCTGTTTCATGGATCGGGCACTTATAGTTGATCCACAGTTTCCCCTGCATCCTGATCATGTAACCATTCTTCAACTGGAGATGGTAGGCCAGTTGCAGTATGTTCAGTTTGCTGAGCAACATATCCCTCAACTCATTGCAGCGGGCTCTGAGGGTAACAACTCCCAAGTTGCATCAGAAGAATTCCATAAAATGGTTCTGCACCGTGCTCGTATGGAGGTCATCACTACGTACCTCACCAAGCACGAACATTCAACAGCATCTGAATGGCAACAGGTCCCCACAAAGAGGAGACACCAACCACCTCAATGCAAAGACATCACTGAGCACACACCTACGTCAAATAAATTCTCTCCCCTTGCAATTGCAGCCTCCTCCTCAGTCGTAGAAGCCCCTCTTAGCACCGCTCCAGTTAAGCGTCCCCGCAGTGGTACAAAGACCTTGCCCACTTCAGTTACAAACGCTGACTCTACTCCATCAGACACCCCTATCCCCAGGGTGGCAAAACTCTCTTCCATCTTCCTTCGTCAGCCAGAAGACGGCAGAAAACTGCACACCTTCGCTGGGTATGACTATTACCCTCCGTAATATGCGCAACACAGTTGCCATCCTACCTGAAGATCCCACAGCACATCGTGAAGTCCGTCGCTGGTTAGAGGATAATCAAATCCCGTTTATCGCTACCCTCCTGCCTGAAGAAAAGCGGCTTCAGGTAACCATCAAAGATCTCCCTCAATGTATCACTGAGGATGAGGTCAAAGACGAACTCCTTGGTCAAGGACTACCCATAATCAGTGTCAATCGGCTCCGCAGTATCGGCGGAGCCACTCCAGGCGCTCTTCCACACTTCAAAGTAGCTCTAGAGAAATCCAGCGAGGCCGAAAATATCTACAAAGTGAACAGGATGACCTCTGCTGCCGTCCCCGTCGAGATATACCAACCGCCTTTTCGACTTCAACAGCGTTTAAACTGCCAGCAGTTTTTCCATCCGGCGGAAGCCTGCAGACTGCCATCTGTTTGTTCTCACTGTGGGCAAACAGGCCATCTTCGCAATGCTTGTAGCAAGCTCACCATTACTAAACCCAGCTGTGCTAACTGTGGAGCTGAACACTTATGTCGATACGCCAAGTGCCCTGTTTGGCAGGAAGGACGATATGAACTGGAAAGCACCAAGAAGGGATCCCGAAGGATTCCCGTTCATCCTCCTCTTCGTGGACCCAACCCCCTTGGGCTACCTAAGGAGGCTTTTTACGGTGCTCGTTTCCCAGGTTTCCCAGCTAGATCCCCAGTGCAATTCCCATCCTACGCAGCAGCCGTCACGAACGCTTCTGTGCCACCCCCTACCCAACCGCAAGAATGTCAGCTCTTTTCTTCTCACCGTACAACACCTCCTACAACCTCATCTTCTGTTTCTACAACTCCCAGTTCTCCTCAACCACAATTATCAAATACTATTCAACATCGCCTCAAACAGGCCATGCCTGAACCGCTCCCACCAAGAAGGTCGGCATCCTCTAAACCTGGCACTCCACCTCAACTGTCATCTACTAACAATCATTCGAATCGACAGAGGATTGCGGACATTGCAGCCTTCAGCGAGGTAACTGATCGCATTCCTCCGCACTTGCAAATTAAATTTGCAACTGCTCTGATGGAGGCTCTGCTCACAAGAGCTCCACAAACGTCACCAGAACTGGTACTTATTCAAACAGTCTTCACCGTCTGCATTTCCAATGGCTACTAGACACCAACGATACACAACATTTCCAGGACTCAAGATCTGCTTCTGGAATGCCAATGGTCTCCGCAGACAATTGGTGGAAGTTACCAACTTTTTGTCCATGCAGAAGGTGAATATCTTAATGGTACAGGAAACCCATATATCACCTCATATAAAATGTGGCGTCACAAGAATGTGTTCCTATCCCACTGATCGAGCCGACGGCACAGGAGGTACTGCCATATACATTGACCGTGCCATTCAACACCATTCAATATTTATCCCTGCAACCAGTAATCTGGAGACCACCGGCATCCAATTCGACACCAGCAATGGTCCCCTGCACTTGTACTCAGTGTACGCGCCACCAACTCGCCCCCTACTTCCTTCTGAATTGGATCATCTCTTCAGCTCCCCAGTTGCTAAGATTGCTGCGGGAGAATTCAATGCCAAGCACTGCAACTGGAACTCCTCCATTACCAACCACCGTGGGCGCACACTCCACAACTTCGTAGCGTCTAGGGCTATCTCCGCTAGGGCTCCAAACCAACCTACAATTCACTATGGAGACAGGAGACCTCCTGACTGGCTTGATCTCGCCCTGGTCCGCAATGTGCGGCAGCACCTTACCCTCTTCATAGTTCCTGCTCTATCTTCAGATCATTATCCCATCCTCCTATCCTTCCCTGGTAAGCCCAACTACAAAGCTCCTCGAGGATTCCCACTTCCACGAAAGAACAATTGGGAGGAGTTTTCGATACGATTGGAACAAATCTAGCCCCCCAGCAGCCATGTCAAACTCCAGAAGAGATAGACACTATGGTTGATCTTTTCACCTCCCAACTGACTACTGCTATCGTGAACTCTTCACCAAAATCAAAACCTAGCAGACTGAATATCGATCCTTTACATCAGGCTATCCGTGAAGCGATTAAACAAAAGAACAGAATGCGACGGCGCTTTATACATAGTCGCTGCCCAGCAGATCGTCGTGAGTTTCGCCGACTTCAGGAGTTGGTCAAACTTCAACTCCAAGAATTTCGCAACGAGTGCTGGGAAAATAAGATCTCCTCTCTTCGTGTAGCGGACAACTCCTTTTGGAGCATGACTAAATCCTTACTTCAAATCCCTCGCAAAGATCCACCGCTGCACCACGGACAGGAAGTCGCTCAGTCTGCAAGGGAAAAAGCTGAACTACATGCAACCTTCTTGGAAATGATCTTTACGGCCGCTGATACCCCGGATGTAGATCATATCCACGCAGTCACTCTGGAAGTTCAGGCGTACCTTTCCCAACCCCATGATGATGTACCACCTCCCTCCATCTCCGTAGCTAAAGTGCACCAGCCTAAGGCCATTCAAGTCGCCCGGCTTTGACAACATAGCAAACGTGGGGCTAATATTTCTACCATTCCCTTGGGTGAAAGCATTAACCTTTCTCTTTAATGCAATCCTCAAACTTTGCTACTTCCCAAAGGCCTGGAAGCACGCAAAGTTCATCGCTATCTGCAAACCCGGGAAAGACGGAACTTCCCCGGAGAGCTACAGACCCAACACTGCTTCCAACACTGAGTAAACTGATGTTAAAACTTATTCTAAGGACTATCTTGAATCGACACAACATTGTCAGAGCGGAGCAATTCGGCTTTCGCTTTCAACATTCCACTCAACACCAACTACCTCGTCTGGTTGATGAAGTTTACACAGCCTTTAGCAGGAAGATGTTCGTTTCAGCACTACTCCTAGATATCACCAAAGCATTCGACAGCGTATGGCACGAAGGCTTACTCTCCCGTCTCGTCACCTAGCAAACCCCCTCCTACTTAATACATCTCATTCACTCGTACCTCACTGACAGAACCTTTGCTGTCTCTCACGACGGAATCTTATCCTCATCCCATCCGATTACAGCTGGCGTTCCCAAAGGTGGTGTCCTGGCACCCATTCTCTTCCTTCTATACATCAACACCCTACTATCCCAGCCACGCTGCTCACGGTATCTCTTTGCTGACGATACAGCTGTCACCTCCACATAATCAGAGCTCAACCTGTGTACTCGCAGGATTCAACAATATGCTGATCTCCTTACCACCTGGTTCGATCGTTTGCGCCTACGCGTCCACCCACAGAGGAGCTCGGCCATCACCTTCTCTCGGCGACGAATAGCGGATCTTCCACCAATTTGTCTAGCTGGTGAGGACGTCCTTTGGAAAACTTACGTTAAGTATCATGGTGTTCCGCTTGACATCAAATTGACGTGGAGAGACCACATTACATATGTGGCTAATAAAGTTAGCAAAAGAATGGGTATGCTCTACCCTCTCTATAATCGACGATTGGTGATGTCTCTGCCTACAAACTGCTCCTGTATAAGCAAGTACTCCGGCCAGCCATCACATACGCCAGTGAAATATGGTGAGTAGCAGCCAAGTCTCACCTACACCGTCTTGAAATTCTACAATCCCGATTACTCCGCATTGCCACAGACTCCCCTTGGTAGATCCCCAATCTAGTTATCCGACGTGACCTATGTATACCCACAATAACAGACTACATCCATACCCTTTCCCGTTTCTTCTATCAAAATCTCCCCCACAACTTCAACTCCCTCATCCGCGGTCTAGGTGAGTACACATCGATGCTGGAGAGCGCTACAAACGCCCAGGGCTGCTTCTAGGCACATAAAATAACACATCAGATGGCTTATATACAACTCCCACCTCATCCCCTGCCGCATATTATACTTCCTTACAAAACATTCCACTGCCAGTAGAGGGCCTAGCCCTGATATGGCTTTAGACCGAAGGTCTGACATTCAGAACTTCAATGTCCAGTCGTGTGTGTGTGTGTGTGTGTGTGTGTGTGTGTGTGTGTGTGTGTGTGTGTGTGTGTGTGTGTGTGTTTTACCAGACTAAACCTCCAATTAATAACGACAGATGGTGCAGCTGTTTCGATAAAAAAATCACAAGAATATCAAAGACAAGTTACTATTAAGACAATTGAGTATAGATTATTTTTGTAAGCATGTGAAATTTTTTTAAAAATGTATTTAAATTCGCTTTTACATCAAAGTCATATCGCGACTACGTTATACAAAATATACAGTATATGTATAATGCATACAATATATGAAATGTAGTAAGAGTGCATAGAACACTGAAGTTGCACATAGAGATACAATATTAAGTTACAATTACAATACAAAACAGTGTCAACGAAACTATATATACATATGATAATATAAAACTTACACTTGAAATTATTATATATTTACATGTTGATAGTATGGACTCTAGATTTTCATATACATTCTTGTACTTTTGAGGAAGAACAGCACTTGCTTGAAATTCGATGATTTGTTGAGTATAGCAGATAAGTCTCCAGCGATGCCATGAATCCGTCGTTGTTTAGCATATTGTTTGCATTCTGTGAAGAGGTGTTTAATGGTGAGCTGCGTGTTGCAAACTTCACAGTAAGGTGGATTGGTTTTGGCGAGGATATGTGAGTGGATCAATCCAGTGTGACCAATTCGGAGACGTTAGATAATCACATGATCTTTCCTTTTGAGAGAGTAGACGGGTGAACAACTAGTGTCACCATTTCGTACCATGTTCAATTTTTCTGGTGGCGTCTGGTTCCAGGTTTGTTTCCATTGCATTCCGAGTTGCCTGCTGAGGTAGCTTATGGCATCTTGGTATGGTATCTTGTATTGTGCTTCCATTTCTGTAAGCTGACTAGCTTCTTTGGCGGCTTTGCCTGCATCTTCCATACCACAGTGTGAAGGAACCCACATGAAGATGATCTGCTTGTTTTTATTTAGGGCCGAGAGGTACAGACTATGGATATCCTAAAGTAACTGCAGATCTGTTGAACGATCTCTAATACTTTGAAGGGAGTTTATTGAATCGGTAACTATAATAAAGTTATTCTCACTAGAATTGGACATGTGAATTAGAGCTTCTTTGATGGCATGGAGTTCACAGGAGAAAATGGAATAGTGGTTTGGAAGTTGTAGTTGAAGCTTTATATCTGAGGCAATTAAAGCGCATGCGCTAACGTTTTCACTTTAGAACCATCAATTATATATATATATATATATATATATATATATATATATATATATATATATATATATATATATATATATGTGTGTGTGTGTGTGTGTGTATATATATATATATATATATATATATGATTAGGATGCAGGTTTCGGATTTCCTGAAATGCTCTTCTGTAGATGGATGCATCTGTATGAGATTTCTGGTAAACTGCAAGATGCAAGTTAAGTTGGGGTGACGGTATTCGCCATGGTGGTAGATTATGAAATCTTCTTGATATTACGTCAGGAACTTCAAGATTTTGCGCTGGAATGACATTACGTTTTGTGAGTTTGCTGGAGAATGTTCGTATGTGTCGGAGAAGACGTATTGGTGAATCAATGATTCAGTTTTTGCTGCAATTTTGAGGGTATATCTTAAGCTGAGTTCCACTCTGCGGATGTCTAATGGCGGTTCATTAGTTTCCATTAATAGAGCAGACACTGGGCTGGTTCTGTATGCTCCTACACATAACCTTAGAGCCGAAGTCTCAATTGCATTTAATGTATTCAAAATCGTTAGTTTCGCTGCATTGTATACCTCTGCACCATAATCCAATTTACGTACTTCTAATAATTGCTTTGTAAGTTTGTAAGAGGACACTAAGATCAGACCCCAATTTTTGCAGGCTAACGTTTTCATCACATTTAGTCTTCTTAAACATTAATTTCTCAGTTCATTTACATGATCCTTCCAATTCAGTGCTGAATCAAATGTTAATCCTAAAATTTTGATAGTTTGAACTGATTCGATCATCTTATTGTCTATGAAAATTGCGGGTTTTGAAACTTCACGTGGTGATTTGGAAAAGCATATGCATTTGGACTTATCATAAGACAAATTAAGACCAGCAAGAAAACTCCACGTTTGTAGATTTTCTGAAGTCTGTTCAAGAAGTAATGAATTAGTAGAAGGATTTCTTCATTTACAAAAAAAAAAAAAAAAAAAAAAAAAAAAAAAAAAAAAAAAAAAAAATTGTCAGGTCATCAGCAATGAGTAAACCCTTCACAGAGGGTGGAATGTTGTTCATAATGCTATTGATGGCTATGAGAAATAGTGTGACACTGATAACAGATCCTTGTGGAACACCTCTTCCTATGGAATCTTCTTGGGACTTGACTCCTTTATATCAGACTCGTATTTTCCATTCCTGAAGAAAGTTTTTAATAAAATGTTAGTTAGTTATAAATAATTAGGTTATACCTAACTAAATGTTAGTTAGGTATAACCGGACAAACATTGGAAACAATTACGCGCTTATTTTCAGTGATAAGTGGTCGCAAATCAAGATTGAAATCTTTAATTTTGATTTTTCTGTTCCTGCTTGTTAGTTCCTCAGCTGCTTTTCTGCTATTTAGGAATATGCAAATTCTGTTATTGGAAATGTGTGATGGAATTTGTAGGTTAGCTAGTAAGGTAAGCTTGCCAACAGCAAGCGGTTGACTCTTCATGCGCATCTATTACAATAGCCTGTTCTTTACTTGGAGTAGATTGAGCAACAGTAGCATAATTTGGTTGTACAATGTTATTAACGTTAGTCTTTGGGTTACCTGGTTTAGGAGCACTCCTGTAGTCAGCAGCCTCCATTCTGTTATTATTGATGTTCCGTGGAGCGGAGCTAAGAAGCCTTTACCAGGGCTCCTGTAGCTCCTTTTTGCTTGATAATAATCACTCCGATCTAGATAAACGTATATTTTTGTTTGGTGTTATTCCAAAACTTGTGATTCTTCTAGAATTAGGAGAAACAAGTAATACATAGCTATAACACGCAGTCAACAAAGCTTGTCATGGCCTACCTCGTAAACCCATGTGAAAATTACATGACTTAAATTAACCAATAATACATTCTCGATGAAGAAAGGTATACCAATGAGGTAATAAGAAACTAACATAACTTTAATGGCAACTGAATATATAAATTTAATCATTTAAATTTTTTTTTTTTTGCGAATTTAGATGGCTTTATCTGTTAATTTTTTAAGAAACATTTCTAAAAAGCTTGTGCTTTTATCTAATTCATGCAATCAAGATAAACATTTGTAGGAATATTTTTTGTAGAAATTTCATTGTAGGTGCAACTAGTC
Source organism: Mantis religiosa (assembly GCA_030765055.1). Classification (NCBI taxonomy): domain Eukaryota; kingdom Metazoa; phylum Arthropoda; class Insecta; order Mantodea; family Mantidae; genus Mantis; species Mantis religiosa. The sequence goes on from CM060951.1 coordinate 94,699,097, forward strand.
ACTATGTGAAACTGAACTGCATTGGAACTGTTTGTTGTGCATGAGCAGAAGAATTAATTGAAGAATGACTTCCCACCTCAGAACGATACAACCAGATATCGATAAATGGACACCAATGAAATAGGTTAGGTGTACTACTCGACAGAGTGTTGAGTTGTATTGACCTTCAGGTGATCAGCGCTGCGATCGTCCCTTAACAGGGCTTATCTGGTCAATTAGAAGAGTGAAACATTAGTATGGTGACGTACTGTAAGTTGCGAAACACAAGTAGAGCGATTGGAAGCTGCATGTGTCCATATGATATGTTTTCTCGCGCCTGCCGATGTATGACGCATTGCTGTCCAGAATATATGATTACATCTGAACAGGTATATTACTCGACAGAGCGTTAAGCGTATTGCCTTTCAAGTGACCAGCGCTGCGATCGTCCCTTAACAGGGCTTATCTGGTCTATTAGAAGAGTGAAATATTAGTAAGTTGGCGTACAGTAAGTTACGAACACAAATAGAGCGACTGGAAGCCTCGTGTGTCTATATGATATGATTTGTCGCGCCTGATGATGTATGACTTATTGCTGTCCAATATACTCGACTCGCCGTGTATGTGCGATAAGCTCAGGTAAACATCTGTGTTGCGAATTTTTACCGATACGCCTTCTCGCTCTGCCATGTAGTAACTATGCCACTGATACTGGTTTGTTTACTATGTTTGAACTTTCAAGGGGAGAGAGAGAAAGAGAGAGGGAGAGAGAGAGATGGCAAGTCAACAAACCGATATTAATGCAACCCAACACTCGACTTGCTACACTACTGTTCATTCACGCTTCGAAAAGTTTCAATATAAAGTGAGTAATTTTCAATGCGTACTTGTCAGGGTACTCGTCATATAGTGAAATAATGTATAAGTACAATTAATTGATCAATTATAGATGTATACTTTTTACACTTACTATGTATATTTTCATAGGTGTGCTAGATCACTAGGCGGCCCCACCGAGGTTTTCGGTAGTCTTCCCTGCGGGGTTGACGCGCGTAAGTGGCGTATCCACTTCCATCCCGTCTTGACGTTGTGCTCAGCGGGGGGGGGGGGGGGGGCTTTTTAAGAACTCAGGTATTGCCCTATGGAAAGAGCCCCGGAGTATCCATCGCTCCCGGGTAGAAGGAGGTCCGGGTCCTTGGTCCTACGGGTACAGGACTAATGGGAGTAGAACCTCTGCGCTTAACTGTGTATATTTTCATATCCAAATGCTACCATCTTGTTTGAAAGAGAGAATACGATAGGATAGACTTTACGGAGGGAAAGACTGATTACTTGTACTTATGCCCCAAGTGGGGCATATCCAGTAGGAAGGATAAGGCGAAAGAAGTAGAGGGAGTTACGACAATGTAGAGGACAGGGTTCCTACCATTTTTAAACTCTCCAGTAGTCCAGTACAACCAGCATCCCTTCTACCGTGGCCCCGAAACAGTCCATCAGACCGGTTCGGAGATCGAAGACCGCCATGCCAGAGCTTGGAAAACCCCCGGTAGGCTTGGACAGCCGGCATCCCTCTTACCGCAGTCCAGAAACGGCCCACTAGGCCGGAGACTGTCTCACCGGAACACGAAGGTGTTTACTAGGATCACATCATCCTGCCATGCATCGCCAAAACACCAGCCGATACTTCTACCCTGAAAGGGAGCACCAGGTGAGAGATGATATGAAAGGATTATGAGGTGAAATGGGCGGTCAGGAAATTTGGGAGATGTAATTAACCTAATCCAGCATTCGCCTGGCAAACCGGAGAAACCCCCGAAAAAGCCCGCGTCTCCATGCTATACATGCTCATACTTTCGCAGTAAGTCAGTCTGACTACTTCTGTATTCTCGAGAGAAGACAACCGAGCGAAATGACACCGCGCTATTCGGAAGAACCCTGACACATGCTCTTGACTTGGGATTTTGGTGGTTTCAATTTGTCACTAAGGTGAAAGCTGTGGTGCTTATTTTCATACCACGATTTACTTCCCCTCCAATTCATCTTTTAAGTGTGTTTTCAAGAGGAACCTTTGCTTATTGGGCACGAAATGAAACAAAAATATGGGATTTTTTTAGTATGAAAAATGACATTAAAATTATGTATCCATCGACCAGCTTACGATCAATCTTTCTAATTTAAAAAAAATTCCGTCCATCGTACTGGCAGGCTGTATGTATAAAGCCTGAAGGTTTTCGCTGCGTGCTAGTCTGTTAAGGGTTTCACCCAGATAGGGTATTTCTTTTTCTCAGGAATTTGTCGGATGGTATTTGGATATTAGGAATAGGATTACTATGGAGATGATTCGGCAGCGAAGCCTATGGTTTATTGTACCTAAGCCCCAAGTAGGGTATCCCCGGGAGGAAGAATGAGGCGAGAGGAGACAGAAGGCGGCCGACTCAAGGAATCACGTCAGCGACGAGACACCTGCCGAAGGTGATTCGGCAGCGAAACCTGTGGTTCATTGTACCTAAGCCCCAAGTAGGGTATCCCCGGGAGTAAGAATGAGGCGAGAGGAGACAGAAGGAGGCCGACTCAAGGAATCACGTCAGCGACGAGACACCTGCTGACACTTCTATCGATAAAGCGACCACCAGATGAGAGATGATGCAAAATGATAATGGAAATGAATTGGAGGAATAGGAAATTATGCGGTTGTAAGTAACCTACACAGCATTCGCCCGCCAATCCGGGAAACCCCCCGAAAAAACCCATAGGTCAAGTAGGTCGGACACGGGAATCGAACCTGGGCCTCTCGAATGCGGACTACACACGAAACCACCGCAAAATTCGCCCGCCAATCCGGGAAAACCCCCGAAAAAACCCATAGGTCAAGTAGGTCGGCCACGGGAATCGAACCTGGGCCTCTAGAATGCGGACTACACACGAAACCACCTGAGCCATCCCTCTCGGTTACACAAGTTCCACTGGATATGAGGAAAGAAAGCAAAATCTTATACACCCTGGTGTTCTGTTTCTTGGAAGGTTTGTGTGGAATTCAGCTTTAATCACGACGGAAGTTTAAATTAAAAATTAAAAAGTTGATCAATATGTCCACTAAAATATCCTAAAACAGCCAAACATATTAAAAGTTCAAGCGCATTCTAAAAGTGTTAACCTGAAATAATATTTGAAGGCGTAGCTTAGAAAGTCAGCATGCTTTCTTCTAATAATTTTGCTCAATATGCATTACGATAAATAATTTTTTCCCTCCTTTTCGTGCGTGTTTTGTAAAAATACTGCTCATTAATCTTATGTTCTCACTGCCTGCCATCTGTTGTATGCTTCCGCAATTCAAAACTGTTTGATTCCCTGCATTGCAGTCCCCATTTTAGTTATCCGACGAGACCTACGTATCCCCACAATAACAGACTACATCCATACCCTTTCACGTTCCTTCTATCAAAACCTCTCCCACAACTTCAACTCCCTCATCCGTGGTCTAGGTGAGTACGACATCGATCCTCGAGAGCGCTACAAACGCCCGAGGTGCTTCTAGGCACATAAAATAACACATCAGATGGCTTATATATAACTCCAACCTCATCTTCTGCCCTATATTATCCTTCGTTACAAAACATTCCACTACCAGTAGAGAGTCAAGCCTTGATCTGGCTTGAGACCGAAGATCTGACATTCAGAACTTAAATCTCCATTCGCGAAGTCTTCATTGCGGTTAAGCTGGTAGGAATAGCTTGAAAGTAGTACTAACGTCCAAGTGGGTGTCATTAAGTAATTTAAACATTTTTATAGTATTTTCTTTGTAGTGCCACTGTGGTTGGTAGTGCAGCCACTCGAGAAAGTGTTCTAGCAGATAAATTCTTATCTTTAGTGTCCAGAAAAAGAAAATTATATCCTAGTTTGTGTTTTTTTAATTGTTCCATAACTCCAATGGTCATATCGGCGGCCGTTCTCCTTTGGAACATATCGAAGGTGTTAACTCGTATTCGTTGGATTTTAAACATTAAATCACCCATACATTTACACTTTCATTCATGCTTCCAGACTCATACTCATATTCTATAACTACTCATATTCTATATAAGATGGGGAATTATCTTGGTCGGAGAAAAGTCGCCACCCCCACCGACGGTAATCGAACCCGGGACCTCTAGCACGGCAGGCAGGAGCTCTACCTACTGAGCTACGGTATCAACCTGTTTGTATTGAATCATTATTTTCCTGTTTTCTCACTGTTTGTTTGAAATCTCCACCACATTGAGTTAAAGCTTATTAATTCCTGCCCTTTTGTACAGAAATTTCTATTGTTCCAAAATTTGAAAATGGATTTTGATTTGGTAGTGAATAAAAAAGGTGAAAGGCAGGTGTTATAAACATTTTACAGAGCTTTTGAAATAATACGGCCACTTTCAGGACTTTTCAAATGAATGAAAGGTCTTGACATAATCATTTCACACGATGTTTATCCGTGACATCAGAAGGATGAAATGGATAGTGACCAAGCATTTAAACATATTGTGACTTTGTGGGTCCATAGAATTAAAAGTTTTGTTTGCAGAAATTTAAAAAGCTCTTTATTTTAATAAACACACGCTTTGTACACCCCTTACAGCAGCAAAGAGACGTACATACACAAACACAGTCTTAGTCGATTCATTGCTCCCACCACACGTAAACATTCGAATTCACTGGGTCCAACAATCACTACAAAGCTGCACATCAACAGCTTACTAGCAACTGACTCTTGGCCAGCTTTTATACCTACAGTCACTGTTCTAGAAAGCCACCGACGTTTCAAGGCCTTTCGCGGTGGCAAGAGAAAGAGGGAACTACACATACATCACTCTGTCTCTTTCTCTCTTTTTTTCTGTCTCTATCTCGGCAAGAGTTCACCACTCGCCCACGCACCGGCTGCGGCTTGCGGTAATATCTGTCTCTTTCTTTCCTGCCCACGCGTGACTAGCACTGGCTTGTCACAACTCCAACGAAATAATGCGATCGGTGACAATATGGAACAGGAAATATCTCAGAAGGTTAATGTCACAAGAAATGTTATTCACTACGTAGGTATGTTTCAACAACACTCACACTTTTCTTGTAGTAAACTACAAGTAGAAAGAACAGGAGTTGACAGGTTATTCAGAGAAAATTTAATATATTAAATATACTACTCAGCAAATATCTTATTTTAATCAAATATTTCATCTCTTAATGCGAAAATAAAACAATGAAAAGCTTTTTATAAAGTGTGTAATGCAATTCACAGACATGTCAACATGCCGACCTCTTGTAACTTTTTTTGTTTGTTTATTTTTATTATAACCTGAAAGCTCATGCTTATTTTTCTCCTAAATTCATATAAAATAGTGTTATAAATGGGAAGCATAGAAGTTGTAAACGTACTGTAATTAAATAAAAACTAATCAAATGCAAAATATTCAAATATTTTCTAAAAAATATTGGGATTTTGATTAAAATAACTTTACACCAAATAAAATGATTCTAAAACTTCTGGGATTGTCATCTGAAGTCCTCTTTATTCTATATGGATTGGATTGGATTAGGGTAGGGAGTTCCAGTCTTGGTCTATTGTACCTATGCCCAAAGTGGGGCATCCCGGTAGGAAGGATGAGGTGAGAGGAGACAGAACGGCCTTGCCAAGGGGCAACGAGGGAGGCGGGTCTCTACAGTTAACAAGTTGGAAACTATCCGGGAGACCAGCACAACCGACTTCCCACCCTACAATGATCCAGAAACGTCCCCATCAGACCGGAGACTGTCCTACTGGAGGAGGAAGTGGTTCACTCAAAGCATATCATCCTGCCATACACCGCCGAGCCTCCCGGCAACAATTCTACCCTGGAAGAGACCATCAGATGAGAGGTGGTGTATGTAACGTATCCAGTATTCGCCTGGCAACACCGTAAAATCCCCAAATACCATAGGTCAGGTAGGCTGGCCATGGAACCTAAACGCGGACCACCCGAATTCGGGCGCCGCCTCAGGCATTCTGCTCGCTGATTAGACAAATAATAATACATATAACTTACACATATAGTATTCGTAAGATAAATATAAAATGTGAAATATAAGGTTCCCTGATCTTTGTTATTTCCCCGTTTCTTCAGCATTATATGGTTTTATTGTTGCTGAATTAGCATTACAGTGCATTTGGATGTATGATCCAAAAGTCTCAGAAGTAGAGCTCCTGTAGTTTTCACTTACATGTTCGTACTGCAACAAAGAACATCACTCAGTCCAATACTGAAGTCCGAATAACATTTAACACAAAGGAATAGCATATAAATCACAATTCCCAGTACAATGCAAGGAGAACTTAAACGAAAACGAAGGGAAACACAAGGCAAAGGTAAACACTAATCACATCATATATTAATGAAAAATTAGCAATAATGAAATATAAAAACGAAAAAAAAAAGAAGCAGATGCTACCAGTTATATCCTATAAGCACAGCACTTGGCTGCAACTGTCAGGATGGCCGAGCGGTCTAAGGCGCTGCGTTCAGGTCGCAGTCCACTCTGTGGGCGTGGGTTCGAATCCCACTCCTGACATTACTTTTTTTTCCTACTTAATTTTTATTTAAATTTCCTTTTTCCCACCAATGTTACGTCATGAATGGAATGGATGAAATGATGCTAAAATGAACCCGGGGTCCATGTAGCTTAGAGTTACGCGGCATTAGTCTTTCAGGATAAGGGACAACCCCGGAAAAAAACCTACTCAGTTACGGACCCTTTGTTGACCCCGAATATGCGGTAAAAGACATTTTCGCTTTTCCTTTTTATCCCAAGATTTTGCATAACGCACTATTCTATGACTTTGTGTACCTTGTTATGAACGATAACAATCAGTTGTTCATTTCACTGATTAAAAAGGTTAATTAGCATAAGGAAAATTAGCCCCTAGCAATAAAATTGTTAGCCAATAAGAAGGTGTAGAACTAATTTTTACAAACGAATATAGAGCATTTATTTAGAAGATGATTTGTAGTACACCTTAAACCACTTCAGGTTAACATGATTTTGATCATTCAAACACGAGTTTAGCTAACACTATCCGAAAGTAACTTATACTTTACTTCCTCTACGGCTTCTCCAAAGTCCTATTACTGCCTGGTTACGGAAGCTTGTAAAATTTACATTTCTGTATGTTATTTTAGAAAAAACTAAATTTTAAAAGTAAAGTGAGAAACAGATATAACCCAATAAATAAATTAAACGCTTATTGTTCTGCATTACAAAGCAGAAAACAATAGAATTAAATACACCGGGCATAAATTAACCGAGGTACTCTTACAAACTCTTCAAAGAAATGACTATTGTGCTGAAAAGTTTTTCAAAATTTTAAGATCGTATAGGAAATTATCAATAATCCAGAAAAATGCACAAAGGATTACCTACCGCGCGCCGGAACCTGATAGCTATAGTTGAGCAAATTGCCTGCAGATGACAGATCAGTACTGCTAACCTGTTGTCGCTGCTTTTCGACCGCTTAGTTCCGCTATACAGCCATAGATGTCTGCTACCACTACTATGTCTATTGCTTAGTCTCCGCAACGAATTTTGTTGGAAAAATAATTATTTATTTATTATAAGAGTATGCTAGTGTGAAAATGAATTCTGTGTATATGTGTAAACGAATAGTTTCAAAACTAGGTGCAAGTATTTACAACGGACCAAGGGCGACTTAGAATAAAAAGTATTTACTTGATTTATAAAGCCTGAAAGATCATTTTTCATTTTCTTATCTGATAACACTAAGAAATATATTAATAAATTGTTACTTGCGTCATAACTTTAAATTCAACAATTCAAAGAAACGTATTTCTATGTATCTTTTTGCAACGAAAAACTGAGTTTCTTCATATGCAGAAACTGTTAAGGAGATAGGAATGAAATCATTTAAGCAAACGATGTTTCCCCTAAAATATAAATCATTTAAATTAAATTATTTTAAACGAATATCGTACAAGTCCTAGTGCATATTATAAAGCGAATTCTTGAATACAAAACTGCATTAACATTACAGAACATTTTTAAAGGTACCTAATTTCTATTTTCTCTTCTTTTGGTAGTGTTTATTACGAGTTCCTGATATAACGTGAATATTAAGATCATTTAGAAAAACAGAAACAGTTTTAAATGCAATGGAATATCTGATTGAATGTGATGCATTGAAGGAAAGCTTCCACCTCACTTGCATTCCGTCTTTGTATGGAGATGCTAATCCGTTGCCTGAATATTCTGTGGAACGAACGTTCCTGTAAATCTTGCAGTATAAGGGATTGAAGCTGTCAGGTATTTCGCCAAATTGGCAACACCTCAACTGCAAACGAAACTAAGTAGTAGTTTGTGCTCTTGTACTTCGTCTTCTTGACAGAAACAAGCTATACAGTAGCAGATCCAACATAACAAGCGACATTATTTCTCCAGGAATGAAGATGGATTATCTAATAAAGAATCGGAGCAGCCCACCACATATTTTTTGTTTTGTTCAGTTTTTATTTCCATTTCAGAGTCTTCCTAACGCGATCTAGCTTTCCGCCATTTTTTAGTCCATTACCTTCTTCAGATCCTGAATGCCATGGAGTATACAGTTGCCGAACTGCAGAAGGCCATGGAGTATAGAATGACCAAAGTTGACATTCATAAACCTGACATGACTGATCATCCGTGAAGCTTGGATTAAGGTACAAGCAGCTCATCTTTGGAGGATTCTCTCGCTAGGAAGTTTAAGACTAAAGCCTCAAATTTAGTAGAACTTACGCATGTGAACCTGATAAACTTGCTCGGAGAAGAGCACTTTTTGTAGCACCAGAAACGCTTTCACTACCTCACTTGATAACTCGTAAGAACGCCTCACTTATAGCGTGATGTTGTACATGCTTTTATCGTTTTTCCGTCATTCTCTGGATAACCTGGATTTTCGTTAACTCGGATCGACCCTGCTTCCAGTTAATCCGGGTAAACGAAGTTCTACTGTATTTGTGTTTACGCTGGATGAGGGCGCTGCTGCGTCTACTTATCTCCTTCAATTTCTGTAACTGCCTGATCAGTCGATTCCAAACTAACAATAAGCATGGACCATAGTGCGTCACAAAATGCTCCTGTAGGATCTTAGCTCAGAGGCTAAGCTTAGCTCAGGCTGTTCAATAAAGAATGATCACATCTTTTTTTGACAATGTACATTTACTCATCCTTATAATTTTGATGATCCTTCTCAAAATAGTCTCCCCTGAATGCGATGCACTTGTCCCAGCGTTTCTGCCAGTCTTCAAAGACATGCTGGAAACCATTTTTGAGAGATCCTTCAAAATCGCTTCCGCAGCCTTCACCACTGCTTCTAATGATGGATAATGCCTCCCACGAAGGCGTTTCTTCAAGTTTGGGAATAGAAAAAAGTCACATGGGGCTAAATCCGGACTGTAGGGAGGGTGAGGGATGTATTTCACGTTGAATTTTGCAAGATATTCAGCAACAACATTGGCAATATGTGGCCGCACATTATCGTGGTGCAGCATATAGCCTGCTTCATGGAAATTTGGTCTTTTGCGCCTGATATGGACTTGAAATGTTTTCAGGACATCCCTGTAGTATTGTCCAGTTACTGATGTGCGTGCAGGTACAACATGCTGATAAACCATTCCATAAATATCAAAGAATGAGATAACTATAACTTTCCCAGCAGAAGCAACCAGTTTTGCTTTTTTGGGGGTTGGTGATGAAGGAGATTTCCACATTGAGCTTTGCTGTTTGCAAATGTAGCCAAGTTTCATCAGCAGTGATTACGTTTGAAAAAAAACTCCGGATCTTCCTCTAACATCAACTTTAACTGCATGTTACCTCCATTGCAGCGGTAGGTGATACTGAATATATAGGAACTTACCTGGTTCTCACAGGCAGGAACCCTTAGTACCGGAAGATTTTGAATCATGAGACTGCACTCCTAGGTAAAGGACACAGACATAATGAATGTGTATTAAAACAGGTAATTTAATAAGCTAATTAACTTATATGCATCCAGTGTAAATGGCCGGGGAGCTAGGGAACTAAGTAAATAGGGAACTACGTAACCAGGGAAGAAACAAGAAGGTTTATACATACACACATGTAATGTTTGTTAATACTGATTATTATTATACTAATGTGAATTTGAATCCTAGTTATTTATTGTACATTAATCTAAAATATAGCTGTATTTATGAAAGCTGTAAAGCATGGATGTTCTAGAACTTATAAACGGGCCATGCATTTAGAAAAATGAAAGCTTGAAAGCACCTTGGCTCTCGCCGGTTTGTTTTATCTGGTAAGTATATGAGGTAGGTATATAAGGTTTACAGACGGCAGAGATGAGATTTAAGATCAATTTTGGGAGTCGTAGAAGAGACAGAATAAAAAATTATGATATAAGAAATCAGTTACAGATCTTTAACATAAACGAAGAGATAGTTTATAAACAAATGCTAGAACACATAGAATGAATGACAAATGATATTCGAAGAAAATATTAGATTACAGACCCAAAGGAAAACGAAACATCTGAATGCTAACAAACGATGGATAATCCAATGAAATAAAATATACACATTTGTGGCACGCAGGTAGCCTCTGGAGGTTGAAGGAAAGAGGAAGAAGAGGAGGAGGAGGAAGAAGAAGACGAAGAAAAGCTGCAGGAGGAGGAAGAAGAAGACGAAGAAAATCTGCTCGAGTTCCTTTACCTGAAGGTAATAATTATGGAAAGGTGCAAATACTACTTTTATTAAAATTCGAATTATGACATTTTGGTAACTAAATATGTAACTCTGCAAACAAAACTGCTGAAATGTTGTCTTGGGATAGTGACAAATATTGGCTGGCCGTTTCCAAAACAATAGCACTTTCACAAAAGCCGCAAGGGAAGTTCTTCCGTCATACTGAGGGATATTAATGTGCTTTTCTTCTGAACACTGCCAAATCCTTTTTAAATTGTATTTCCTTCTGCATATATCGCTTATTTCCATGACTTACTCCTGGGAGTTCTTTTCGGATATCGCCTAGAGTTAGCTCTGATACAGTTTTAAAGTTATTTGTGGTTTTGCACACATATATATTCAAGTATGTGCTATTTGTTATTAATATTGTTACCTCAACTATAGCTAATATTACTTATATATTAAATTATGAACATCCCATTTATTGTTATCTACACGTATTTTATCTTGCTCCTCGAAATTTTCCTTTTGTAATTCTTAAAGAGCAAAATTTAATGATAGAATATCTCAAATTAATCTTCACTTCTAACTCACAGAGGTCTAATTTTCTAAAATGTTACTTATGCGCGAGCTTGGGATAAGCTTGCAACCTTGTTCCAAGCCTTGTTTTATTGCTATAGCTCATGATTGTTACAACTCTGACTATGCAGTAGAAGTGGATTCTAGTAACATTTTTAAATAAAGATACTCCTATCCCATTACTATAAATACTTAGTACCGCAAAGTCCATTCTAAGAGATCTGGGTAAGAGAGAAGGTGCCCTTCTTGGAAACCCGAAAACTTTGCGTATTCGTCAGCTTCTGTCCCTAGTACTGTTACTTATAGTGCAGTTGCAGCTAATCCGGCACCTAGACCTGAAATCGCAACACAAACTAGCGACATAAACGGGGAAGTAATATCCGAAAGAACAATTACAACCAGATCACTGCCAAAGCAACAAACACCAGCACGAACAGCAGTGAGCGCGCCGACCAAGTCCAGTCCTAAGAAGAAGGATTCAGCCAAGTCACCGCCGAAAGCATCTACTTCAAGAACATGTGAATCGGTAATATATAATGTATCGCCAAGGAAATTTAAGACCTCGTATGACAGAACTGACTTCCTTAAGGAAAATAGTAAGACCATTGAAAAGAAGGCTAGCCAGCATAAAAGTCCGCCACTATCTCTGTCAACATCAGCTGAGGAATCATCTGCAGAGGACTAAGATCGGCGACTTTCATCTTCGCTGATCGCAGTTTCCGATCGTTTCGAGAGACTCTAATCGAAGTTGCCAGTACGAAAGCTGTCCTCCTCCACTGAGGATGTGCCGCAACATCAGTTAGAAAAAGGCAGGGAAAATCTGTTGAAAATGCTAGCCCAGCCCCTAAGAAGAGGAGCAAATTGATTCGACCACCACTGGGCAGGTAGTTTGTTTTCTCAATGCAAATTAATACTGAAAACGTTTTTATGCCTCATAGTATTTTATTGTTAATTATAGATTTCTATTGTTTTTTTCTATTTGGGCTAATTTATTTATTGTAATATTGCTTTGAATTTTCTTTATTTTGAGTAATTTGTCTCTGGCTATTGCCATGATTTAGTTTTTGTAAGGGCGCTGATGACCGAGCAGTTGAGCGCCCTTATATACAAATAATCATCATCATTATCATCATCATCATCATCATCATCATCATCATCATCATCATCATCATCATCATCATCATCATCATCATCATCATCATCATCATCATCATCATCATCATCATCATCATCATCATCATCATCATCATCATCATCATCATCATCATCATCATCATCATCATCATCATCATCATCATCATCATCATCATCATCATCATCATCATCATCATCATCATCATCATCATCATCATCATCATCATCATCATCATCATCATCATCACCATCACCATCACCATCACCATCATCATCATCATCATCATCACCAACACCATCATCATCATCACCATCATCACCAACACCAACACCAATACCAACACCAACACCATCATCATCATCATCACCAACACCATCACCATCATCACCAACACCAATACCAACACCAACACCAACACCATCACCATCACCATCATCATCATCATCATCACCACCAACACCATCATCATCATCATCATCATCATCATCATCACCATCACCATCATCATCACCAACACCAACACCAACACCAATACCAACACCAACATCATCATCATCATCATCATAATCATCACCAACACCATCACCATCACCATCAGCAACACCAACACCAACACCATCACCATCATCACCAACACCAATACCAACACCAACACCAACACCATCACCATCACCATCACCATCATCATCATCATCATCACCATCACCATCATCATCACCAACACCAACACCAACACCAACACCTATACCAACACCAACATCATCATCATAATCATAATCATCACCAACACCATCACCATCACCATCAGCAACACCAACACCAACACCATCACCATCATCATCAACACCATCACCATCATCATCAACATCATCATCAACACCAACACCATCATCATCATCATCATCATCAATCATCATCGTTTTTCTTTCTGGTAATTTACATCCTCCAACATTAAGTCATATCGGACGATGAATGAAATGGGTGAAATGATGCTCAATGCGTGCGGGGTCCATGGAGCTTAGAGTTACCCGACATTCGTCTTTCAGGATAAGGGAAAACCCCGGATAAACCTTATCCAGGTAATTCACCCTGACCGAGATTCGAACTTGGGACCTCTTGAACGTGAGGCAGACATGCTACCATCTACGCTATCGAGGCGGGCATCGTCATCGTCATCGTCATCGCCAACTCGGACAACGGTCTTTCCAGAATCAATAAATGTTGCTTGGACTCAACAGTATATTGTATTTTCTGTTTTAAAATTAAAACATGAGCAGTGCAAGATCTTCCTTTCGTGAAACTATTTCGTATGTCAAGTAACAAGTAACATAAATCATCAACCTTTCGTCAGTTAACTTTAAAGTACATTTCAGATTTTATACTCAATAATTTCATGATCTGCTCTCTTGAACATTTATATCATTTGAACTGTTGTCCATTCCTCTGGTAGTACAAGCGTTTGACGTAATATTTTACGTGACAGTTTGGCAGTTCTTATTTATATTATCTCAACCAGAACTTTTCTGCACTACACTTCTAGATTCTATTTAAAATATTTTCTTATGTTTCTTGAATATTTATGTAGAGTACTATTTGTATGTGTATAATTGAATGCAAAAATTATAGTACTCGAAATACAAATAACAACAACAACCAAAGACGGTTGATCAAGAATAGGAACAGTTGTACCTACTTCTGCAGAAAACATAGAACAAACTGCATGGCACTGATATAGTTGTATCGATGTTTTATAATATTCCATTCCATTTAGTGTAGGGAAATTAATAGTTAGGAAAGTTTAGCGAACCGAAATCAATTTTACAATTGAAGTCTTTCAAAATGATTATAGTTCATGAATTACAACTTCGTGACGATAATAAATGAGTCAATTTCTGTAATAAAATTTTACAACATATCACTAATGTACTGTTGACCAACATTTAACGGTTTTAATAATGAGGCTTGGTTTCAATTTTATGTGATGTTGCCTCACAGAGCAATGGGGACTAAAGCATTGAGAGTTCTCATTTAATTGATGAAGTATCATTACAAAATAAAAATCGGTTTATAGTGTTGTAACAGCAAAACATACGCTACAAATACCGTAAAATAACACACACCCACATTCTTGCATCATTTCTTCCAATCTTATATGATAAAGGGAGAGAAAAGTAGGGGTATTGCGTATTTTGAACAAGATTCTGCCTTGGCTCATCTGATTAAAATTCCTTGGAAGATATAAAGGTTGTATTTGTTTACAGGATAATTTCTAAAGGATTACAGGCCTCCGTTTTTGCGGCTTCCATTTGTGAGGAACCCTAAAAGAAATAAAGCTTTTAGCAACAAACCCACACGTTAGACGAGCTTGGATAATGTAAGGACAGTAGTCATGCAAATTATTCGTATGCAAAAAGGTGGTAGGAACATTTCATCCGAAGATGCCAGAATTGCACCAATGCAGATGGACACCGCTTTCAGCACAACTTACAACAAGGTTATCACTAATTACAGTAATTACACTCATGAATGAATAATGTGTGGATTTGGGAGAGCTCTCTAGTGTAATATACCGTGCACGGAGCTCGCAGTTGCATAATCCGAGGTTCAGCAATATGGCGAACGCACTGTTAGCCTCCAGTAGGTGGACATACCTCAAAAGAATATTGGTTATTCGAATTAATAACTCAATTATTAGCCATATATACCAAGGTAATATTGACAAGCTTGCAATGAAGCGCTTGAAGTGCCGATTCCCTCAAATTTTCTGGGGAAAAAGAAGAAAAACAAGGAAATTAATGACAAACAACATTTTATTTACTCTAGATACATATTAAAAATCTATTTTCGAACATCTGCAGTGCTAGGAAGCGCTGACAGATTTTATCACATAAAGTCTCTGTAGCGTGCGAAGAAAAGTTTATTGTTTTGTTTAATGTGGTTCTTTTAAATACAACTGTATTTTACGTATTGGATTTAGTGGTGACAAATACGAAATTATTGTAAGTTTTAAGTTATTATTAAAATGTGTGAATTGCATACTTTCTCCAGTTTAGGCTAACAGTTCACGCGGTGTGGGCCAGCTCTCAGAAATTGGAACGTCTGAGTGAAAAGGGGAAGCAGGAATATGTCTGCTTGTAGCACTGTTCTACAAATTTCGAAAAGTTGAATGTTACAATAAAAAAATACGGTTTTATTGCGCTTTTTGGGTCACTGAACACGAAAACGATACTTAAATTGATTGGTTAGCTCTTGTTTTCAAGATAATATCACTTATTATATGCAAGTTACAATAACACATGAAAAAATGAAAGCACCGAAAAAAAAAAATGTTACCCCAACGGCGACTCCTTTT
This sequence comes from Mantis religiosa, assembly GCA_030765055.1. Lineage (NCBI taxonomy): Eukaryota > Metazoa > Arthropoda > Insecta > Mantodea > Mantidae > Mantis > Mantis religiosa. Next base: position 94,714,851 of record CM060951.1, read on the forward strand.
GGGCTGTCTGTGGTACTCTGTTTCAGGAGCATCCCTTTTCATCATCCAGCAATAATTTTCATTCCATTTCCCTTTGTACCTTTGTTCCATCACTGAAATGTCCTGATGAAATCGCTCACCATGTTCATCGCTGAGGTCACCACAATTTGGAGGGAAGAAGACCAGGTGGGAATTCAAAAAGTGCATTTTAGTGACATATTGCTTCCTAGCTGTTTATACGAGTCCATTAGATTTTCTACAAGTTGAGTGCTCTTTGAAAATTTCTCTGATTTGAGATCCAACAAATGCACCTGCTTTCACTTTTTCATAACTGAGCCTTGGGAATTTTTCACGTAAGTGAATGTGGAACTATTCACATCTAAAGCTTTTACAAAATTGTTCGTAAGATCCAATTTCGTATGTGGTGAGGGTAGTAAAAAGTTCTTAACTCTATCAATGGTTCATGTGCAACAGTTTTTAATCCTGGTGTTAATGACTGTGTCTTTTTGGGCCAACTTTTCCTAACATAGTGGCTGTCTATCCCATTCGCACAAGGAAACAACTGTACTTGGTGCAGCCAGCTTGCAGTCCTAATAAAATAGCAATTATCTTGAAATCACCGCATACTTCCCACTGGTATTTGTTATAATCTACTCCCACTAAAATATTTTTCATATTTATATACGTTTCTTTTGTGTTGGTAGCATATGTCACAGGAATGGAAGGAAAGTTATTTCCGTTGTGTAAAAGTGCTGCTTTAAGACTTGTCTTTGAAGAATCAATGAATATTCGCCACTGATCAGGAATATCCCTTATATTTAATGCATCCATCAGGCAATCAACATCTTTGGAGTACGTGAAATCTCCTTCAGTTATAAAGAATTGCTCCAAATCTTCACTTCCAGTTCGAAATGTCACTTTCAAGGAGGGGTGTAGATAATTCCATTGTTGCAACCTCGATGCCAGAAGTTGTGCCTTATGTTTAGGAATATCTAGATCCCTGATTAAATCATTGAGCTCTTAATGTGTGATCTTATGATGGGATGCGTCTGTGCTTGGCATGTAGTCTGCATCTCTTGAAGTTGGTGGCTCCTGTTTTTCACTGTTTGAGAAAACACTGTTATGTTCGCCAGAGTCAACAATAAAATTTTGTGGAGGTTGAGGAACAGGGAGTCCTTCACTATGAAATACAGGCCGAATTTCTAAAGGTATATTAGGGTAGACAAGTGTTAATTTTTTCTTCATGGACATACCTTGGTAGGGGGGCCATACAGAAATAACAACCAGCAGTATGATTGGTAGGCACCCTCCAAACCATGGGCACTGCAAACGGCATACGACGTCCTTTTCCTTTGACCCACGAATTAAGTTTCGACGAACATGTAGTGCAGCACACATGCGGTGCCCATTTTTTTGTCCTGATCCCCTATCTTACACCGAAAATATAACAAATATGCGTTTTTAATGTATGGTGTTATCGAATGCCTCCTCAATGCAAATGTAACCTCTTCGCATATATAGCAAAAGTTATTCGGATTATTCACACACTTCCGAGGCATTCTTCTACTTGTCTATAAGAATAGAATGTGAGATGATAATATAAAACAACAAAAGTATCATGAAAACACTTTGGGACACAAGAGGAATACGACTACTTTTGTACAACACTTAATAAGAAATGAAAACCCTTCCAGGCGACAATTCTATCGATCACGTGATGAAAACGTGTGTAGCGAGAATGGATGATCACGTGGTTACACAGTGTGTGAGATTTATGGCATGCTGCCAAGAGTTTATACGTGGAGATCCAATATTTAGTGTAAAAATACGTAATATCAGGCTATGACTAACTTGAAAACTAGAGCTAAACTGGACATTTCAATGTCATTTTCGAATTCAGTGGCCCTCAATACTAGCCATTCTCATTTCCGTAACATTTTGTGTGTAGAACAACACAACAGAACGTGCGCTGAGGAGTAGCGTCAGTTCTTTGAATCATTATTCTCTCTTATTTTAATGAACATTATTATTTGGAGATTCCCTCACTTTGAAAGTCACGCCTCATTTATTGTCGATTAAAGATATATATCTGAAACAGAAATGAAAATACCCCTAATTATATCAATAGCAATTGTCATTGCCTATACCCTATTATCATCAATCTGAGAAGGAATTTATTTTAAAAATCATCACGTGTACAGTAAGACTATCTCTGCTTTCTCCTGAGCAAACTATTCTCAGAATGCCTTATTCTTACATTCTCTTTGTTAATCAAGATATAGTTTTCAGAAATGGTTTTGGTATACATATCATGACTATTTATGGCCGTTAGTTAGGCGCTCAATAAGTTGGGCTACACTATATTGATATCTAATCTAAAAAAAAAAAAAAAAAATAATTACTGGTGCAATAATGTATGTATACAGAGTACGGAAAGAAAGTGTATTCCAATTGTCAGGATGGCCGAGCGGTCTAAGGCGCTGCGTTCAGGTCGCAGTCCACTCTGTGGGCGTGGGTTCGAATCCCACTTCTGACATAACTTTTTATATCTTTCTCTCCATATTTCAAGACATCCTAGGCCTGAAACGATTTGTGACTTCTGCTCGTGTGTGCAGGCAGTCTGCTTCCAGCCTGTAGCCTGTGGTTCCCTCATTTTATCATTTTCTCCTGCTTTTGATAACCACAAAAATCTTGCGTAAAGCGCGCGCAGCGCTCTAGGTGTTCCCTTTGTATACAACTTATTACTATAACTGTACCGGTTCATTTTTCGTGTTACATCTATGATTTTCAATATAGCATTTCTCTATTACCTGAAAAAAAAAACAGCTCATTTCTGACTCGCATCGCGCTCTGAATAGATACTTAACCTTTGCAGTTTTAAAATTAAATTCTTTCTTGTCTTTACTTTCATCCATGAGAAGCTTTAAAGTTGCAGACTTGAATGAAATTTCGTCGACAGATTTAATTTATTCGAGGTTACAGAGACTTTAAATCACATTCGTTTTCATAGTTTTTAATTACGAACCTCTTGGTATAACGCAGCTTCAGAAAAACCATCTTGAACTAAATAAGAGAGAAAATGGCATAGAAAGGTTAGGAACCGTTTCCTCACTATTAAGTGAGCGTCTAGGTCGAATCTCTTGACATAGGAAATGAATAAAACGAAATGAGAAGAACAAAGGGCCAATAGAAATCTTTCCGACAGATGCACTTAAGACCCTCGGGAAAGTGGAATGAGATGAAGATAGTTGCTTGTGGAATATACACTTGTCAGACATCGTCTTTGACTTTTGGCGGTGCAAGTTACAACTTGTTTGAGAATCTGATTAACACGGCATTTCACAGCAAGGAAAACGTCTTTATCGTCTCATCTGTTGGGTGGCAATTTCGTTATTGAAACAAGAGTGGCGGTAGCAGAAGCACTGAAATAACACTGTAATAGCCAATTCGTAATTTCTCTGTTCTTAACAAGTCCTTAATAGCTTTCTTACTACTACGAGGGGCACTATTTATAGTTTGGGCCAAATAATTTAAACAAAGTAATTTCTGATTGAAAATTGCTTTGTTGTTTTTCAAAATATTCTACTTTATTATCAAGTCATTTGCATCCGTTTTTTTTTTTTTTTTTTTTTTTTTTGTTATTCACATTCTCCAACGTTAAGTCATATCGGACGATGAATGAAATGGGTGAAATGATGCTCAAATGAGTCCGGAGTCCATGGAACTTTGAGTTACCCAACATTCGTCTATCAGGATCAGGGAAAACCTCGTAAAACCTTATCCAGGTAACTCACCCTAACCGAGATTCGAACTCGGGACCTCTTGAACGAAAGGCAGACATGCTACCATCTACGCTACCGAGGCGGGCGTACATCTGTTTGAACCATATGTGACATATTCTAAGCTTATATTCTAATCTTCTTGAGACATCTCCAAAATATGGTTTTTGAAGGCATCACTGCTTCTTCTACCGACGAAAACCGTTATCCACAATATTTATTTTTGATGTTCGGGAACAAAAATAAGTCATTGGGTGCCAAGTGAGGACTGTATGGCGGATGACCCATCAGTTCAACTTTTTGAGCCTTCAAATACTCTCTAGTTAGACGAGATGTATATGCGCTCTCATTGTCTTGATGAAGAGCGATCCTTTGGTTCTTGTTAGTTTGTCTTTCTTCACTGGAGACTCCCGGCAAACAAATGGTTGTGTACCATTCGGCACTGACCGTTTTACGTTCCTCTTAAGGCACTGTTGCCACTGTCAAGTTTTGCTGAAAAAGTAGGTGACCATTTGCTTCTAGTGCGAACAACTTTTGTTGGATTTGCTTCATATTGAAACACCCATACAGTCGACTGCTGTTTACGTTCCGGCTAATACACATAGATCCATGATTCGTCACCTGTTACAAACTTATATACGTATTTTGAGGCACCATCATTGTATATCTTGAGCAGTTTTGTACACCAATCGACACGAATTGAGATTGCGTCAAATTATGTGGGATCCAATGAGAGCAAATCTTTTGCATGACGAAATAATCAAACAATATTTTATATATAAGGGGCGTTCAAAAAGAAACGAGCCATATCTGGAATGTGCAAACAGGTGACAGGAGGGTAATATCACACTAAGAGTGGTTCCAACAAGAGCGTGGAAGTTCACAGCCCTTCGCTAGCCCGTCATTACTCAGGACCGCTGGGTGAGAGTGAAAGACATAGCCGCCAAGCTCGGATAGATCAGAAGCGTTCACACCATCATGAAGGAAAGACTGCACTTGCACAAAGTGTGCGCCCAATGGGTGCCCCACAGTCTTCAACCACACCAGGAAGTACGTCTTGGTCATCTGCAGCGCTATGCTAGGGAATGCGCAGCTGGCACGAGTGGTGGCTGCAGATGAGTCTTGGTGTCATCATTTCGAACCAGGACCAAAACGACAAAGTCTCCAGTGGAAGCATTCAGGGTCACCACCAACAAAAAAATCCAAGGCCTTCCTCACAAGTGCAGGTAAGGTTATGCTGACATTCTTCTGAGACCAAGATACACTTCCTGCAGCATGGGGCAACATGAATGCCCAACGTTACTCGCAAAGCTTGACCAGTATTCTTCAAGCGAAACGACCAGGCAAGCTCACCCGTGGGATCACTCTGCTTAATGACAATGCAAAGCCTAATAGGACAATACAATCGCAGCACACTTGCAGAAATTCAAATGAGAGATTTTCTGCCACTCTCCAAATCTCTTTTCTTTTGATTACGCCATGCTTGGGCCCCTAAGAAGGGCTCTAACGGGCAAACGATTCACTTCAGATGATAACGTCAACTGTACGTGTAGAACTGGTTTACAACGCAGCCCCGGGAATTTTATGAGACAGCCACTCACTGCCTTGTGTCACAATGGGGTAGGTGCGTGAACAGCGAGGGCCAATACTTCTGACATATAGGTATTGAGTCTGCTCTTATGCCTCCGGCTCATTTATTTTTGTATGCTCCTTATATTCTGATGGAACTAATGGCTAAGGTTGCCTCAATCTCACAATATGTCGCATGACGAACTTGCATTAATAGTTTTTGCATAGCATTAATATTTTCTGGCACAACAACTGATTTTGGACGACTTCATGAACTTCATCAATGAGCAAACGGCGGCAGCGTTTCACAGTGGCAAAGGTTGGAACTTCGTCGCCAAATGTGGAAGTTAGTTAATCGATGCACTCTTGTCATGATAATCCACCTTGAAAGTCGTAATAAATCATTGCACGAACATTCTTACGAGTTAATTCCATGTTTTCGTTGAGACACAATTTTCAAGTTAATGTAAACAAAACAAATGACGTTCTATTGACAAAATGTCTGAAGTAGATTATGGTCAACAATGTCAAGCTTTGCATTGGAAACGTCAGATGGCACCTACAGCATTCAGGGTTGCCAAGGCTCAAAATATAAACAGTGTCACTCGTAATCTGGAACAAGTTCTAACCTAAAATTAAATACAGAGATTTTTTACCGGAAACACATACTTTCAGGCCTCTTGAGCGTACCCCAAAAATGTGTTTTTAGTAAAACATTCATTAGTGTGTATGAGCAGCATTTATAAAAAAGGAATATCAGATACATTTCAAATTTTATTTTTAAGCCCAGTACCTTCCCAAATACCAGAATACCATAAAAATAGTAGGCAGGTAACATACACGAGGTATAACCAGCTGTGATTGGGTGAAAACGCCATTTCGTAGCCTCTTATTTGTGACGTAATAAGATTGGGATAATCATTACAAATATTCCAATACTACGTCTAAAGTCTTCGTTTCTGCGACCTTAATTGATTGTAAATTTCAACTATTGCTCTCCTATTTATACTTTTGGTTTATAGCATTCAGTAGTAATGAAGCTGATAGAGCTATTTTACGTCAAACTTAAAACTATTTTGGAGTAGGAGAGCAGGCTGTGGGCTGACACAGAGATTATATATAGCTCATTGTTCAGCACCTGCTTAGAGACCTCTGCACCAATAATGTTTCCTGTATAACTTCGATCCAAAGAGATATGAATATTTTAATTGCTTTTATGAACTAGAAATGTCTCTGTTTTCCTTGAATCACTTGTAAGCATTATATTAAGACAATATTCCAAGATTTTGCGAAAGGATGAATAGAATAAATTAAGGAGAGACATAGAATATACACACAGCATCGAAGAGCTTGTAATTTTCCCCTTATCCAGTACTGGGGTTTTATGCAGAAACGGTATCATTTGTATTCCTGTGGACAATGGTTCCGTTGCCAGAGAAGCCAGACTGCTGTGACGCCCAGAAAGGAAAAAGCCAATTGAAGTGATGGAAGATTCTATCTTGATATAATGTGAAATCAATTCAACCCCAAAAGTGATGCAAATAGAGCGTGAAATAATCGATGAAAAGCAAGTAAGTGAGGCAATATCCTCCTTCATCGCCTGCAAGGGGTTTTCGTGAACTGCCGAATACTTCGGGCTCGTAAGTTCAATATTGTACGGAGTGCTGCAAATATCATGTGACGTTATCAACGTTACTGCTTGAATATCGTTTCCTAACTGTTAGTATATCCCTTAAAAATTTTATGAGAAGCCTGGATTTAAGACTTTCAGGGAGATCAATAATATTTGTCAGTATCATTGACTGAAAATATTCTCGTACATTTGTGTTGATTACATCTTACTATCTTTGACCAACAGAATGTTATGAAGCAATATCTTTTAACCAATCATGGCTTCCAGTCACGAAGTTTTATCACCCCTTCATTATTTTCCTCTTTTTATTGTCCTCATAGCACTTGTTCCTAGCGTTGTTTGCGACTGTTATTTGTTTTCCGAATATACATTCAAAGTTAGGTTGACCAAAATAGCAACCGGTTTACCACCAAACAACAAAAGAGAACAGAAAGCAGTTAAATTATCTAATATAAAAGTGAATTACCATTTTATTGTGTTTATTTGTTCTAAATTTTATGTACCTCACCTTAATTGTGTTCCATTGGCAGATTTATTCATAAATATAAAAAATCTAGTGAGATGACGATAATAAACTAAAGAGAAGTAGACGATCTGACTATGACGAGTTTCGAAAGGGACGTTTAGCAACTGACCTATAGAAGAACTTTTACATCACCCCGGGAGTGAGGGAGAGGTGAGAGTATACTAAGGTTGGTCGAATCAAAGGAGAGATGACAACGGAGAACAAGGTCCTTGTTGAAGACAACTGTGCAATTCTAGCATCGAAGTACTTCGTTTGCTTTCTCTATGACTTAACTAGAGTACGAGCTTAATAAACAGTGTTATATTCCATCAAAAGACTGGAAGTAGCATTTCTCCAGAAATGCAAGATGTATATTTTTGAAGAATATATGCGTGTGTATGTGTGTGAACTAATTAAAAACGGAATATAGTTGAAAAAACATCTGCAGCCTTAAACTAACCTTTATATGCAAATGGTAATTCTATTTTACATTTTCTTGAAAATTATTCCAGCACATTTTATTAAAACATTCGGCATGACTGATAAAATTCACATTCTGGCTTTCTGTAAGTAGCCTGTAAAATTCCTTTTATACTAAAGGAATTTAGCATATTCGGTATAAATTGTAAGCTATAAGAGAAAGATAAAACCGACTGACAAAAATATGCAGTTCCACATACGTATTAACCTTTCTATTGGATTTAAGTTTTCGAGTTATTCATTGTTAAATTTTTAAGTTTTCTCAGATTAAACTGTCATGCAGCATCTAAAACCTTTCTTCTACGATTCTTTTTTACACAAATACATTACGATATGCCAGCAGTTATATTTTATATTTGCATGTAAAGAATTCGATATTGTTCACTTCCAATACAGAATTCATGGTGAGTAACGTCACAGGAATAGAGAAAATTTTCAACTAAGGTCCAACCTTATACGAGTAGTACACCTTGGGTTAACAAAACCTCATATACTGTGGTCTATATAGATTTATCTTCCTCCAAGAAGAAGGGATGAAGTGGAGGAATCAAGGGGGCTACAGGCCGCAAGCTGATAGACCACCGAGACCTGAGAAAATCCCTAACAATTCCACGCTCGAAGACCTGCACTATTGCTGGAGCTACAGAAGGACCTCATGCATGCGGAATTCTCTATCCATTGTGCAAGATCCGCACCATCTGCCCCGCACCAGCATACGCCACAAATTTAGAAGTATGTCTAAAAAGTGAAACATGAAAATAAAACTGACTGAAAGGGAAATTGATGGGAAGGAAATTATGAAAAACAAGACATCAGCCTAGCATTCGCCTACCGAAAAGAAAAACCTCGAAAAACCAAGGTGTACGATCGACGGGAATGCCGAATGTGAGCCTCAAATATTACTAAGGGGACACTTTGCTCAGAATCTTACAATACGTCAGTATATCACAGGAAAGAAAATCTCCGGGGCCTGAGACGCAGGAGGACTGGAGAAGGTTCCTACACCCTCCCTCGGTAATTTACGACACCCCATGTCAGTACAGTTACAGAGCATTCAAAGACAGTCTGACGGCTTCTACTTTTGTAAATGAATCTTCTCGGTTTTAGTGTACAGAGTGAGTAGGGTGCATGTTTCTTTCTAACGGTTCTGCTCCTTGTGTAGCATGCGTCCTGTGTCTCATAAATTCGCCGTTCTTGTCCCACTGAGTAAGGGTGGCACATTCCTTTCAGAGACTTACTTTGCGTTGGTGGAGTATGTTTGCTTGTCTATGTAAAAATCGAATAAAGTAGGCATAAGCCGTGCTTATAGCTTTTAACAGCCATGTGATAAGCCTGAAATTCCTATTTCTTTGTACAACCTAAAATAAAAACAGATATTTCCTATTTGAGAAAAAGTATATTTCAGAATTCTAAGCAATAATTAGAAAATTTAAACATTGTTAGCTCGAAAGAAGGATTTGATACAGGATGTATTTTATCGAGATTTTTCATTTTATTTGTAGTGACATTTTGTCTTATACTAGCTATACAAAATTCACTATAATAAAGAAGATTTCAGAAACCATTCGCAGAAAAATTCAAAATATACATGCCTTTCATTTATCATGGGAACATCTTAAGCATACAGAATTTCAATCACCCTTCTTATTTATAAGGCAAGCAATTCGCGCAATTCATTCATAGCAATAGTTGTGCAATGACTTTTTTCTTTTCTTTTTCACTCAGTATTTATTGACTCACGGTGATTTCCGACAGATCCTGGTGACCATCTCCTGTTGGACACTGTAGGAAGCTTGAACTGGAATGATTCATAATGACTGCTTGTCAGACTACATAGTTGAAAACTCATTTAGGGATTACTTTGCGACCGGAGCATTGTGCAACGTCCCAATTAGTACCCACTAATAAACGACAGAGAGTAGAAAAAAATCATGAGTTTTTAAGCCTTCATGGTTCTGCATTCATAACATTGAATTCACAAGCAGCTATTTTGACACGACGAACGGAACATAAATCGAGAACTTCTTTCTGTGCCTCGTGTGGCAAGCACAGCGCTTTTCTATTGGTTGGAGTTTTATGAATATAAGATGCCGCATCTGTCAATAACAGATTCTCTCAGCCTGCACGATCTTGGCCTTCCCAGAGGAACCATACATTATAATGTTATAGCCTCAAAATCATTTCAAATTCATTGCTTACAAATAATTTTAGGTGTAGTTCAACAAAACCGAACCTGTACCACTCTGAGGTACAATAACGACAGTTAAATATATTCTAGCCTTAACCACTTTAAATATTATGGCGTACAGACCATGACTGAATAATACTATCGCGTGGTCTGCGCTGGGTAGTCGGAACGCCAAACAGATAAGCCGCGCGTTCGCTAGATAAGTAGAACCTTCTGGATGTATCGACATTTCGAAGTTTTAACCAAGCGCAATCGCAGGTCTCGGGAAGTCTGGCGGAGGAAGTCAGTCAAAATGAGTCTATCGGAGCGAGTACGTGGCTGGTGGAATGAGAAATGCTGTTCTTCGAGCGAGTCGGCGAGTTGTGACGTGCCATTAGTGTTGTCACTGTCTTGTGTTCGACTCCCCAAAGCGGGTGAACCGTTCGAAAGATGAGCCTACGTCGGGGAAGGAAGAAAAGTAAGTAATGGACACTAGATCTAATTCACATTAGTAAAGTGACGTAACAACTAAGTGAAATGTTAGAGGGAGCTGAACTATATGAACTGAACATATATGAGAGCTGAACATTATAAAGCTGCAGTTTAGAAGCTGCACAGTCACTATTTAATACAAGTGAATGGCGATCTGTTATAATTTGTTTGAATGATTAATAAATACGGAATTAGAATTAAGAATGGGGTATTAGACTTCTCAGTAACGTGATTGGATTGGATTGTTCGAAGGGGATTCGGCACCTCGACCAGACTGCTCTTTTGTACATTTGCCCCAAGTGGGGCACACCCGGGTGGGAAGATAAGGTGAGAGGAGACAGAGGGCAGCCAACCCCAAGGAGTCAGTACAGTGCAGAGGGCGGGATCCCTACACTTTATTAGATAGAAACTCCCCGGCGGTCCAGGAGAATCGTCATCCCACTTACTTTGACCCCGAAACAGTCACGAAGTCGGTTCGGAGACAAGAGGCCGCCTCCTCAAAGCAAGGAAGACACCAGGCAGGCTTGCGCCAGCCGCGTTCCTAAATCGGCCCACTAGGCCGACTCGGAGACCGGAGTCCGTCCCGCTGGAGGAGAAAGTGTTCACTAAGGGCATATAATCCTACCATGCAGCGCCGAGACCTCCGCCGGAACTTCTACCCTGAAAGAAACCATTAGATGAAATGAAGTGATAATGGGGGTGAAATGGAGGGACTGGAAATTCGGGGAATGTAATTAATCTATCCAGCGTTTACCTAGCAACCCGGGAAAACCCTTTAAAAGCACCATGGCGCAAGTAGGTAGGCCACGGGAATCGAACCTGGGGTTCCCGAATGCGGGTCACAGACGAAACCGTCTGAGCCAGTCCGCTCGGTTTACTAACGTGAACTACCAGTTAGATCGATTTTACCCTCTCACATATATTTAAAACTGTGATATCATTTCCACAAGTTTGGGCACTTGTCTGTAAACAGAGAAGTCTTTGACAACAGAAGGTGTGGAATAGACATGCACAGGTTTAAAAATCTATTGAAATATAATATCCTCTTTATTGCTAAGGAGAATTTCCTTTTGAATTCCAAGTTTTTCACAGAATTTCCAGTAATTATATAGTTTAATACGTTAGTAATAAATGAAGAAAGACATTATACGATGAATAACCTTCTATAATTAAAAAACTGCAGCACAGTGGCTAAATTTAGGAATCATCCGTACGTTAATGGTAATTTTGATTTTTTATGATGATTTTTTTCTTTAAATTACACATTTTTTCATTCATGAGTGGTCTAACAGATTGCTGTGAAATGTGGTATGTTAAATCTGAATTCTCATTTAAAGAATGACTAGGATTAGGATTAGGATTTCATTACGAAGGGGATTTGGTACGTAGGCTACCATGCTGGGCACATTGTGGCCACAGGTATTCAAACCTTTCAAGATTAGGTTCTTCTTTATAAATATGTAAGTAGTAGATATAGGAAATACTCAATGAGGCGTAAAATTCAACTTTCCGTATTTAAATTCTGGAAGCAAGTAAAACTCACACAAGTGGTGCAAAATTAGTTTTAGGTTATTCTCAGTATTTTATGAAAGCTAAATCCATTTTGACACACAATCTGATGATTTTGCCTTCTACTTTATCCTTCTGCAAAAAGAAACCAGTAAAGTCCAACATCTTGGCTGTCTAACAGGAACCAAACTATGTGTTTCAAGAGTTCAGGACTGTCACGAATCAGATGTGTTAGCGCCCTCAGCGTTGCCACTCATTACCTGTGATAATTTATATTATACTTTATATTTCCCTTACATATTTATATTTCACTCTCTCTTGGACACTAACCACGTGGTTCTCCTTGGCACTCTCCCTTCAATCACATTCCTGTTTGAATTCCTTGATAAATGACTTAGATAAAGTGTATTATTAAAATAATCGAAGGTTAGTATACTGATTGAGTTTAGTGAATTTTATATTATTACTTTAAAAAGAAAAAAGAAGTTATGTGGTAAACTTAAAACTTAAATATATTTGAATAATATTATGTTACATATCCTAGCACAGAACAAAAGCGAATGTTATTTAGTTGAAGTCAGTACTAACGGTCTTTGACCAACAGGTGTTAATTCTGCGTTAATCTGGAAAATCACAGAGGATTGAAATCACCTGCCGTGGGTAAATAACAGGGATGGTTCCATTAAAACCGCTGAATCGCACAGGGATAAAACAGCGGCTTTGCTTTAGCTTACCACTCGTTTTTACAATGCTCAAATAGTCTGGCTCTATGTGCTCTTTTTTACATGCTGATTGAGTTTGAAAACATTCAAATATGCTGAAAATAAAGCCAAATTATAAATTAAGACTATTCAGTCTGGAGAATATTTCGTGTGAGTACTTCCTCAGAACTGACTTTTTTATTGCAAAAATTTAATTACAACTATTATCTGGTTGATATAAAAGGTGGCTTACTGTTAGAAAGCCGAAGTATAGCACGCCAATGCATATACAGCAGGTACACTACATCACTGCCAGTAAAAAGCAAATTAAACAACGTTTAAGGAAAGTGAGAAAATGAAAATAAGTTGTGGTAAATTCCTATTTTTTGGCCTTTAGGAGAAAACCCATCTGACCATCGAAGGAAAAACAAAGGACAAGTTAAGAGGAGTGCGAAAGACTAAATGTGTAGATCACATTCTTGAAGAAATTAAACACGGGTTTGCGGCATGACTGTAATAGGGTGATGGTGCTAGCAGGAAAAGGAACAGAATGTTGAAGCAGACGGCGGAGGAAAATTCCTTTTAAATGTCTCTGAAATTGTTAGCAAGGCTCTAATTTAAACGTAACCTCACTTTTATTAACATTCAGGTTGATTCGTAAAGATGTCGGTAGAGCTAAGGTGTACTTATGACTTTGTACATACACACAAACTCGCGCTGCTCGAATAACCACAGAAGAAGTCGTTTGGCTAACTGATTTTTATTAACTCTGCTGGCATATTGGCACCACTTTAGTGTTTTCTTTTAAATCCCGGATCAGCATGGAATGTCAAAGTATATGGAAATATGAAAGGATAGAGTGAGACTGAAAAATTCAATGCCATAGCTCCAGCCGCTCTACACCACTGAGCTACTATGGCAAACGTGCCAAAATGCCATTAAATTCTCCAACTGACTCGTATTTTCCCGGTAAACCACTTAGGAGTTCTCATGAACATATGAGACAACTACCTTAATGGCGACTTACTATGCTGTAAGCACTTCAAGGCCGGGGGTTTACCGGGAAAAACACAAGTCAGTTGGGGAATTTAATGACATGTTGGCACGTTGGCCATAGTAGCTCAATGGTTTAGAGCGGCTGGACGGAAACCAGAAGATCCGTGGTTCAAATCCCGGCTATGGCATTGAATTTTTCAGACTGGCTCTATCCTTTCATAGTGCGTCCTACACACGGCTAGTGTGAAAGAACAAGTTATTCTTATATGGAAATAGATTATTTCCGACTTGCCGAATTCGAAGGGTCTTGAAACTTCGGCGGCGATAGAACAAAGAGGCCAAGTACTTTTTCTGGTTTGTGACGACTAATAGAAACGCGGCCGGCCCGGCTTTGTAACGTCAGCAGTGACCGGGTCAGGACCCTAATTCCTCTCTCTCCTGAATGCTTTGGTCGACGTGACAGGTATAGGTATTGGGGATTTAGTAGATATTATTACCATATAATGTATTAGCATAGCAATGTGGTACAATGTTAGGATTTTTACTGGTTAGCTTAACGCACAGTATATTTTATTGTTAAGAATTGAAGGCAAACCAAGTCTCACTCCCAGTAAAGTTAAGCGAGGGTGACTGACGTGTAATCGTTTGTTTTTGACTTCATGAGTACATCAACTTCAGAATTCTATACCGCAGAAAATAAATAATTCACAATACAAACAGGAGCGTTATAGCAGTATTGAATACTGAATAATGAAACAATAGATAATTACGATATCAAGATTGCTCTTGGGATCTAATAATTTTTTTAGTTTTCTTTTGCTTTTTATGAACTATTAATAGCGTAGATAATGTCGCAGAAAATCATTAATTTAGCCCATGGCTATGTACTATGTGGTTCTGCATAATATAATTACATTTAAAGCAGATGTAAACCTACTCTGATCTTAGCGTAGGAGAGACCAAGCGGAATGGCTCAGGAGGTTTTGCCTGTGGTCGAGGAAGGTGCGGGTTCGATTCCCATGGCCGCCCTACCTGACCCATGGATTTTTTTTCGGGGTTTACCCTGGTCGCCAGGTGAATTACATCCCCTGTATTTCCTGTCCCTCCATTTCATCTTCATTATCATTTCACGTCATTGGTGGGTGTCTCGGCGGTGCATGGCAGGATGATATGCTCTGAATGAAACACTTCCTCCTCCGGTAGGTGGGTTGCCGATCTCCGAACCGGCTGCTGGACTACTTCCGAACCGCAATAGAGGGTGGCGGAATGCCGTTGTCCTGGCCTTCCGGGGAGATTTTCATTTAAGACCCTGCCCCCTGCACTGTCGTGGCTCTTTGGGACGGCCACCCTCTGTTTCCTCTCGCCTCATCCTTCCTCCCGGGGATGTCCTACTTGGGGATATAGGTTCAATAGCTCAAGACTGGTCACAGTGCCGAATACTCTCCGTAGTAATTCTAATGCTAGAAAAGGAGCAAATGCACAAAAAGTAAAAAACTATAAGATTTGTTCTATATTTTACGTAAGTTCACTATAATAATCGAAAAATTTCGAGTAAATACAAAGTAACAAAGGAGAGGTGAATAATTAGAACAAAACAATATTGGCATGAACATTAAATGCTGAATATTATTCCGTAATTTTCAAGGTTGACATGCGGCTTACTTCCTCGAGAGCCTCTCATTTACTGTAAGGACACTCTCAACTGAAATGTGAACATTTTCAAAAAATTAAAAAATTAATTTTTATATCCAAAATCTGTTTTGAAGCTTAATATTCAATTACATATACTAAGATTTATTTTTCTCTCAAAACATTTTACAGTTTCTACACACAGTCATTAAAATATCCAAGCCTGATATCCTATGTTTAGTTCCAATGCATTTTGCTTGAATTCGTTTTTTTTCAGTTGTTTACATTAACAGTTCTATATTATTTAGCTTGTATACAGTTTTTTAAAAGCTTCAGTAGAAGGTGAGATGAAATTAATTTAAAGAATGTGTTAAACTTTTAAATTGCAGACGAAATGACCCAAGTAATTCAACCACCCAGTAGAAATGATTACAAAAAACTTATATTTAAAAATGTTACTTTTTCCTGAAACAAACACAACAGGAAACATCTTCCACAGGCAAATTTTGTGTATTAGTATTTAAATAATATCGAATTAGTTTTTCATAATCACGATTTCTACATCATGTACAACACATGCTTTTTTAATAAAAAGTGTTAAAATATCTATATACAATTCAAAATTCATTTTCAACTGTCATAGAGCACTACGTAATATTTTGAAAACATTTAGACAAAAAACTCAGCCCTTAGAATATCCTTAACTGCACATGGAGTAAACCGACTTCCTGGTTCTAATTGAAATTACACGCTCATCGTGCAACGCATCAGGGATGCATTTTTTGTTCTCCAGAGTCCTTGATGATGATGATGATGATGATGATGATGATGATGATGATGATGATGATTGTGTTTTAGGGCGCTCAACTTCTGGGTCATCAGCGCCCTTAAAAATAAGTGGGTTAAAAACTAAATAAAATCCTAAAACACTAGAAAACTACACGACAATCAAATATAATCAAGATAAAAACACCGCCATAATGATGAGGCACAGATTACAATACAAGTTAAAATCATAAAACCAGAAAAAGGTTAAAATGGCTAAAATGCCCAAGCTACTTGAACTAAATTCTAAAACCGACAGCTAAAACAAACGCTAAAACATTGCCCACTGCCGTCTCGTCATCCGCGAGGATCTTCGCCAAGCTGGCCGACAGCTGGAGAGACCTGCGGAGACGTGCCAAGCTAAAACAAACTAAAAGCAAGTAACGGACCGTCAGGTCAGCACTGCACAGTGGGCAAACGGGAACCGGGGCTCTATTTAATAAAAAGCTATGGCTAAAATAACAATGTCCAATGCGCAACCGAGCCAAAGTAATTTCTTCCCGCCGAGAAAGGCGACAGGAGGTCACCCAGTTGAGCGGAAGCTCCTTCACCGTACGAAGCCTGTTGCCACGCAGAGCGGACCACCCATCGCGCCAGCAAGAGAGCGCCGCCCTACGGACAAGTCCAAAGTCTTCCGCTGTAACTTACGGTCCAGAGCCCTTCATTGCACCAACGAGTGTGTCAATTTAGTCCAGGAAAGTAATGAAGCTTTCAATTTCTGAGCTGAGAGGCTTCCGAGAAGCAAAGGCAAACTAATCTTAACCTCCAGCGCAGCAATATAATAAGTTGATTCAACAAATAAAATATTCAATAAATATTTTCAATAGAAATTTTAAAACAACATATACCATGACTTCCGCTGTTTGAGCAAATAGTCATAATGGAAGGATATATGTTTTAAAATACTCAAAATTTGAACAGAAAATACAAATTTAAATGTTGTAGTTATAACATTTTATAAATATCCTGATGATGGGGGAGATGTACACTCCCGTAACGTTGATATCTAATTATCTTTTCACCTGGATGGCTGTCCGAGAAGGAGAAGAAAGTGAGCGCATTCGTCACCAGGAAAGCTTCAGGTCTTATTTAGGAATTAACTATTTATAGAAACTGCAACACATACGTTACCTTCTTATATTTATACTCAATACTTATCAAAATCATCGAGTTAATTAAAAAGAGAGGGGAAAGTTAACAGAAGTTCTCAATGTAAAATCGTTAATTGACATACAAATTTAACCAGAAAATTAACATTTACAAATCACAACAACATGGTGCATAGGATTTGCATCCTTTTCTCCATCCCGAGGAACTTTACAGTTACCTCCTAAATCAATTTATCCTAAAAACCCCACACCTTCCCAAAAAATTCCTAATAAAAACCGCTACTATTAAACCATCAACAGGTGGACATGCAGCAAAAATCTTCAGGCTGTATATGGATTGCCAGCATTCGACTGGATTGAAAAATCGTACTTTGCGTACGTAAAGTTTTTCTTACTTTAAGTGAGAAATTTACTGTTTATCTAACATTTTATTTCTGAGTAACACGCTTCACACCTCTTCACAAACACATAAAAAAGGAATAAAAGCACACAAATCTTTTTCTGAAAGTATTTTAATTTACAGATTGCTCCATTCATACCTATATTAGCATTTTGGAGAAAAGACAATGTCCTAAGCAACAAGAACTACAGGAAATTTCAGCAGAGGGAAGATGCTGTAAGCTTTATAGCTGTAGAATATGCTGATTGGGAGTCTACAACTCGAAGATTAATTTGTAAGGACAACTAGAAAGGCGTGGCAGTCAAGTGAGATACAAGAAATAGCTAGAAACGCAAGCATTTATTAAGAGTACTTTAGAAGTAAGGCAATTTTTCAGATTTCTATACCCTTGCAATTCATATAGTAGGGTAACCTGAGCTTTTGTTTTTCTGTGAAGGCTAGGTTTATTTTACGATTATTAAAATAATAATTATAGGTGTTATAGGCACGAAAACAAATAAATATGTAATACTTACCGAGCAGATCATGGAAAACCTGAGTTTTCAGGAACACACTTTGAAATAACCTCTTACAGATATAAGCTGCATGAATAACTTCCTAAGCCATTTATTTTGTCTGGACCAAATATAAAAGTGTGCATAGTAAATACGGAGATGCAAAGCAAGGCTTTCATTACCTACATAGTTGTGAAGAAAAGCACCATCTGTGAGAGCATACCCTTTTCATCTGCATAATTACAGCAAAATGAAAGTGTGGAGTTCATAACTCTGGATTACACTTGGCGCTAGTGCGGATGTTGCAGCTTGGAAGATAATAATCTGATAAAAGATGAAAATGTGGTTAAATTCATTCTCATTCCCAAAAAAAAGTGCAATGGAAGGTAGATCTACCGCACATTTATCAAAATCAGTCTAAGTAATTGAACCACAAGCTCACAAGTTGGTGATTGCTAGAATTTATGTTTTCACAGTGACCTGTTTGTATAATTGGATTGTCACCAGAGCAAAAAAGAGAGCTTTAGCAATTCCGTTATTTTGTTCGCCGGTTTATTTACCATCCAAGGGAGCTCTTGTTCTATTGGCAAAGCGCCGCCGTACAGTTATTCTCGCAGGACCAAGCTGGAAAGAGAAAAGAGTCGAATGAATCATTCGTGAAGCGATAACTAATCATTCGATCTCATTGTTCTTCATCAAATATAACGATAGAATTATTTTTTGATGGAGTGCTGTCACATGACCTCCTTTAATAATTATGTACTAACTATACTTTCAAACGTTTATTTTTCTACCTACTTTCGTATGTATGTATATATAAACTCGGGGATATCTACCAGGGCAATCCACAGAGAGTGTAGACTGACCCCCCCCCCCATCTGACGACCAGAGAGTTAATCGAGCTGTCCCAAAAGGGCGCCCAGCGCCTCCGCGGGGCTTTCCATAGGGCAAGACCTAGAGATTAACAAGCCCCCCCCCATCTGGTCCTGTGGACAAAAGACGGGATTGAAGTGGATGCGCCACTTACGCGCGCCAACTCCAAATGGGAAGGCTACCGATGTGACCTCGGTGGGGCCGCCTGGTGATCTAGCACACCTTCTACTAGCTATGCTGGCTAGTACGCGGGGATACATGGCTTCCCTCAATCCCGTCAGGGGACGTACCCGATCCCCCACGGGTATCGGGAATCACTGCCCCCTTGAGTCCAACCCAATCCGAACAACTCCCATTCAGGGAGGGTCTCGAATGTTCGGCCCGGGGTTCCTCTAGTAACGTCAGAGGTACCACGAGTGCTAGGGGTCCGCAGCGCCCGCACCACGGCAGCTGAAGGGGACGGATCCCCTCCCCTACGGGAACTTTCGTAGGTAGAACAGATTTTCTGTGGCCCGCATTGGACAGTCCTGGTTGGTTTCCCGTGGCCGGCCTATTTGACTCATGGGCTTCCCCCGGATCGCCAGGCGAATGCTGGGTAGGTTAATTACATCCCCCAAATTTCCTGTCCCTCCATTTCACCTCATCGTCTCAGCTAGTGGTCTCTTGAAGCGCATCTCGGCGCTGCATGTCAGGATGATATGCAGCTGATAAACACCTTCTCCCAGCGGGACAATTTCCGCTCTCCGAACCGGACTGGTGGACTGTTTTGGGGCTTCGTTAGGTGGGATGCTGATTGTATTGGAATGCCGGTGAGTTTCAAGGTGGTAAGTGCTAGAGACCCCGTCCTCTGCAATGTCGTGACTCCTTAGGACCACAGGCCCTATCTCCCCTCATCTCATCCTTCCTCCCGGGGATACCCCATTTGGTGCATAGGCACAAAAGATCAGTCTTGTATATGTTCTTGTGAGTACATAAAAGTCTTTAGGTGACTTTAGGAACTGGTGTCTATATTATGACGTTGACATTTCTTTCTATTTCCATGATCAGGAGAAAGACAAACGAATGGCATCCCAAAACAAGGGCATAAGTGTTGAAAAAGGAATATTTGACGATACTGCTCCAAGTTGAAGCTGTAATATTTTCTTCGCAATTTAATACAGAAACATCTCAGGGTATCCATGGGTGTCTATTATTCAAAGAAAGGATGACACCGGGTGGCAGACTGAAACGTTTAATAAACAGTATCCATTTAGCAGAGAAGTTGCCGATAAATGGAAACTATTATCTGTATGTCCGGTGTTAAATTTCTGTGGTGTGAATCTTCTACCAAACGATTACATAAGGTTCTACCTCGAGCCAAGAATGACCTTTTTCCTTTTGCCTTTGAGGAAGAACTCATTTTACTATCGAAGGGATATGTTTTCTCTAGTTGTATACATGTACAATACACCCATGCTCAAGGCGGGAATCGAACCCTCAACCCTCTACGTGACGAAACGCTAGAGACATACGCTCTAACGACCATGGCTACGAGGGTCGGCCAAGAGTGACGCTTAATCCAGCTAAGACTCGTTCCCATGCGATCCGATCAGAAGTATCCAAGATTATGCCCTGAATGTGCTATTAAGCTTCTGAATTTTCCTAATAACCTACCCCTCTTGGTAGTGACTCTGCAACTGAACTGACTTAAGCGGTGGCTTCAGCCCCGTAATTTGTGCCGTCACCTCTTGTGACGAGTTAGAGAACTGGAAGGATGACTTCTTCTTTTATGTGAGCAACGTTTGAAGTGGTATCATGTGGTCGAAGGATAAAATGGGTACCCTCTCTCATATACCTGGGAGTAGAGCTAGACAAGGGTCTGACTTTCCGTCGACACATCAGGGAACTCTCGACGAGGGTTCAGGGAGCTATTGCTTCCCTGTATCCTATGCTGGGTTCTCGATCGATGCCAGTCCGCGTAAAGCTATACCTCTTTCGAGCTCTCATAGTCCCGTTGATGCTATATGCCTGCGAGGTCTGGGGCATGGCCGCAGATTCCTGGCTGGCATATGTTCAACGCGCTCAGAATAGAGGACTTAGGTCCATCTATTCAGTAGTTCGATTCTTCCCAATAAGGTTCCTCCATGAAGCCTCGGGTCTTCCATACGGGCTACACAATTATACGAACCTTTGCACAGAAGTGCCCTGGTTCGGTCTCTTGGTGATTATGATCCCACCAGACGTCGTCGCCAACTATTCCGGGTCCCCCGCATGGCTTGCGGGCATCCGAGGTAACCACGGAAAAATTCCAGCAGCAGCAAAAGCTGAGCTCCCATAATCTACCAAGAGTTGTTGGTCTCAAAATTTAACATAAATCAGTTCAAAATCAAAATAAATCCTTCAACGCCAGTGTGCTAAAGGTAAGCATTCTATCCTTCTAGAGGAGTTCTGCACTACCTCGTAATCAATCCACCATCCTCAAACAAAAACAGCCATCCTAACTCGAAAAGAAAATCGTATCTGTGGTTAAACCCTATCCTGGGTGGGCACACAGCAACAATCTTCGGGCTAACACAGCCTGCCAGTACCTGCCTGCGTGCGTGCGTGCGTGCGTGGTAACATGTACTCCTCAGGGCTACAGCCATGAAGGCCAAAGGGATCATGCTTGTATTTATGTATACAAGTGCATAGTAAATCTCTCTTTTAATTATATTTTAGCTTATTAGTACAATCAACCCCCTTTATAGAAATAATCTACATAAAATCCTCACATCTCAGTCAAGCACGTTAATTCTGTTTGAGTTACTTCCTCCACGTTGTCCGTCTTAGGTAGGCAACTTGTGCTAGAAATTCTGAATCCATGGTCATCTAATAAGACGTCACAAGTTACGTGGCTCAAGCCACCGGTGAAGTCAGTTGCATACTTGAAATATGCGACAGTATTTCGGAAATGGTTAACTCTACAAAAACACATTTGAGATAAACCGTGTGCCTTTAGAGATATACATCTGTCATGTGGTAACCTTTTATCTATCTCTTACGGTTTACCATTTATAGAAAAGTAACTAAAAATGTAGAGTGAAACGTAGGCTGTTTAGAGAAAGTTCAAGAGATAATTTTTTTTTTTAAATATCTTGATCGTATTATAGTAATTTAATCATTTTTAAGAAAGTGAAACTTCTGAAAAACTTTTTAATGTAAAGAGAACGGGGGAAGTTTTGTTGAAAATGTTCGTGTTGTATCCTTGGAAGATGCTAAGGGCTTATATAACAATTTTGATGTTTATCACCTTTTCTACTTTTCAATTATGGTCTCAGACAGTTGTGCATACACATAAACGCTCACAGACGCTCAGAAACACAAACATACACATCATAAACATCAAAATTGTTATGTAAGCCCTTAGCATCTTCCAAGGATACAACATGAAAATTTTCAACAAAACTTCCTTCGTTCTCTTTACATTAATTTTTTTTTCAGACGTTTCAGTTATTTAAAATAATTAAATTAACATAATACGATAATAACACCAGCAGTCGTGGCCGAGTGGTTAAGGCGTCTGACTAGAAATCAGATTCCCTCTGGGAGCGTAGGTTCGAGTCCTGCCGACTGCGTAACTTTTTATGTTGTGCAATTCGGTAGATTTTCCGATAAATCGGAGTATAGATTACAATATTTCAATCAATTGATGATCGTATTCAGTAATGGTCTTTTTTTAAACAAAGTAATAAAAATTAGTATCTACTACTAATTTTTAATGACTAACTTTTCTATCTCCAAGGAAAATACTGTAAATTTTCTTCTACAAACAAAATTGTACAAGGATTCTTTAATTATTTTTTCTTTGAACTTTTAATGTAAAATTTTCTTAAATGATTAAAAATGTAAGATTTATAACACGAGTCCAAAAATTTTCAAACACATGCTACATGCTAAAAGTGATTTAAGGTATCTAATTCTACCCCTAAAAGGGTCATACAAGCCATATTTGTCACTTAGTACAACCGTTCAATCAGTTTGAACGCGTTGATCCGTTGGCGCGTTATGGAGTGAGCATGGGATCGGTTCCACTCATGGAAGATTTTTCAGCCCATGTAATACGATGGTGCCCATTCAGCATCATGTGGTGTATACATGGAAAACCACGATTGGTAACGATTTTTGGACCAGAAAAAAGAACATTCCATTAGGGTCGCAGAATGCCGATCACATCACCAATCATTCATTACCAATTGGATGATCGCCCGCCGTCTCTGCATATGGGCGTGAGGCCGCCATGAATTGTATCATAGCATTATGAAGAGTAATCCAATTTACCAATTCAGGAATTGCTAGGAAAAACATTTATACCCACTGGTGAAGCATAAAAAATAAGATCTATGCCCGAAATAACGTGCAACTGCTTACAGTTTTATGCGTCGCCTAATCTTGCCTGGAAAACCAAACGTTCACCTAAAGTCGCTTTAATGTCCATGTTAAATTTAATGGCTTGATCTGTTCTTTGCCAAACTACACGCTTCTAAGAGAAAATTTTGCTGCGGAAGAATGTTTTCATGTTGCTCTGTTGGAAGAATGGAAGGTAAAGAGGTCAGGTAACTCGCTTGTAAGGTTTAAATAAGGAAAGACAGCGCCCCGAAGCCAAGAATAAGGTTAATGCGGCCTTGTCAGTTCAGATCTGGAGTTTTTCTACTCCTTATACACTACAGCAACTTCGCTGTCATACTGCCTACGGCGATGGAATTCACTACTGTGAGTTTTCTACTGAAAGAATTAGATACCGAGTAATGACAACACTAGAAGAATATTTTCAATGATCATAAGTAATTTTCACTATGAAAGCTGTAGATGATGCTAAAAACATAAAATGTGAATGGGATTTCGCCCATATAAAAGCTAAGCCATGATTTACAGAAGAAAAGATAATATTACAAACAGAAAACTTATAGTTTAATTTCACAGCTGTTCAAACCTCATAAATTTTGGTCACAACAGAGTGAATATACATTCCATGCTGCACAGGAGCATGTAGGAGTCAAATATTTAAAAATATATCCCTATATGTCGGTCGTGATATTACATACTCTTTAAAAATATCTTAAGGGAACGAAATAAAAACCTTAGAATTCCTAACTTAAAACAAGAGAAAATTAAGCTAACAACAGTGGGTGTCTAAAATGATTTTCACAAAAGTTTTCGGCACACATTTGCTATTTTAACCATATAGTCATTATTCCGCTGAAAATATCTATCTCCCTTAGTTAAAAATAATGCAAAAAAGATACAATTTCACAGGCTGTCCACAAAAATTGTTCATATTAATATTTGAAACATAACATTTCAGTAATAATAAAATGAAATAATGTTGGTGAAATAAAGAGTATCATATGCACGTTTTCAGATGTTTTCTATGAGTTAAAAGTTTACATTTATTCTAACTTAGCATCTAATTAATTTCTTCTGTCCTTACTAATTAAGCTTATTTTGCCTAAGAGTAATTTCAAATTAAAAAGAATTTTATATATGGTAACATCTCTTGGGAAAGGCCTATACTTGCAACATGAAATATTTCTATAACGGCTAACACTACAAAGCAAATCGTCAGAAACATATTTTAATGAGCTCTTCAACTTTCTTTAAATGCTTATCTGTACAGTGTTCTATAAAATACGGTTTGAAACATTTAGGATATGCTATACTTTTTCAATATAAATTTATATTTTAATTAATAATCATATGAATCACGTTTAAGAAAATAAAGATATATAAAAATGTCCCAATTCAAGGGTAGGCTGGAAGCATAGGATCTAGAAAATAATTTTCTCTTGTTTGAAGATGCTAAATCTACTTTAACAGGCTTCTCAACTTTTAATCATGCTATCGAACCAACCACCCATCCCCACCCACACCCCTCTACACACATTCTCTCAATGTTACTGTCACTGTCACTGTCACTCACACTTTCATCTTTCATCTACAGTTTTGACACTTCCTTTGAAATGTGTACTTCCACTGGACCCAATACTGAATTTGTGATTGAAGTGCAGTACTCTACGTATCATTGGTAAAATAAAAAGGGTCGAAAATTAATATAGTCTTAATAAGGGTTGGTTCAGAAAAAAAAACTAACAATGAAAGTCTACATCGAAGTCCATGAAACCTACATAAATAGGAAATAGCTTTTTTTGAAGCTATTAAATATTTTAAGTAGACAAATAAAAGTAAGAACACAAGCATGGAAGCTTAATCTTTACTTTTAATGAGATTGGTTTTACTCAGGCCTACGGTTTCGAAGTTATTTTGGAACACCTCAATGCAAATCCCTCATTGGATCGGTGGGGATGAGAAAACTTCTCGGTTGCTTACGTATCTCAGTTCCAGAACTTATAAAAAGTGCAAGATTTATCCAATTGTTTCTGTTAGGGGAACTAGAGAACAAGTGAAACCTAACTAAGCCTGATTTTCCCTTCGCAGCATGCAGTCTTGGTTGTAGCCTCGAATCATGCTAAGTTTATTCTATTCCAGGAGCAGCAAAGACAAACTTAACTCAGCTTTTACAATATGAAGGTCCATAATTTTTTCCACTGCAAACAGGTATCCAAAGGGTGAGAAAGCTGGATCACAGATATTTTTGTTTTCTATGTAATTTTATTCTAAAAGTTGAAGCTCAATCTGTGACCTCAATTTTGCGGCAGTACTTTCTCTCCGCCTCACGGCTGCACGTACCTGGGTCGACGTTCGGGACTCCTTCCTCGGTCTCCACGTAGTCGTCGGCTGCTTGTTTTACCCTTGGCTCTAGCTGCTGTCTCTTGCATGGAATTTTTTTTGGGTTCTCAGGGTGTTAAGGTTGAGACAACACAAACATCCGATAAACTCTGAACTCCTTTAATTTGTCCTTATACTTGTATGGAACCCGGGCACCTTCAAATAACTGCACTTTATCCGGACATTTTACAATACATTTTACTGGACGTGGCACATCTTAAGAGAATGAGCAGTCGCACACACCAGACGAGCGCATAGAATATACTCGACTGCAATGAGCAATGAGCAAAATGAGGGCTGAATGGGGGTTGCTACCCTGTTATATACACAGCATGGCGTCACAAGGAAAAACTAAGAGAATATTGACCTGTGTAACGGTACAGTAAAATAGCTGGCATTCCATTCTATTGACTGACATCCGCCCTTCATAGATTGTTGCCCGGGTGTGCAGTGTTTCTCACGTATATCTGCCCAGGTTCGTTACAATATTTTATATCAAAGTATACAATTTTACTTTCACAAACATAGCTGGTTACAGTTCTCAATGTATAATTATTAAATATATTACATAATTAAATGAATAATTGATCCGAGGACCAAAGTTCCTGTTTCAACGTGCTAATGACCCTGGTCAATGAGTAAACTTTCGGTCAGAAATTTTTAACAAGAAGTTTTTGTAGGCTTGGATGATGAGTCTATATAAAGGTGCATGTTATCCAAGTGCATGACTTAGAGCACATTAAATTAACATAAATATATGTAAGATACATGCCATAAAACTAAAACCTAGAGTTCCATTGTATTACTCTCATCTTCTTGTTTCTGGTTAAATAGATCGTTCTTTTGATAAAGAATGGTAAAATATTAATTAAATTATTTCCTAGAAGATTTGTGGTAAGTCATTTCTATGTTTCAGTATCTTCCCTAGTATGAGAGACAGTTTTAAGCTGCTCAGCACATAACCTGCAAATTAGGTTTATCTTAAACCCTCCCTTTGGGAAGGTGTTTTCTTAGTGCACACTGATCTATCAATAGTCCTATTATCATGTTTGCTTTCTGACAAGGGAACCCTCACTATTCTCATACCTGTATTCACTTGAGAGTTTGATGGCATCATCTCTGTTCTATGTGGGGCATATGAGCCAAAAATCAAGTGCGGAGTATAGCTGGAAGTACCCGGAAATGAGCCCATAATACATAGGGACATATAGGCATGGTACGGGAAGGAATGTTTACCCTGCGGGCATTAGTCTAAACATGGCATATGTAAGGAACTCCGCCACAGAGCTCACGAGGGATGTCCAGCAACTACTTGCAAGAGGTCGAGTGCAACACTGTTCAGGCTTCAGTTTTGGGTGTTATGGTTCTTTTCCGCAGCAGAGTTTTGGTACACAGACTCCAAACAGCAGAGATGATATTTGAGTTTGTTTTATGAGTCACTATGTTTACACTCAAACTTCACTTACTTGTTGTTGTATAATTGAAACGTTTTCAAGATCATTCGATCTCATCCTCAGCTGTTTGGTGACTAATGAACCTTCCTCTTGTTCCACTACTACGGAGCTCCGATCACTCTGCCATCTGGTGTTAGGGGCACTAAGTTTTAATACTTCATTTAATGTCGGGATTTCAAAATTTATAACTTTATCACGGTTTTTGTTTATGAATATTTTTTCCCAAATATCCAATTCTATGGGTGTACTTAAAGATTTTAACAGTTTAATGTTGTGGCCAATGTTGTGGTTTTCTGTCCAAAAATGGTGTGAAACTGCAGATTTTTCTGTTTGTTTCAACTTAATGTTCCTCTGGTGTTATTTTTGCCTGGGTAACAAGTTTCTCTTAGTTTTTCCTATGTCGCTTTTTTCACAGGTTTCACAATTAATCTGATAAATTCCTGATTTCAAATTGTTGGGGATTGTGTTTTTCAGTGGTTTATTTAGCAGGTTCCTCAGACTGAATTTGTTTTGGGGTGCTAGTTGTGATACCTCATAAGTATATAGATATAAATATAAATATTAAAATCAGAAGCATTATTAACAGTGAAGTATTCACCAGATGGCAGAGTGATAGGAGCTCCGTAGTAGTGGAAGAAGAGAAAGGTTCATTTAGTCACCAAACAGCTGAGGATGAGATCGAATGATCTTGAAAACGTTTCAATTATACAACAACAAGTAAGTGAAGTGTGAGTGTAAACATAGTGACTCATAAATCAAACTCAAATATGAAGAATACTTCACTGCTAATAATGCTTCTGCTTTTAATATTTAAGCAGAGATGATGTCATCAAAGTCTCAAGTAAATATAGGTGTGAACATAGTGACAGATCCCTTGTGGGATGTAAGGCATTTTAGTATAATATACAGTTCATATTAACATTTTCTTAATACGTCTCTCTCCTTTAACTTGCGCCTATGAGAGTGTAACGACGTCCCATGTAAATCCTGAAACGAGGAGGACCTTCACAGCCAAACCACATATGTGCAACACAAAGAAGTAACAGAAGAAGACAAAGAAGATGAAGAAAAAGCCAAGAGTAGACAAATTTTAATTTAAATAAACTATCGGGCAGCAGTTTGGAGATAATTCCATCGACTAATTAGCCAATCATTTGCTGACAGCAAGAGAGTGAATCTCCAAGGCTCAATGAGGAAGACTAAGCTGTCCCAATTTTTTTCTATCTTTGTCCGTAATGCAAACTTTAAAAAAATATACTGTCACTCTAACAGCGGTAAAGTTCTCATAATGCGGGAATAACTACCTCCATTAACTTTTCCAAAACTAACGTATACTCTTTAATGAATTGCATTTCTGTGTCCAACCTGTGACAGAATAAACTTCTCTCAAGCAGGACCATTTTCTTCGGAAACTAAGTGCTAAGTGTCTTTATTATTTTAGGATTGTCAGTTTACTCATATTTTTGTTTGCACATTTTACCTTCCCACTCGTTCATATCCTCTGTTTGTATTTATAACACAAAGAAAGAAACGAACAGAGGGAAAGAGAAGGAAAGAAAGAGCGTGTGCTTGTTTTTGAGCAAAAGCTGTAGTTAAAGTAAAAATGTAATGCCATTATACTAATAATTATGTAGGGTGTAACGGGTACTGAAACCTTTGGATTATTTTCCCCTTGGGGAACTCAATCCATTTGCCATGTGTCTCTTAGGATCCATCTCTTGCTCTGGAGGTTGAACCTGGCCGCCTTTAGTTCTCCACATGGAATGATATTTACTTTCCTGATGCGAATCTTACACACTCAATTCATTTTTATTGTTCATGGATCTACCCTGGCTTTTACGTTGAGTGTACTGTGAAAATACATTTCGAAACAGCAGGTAGCGCTTTCGTTTCCTGATGCCAGTCGCTTTCTTCTAGTGTAGCACTTTGCAGTACCAAAGAGAAAAAAAGAGCAGCTCTAGTATGCTTCAACGTAACAAATGATTCCCTGCTGCTTTCATACGTTATATATATATATATAGCTATACCTAAACAAATTTTCGTCCAAGGATGCTGCAAAGATGAGAGCTTATTTATAGAACAGTTAATAATATTCGTGCATTGAACACTCGTTAACTTCTCAGACGAAGAATTGAGACGTTTGATCGAATATGGGAATTTCAAAACGAATATTATTGCTAAGGAAAGTGCGTGATACAGAATTGGTCAACATTTAGAAAATGTTAAAAATATTAATGGAAAAGAAGACATCAAATATTGTACTGTAAACAGTAGCCAATTACAGAGATATTTTTTAGAGTTGCCATGTGACCTTGCACGGATGTGCGCGAGTGACGTCATGCAAATCAATGGCGGGGGTAAGATCTCTGCTTTCACCTGCAGCTTGCTGATAAAGCTAGTGGCTTAGATGACAGATGACTAAACCTGACACCCGTTTTTCTTCCAAATAAACACGTGGACTCGACCATAAGCTACTGCGCAACATTACGTCATACGCCACGTCTAAAAAATACATCTTGTAAATTTCTACCTACCTAGCTATTTAAATGAACAGGTATGACGCTTAAATGGAGTTGAGGCCTGCGCGCAAATAGCGTATTTAATTTTAAAGTTATATGTTCTGGTAACTTTTTATGTCCTTGCCACTTTAAATTTATTTTAAAACTTATTTTGCTTAGTGTCTTTCAAGAACTGTATATATAATTTAGCGCGGATAAGTTATATAAAGAGCCTTTCTTTGATAGACATTTAGTTTTGGGTTTTACTAATTTAATATATGATGATTAAAAAAAGTTAAATTCATAGACAGTTTATTACTTTTTAGAAAAATAAAATGAAAATGTGCTTAAAATTTAATGTTTGAATATAAATGACTATATTCGAAGAATACTATAAAACGTTCAACATTTCATCACATGAAGTACGTATTTCACGTAAGATTTGATTTTAATTCGTTGAGACCCAATTTGTTGAAAGCCTATATAAGATTATGCAAATTAATTTGAAAAAGAAAACTGTGCATCTTTAAGCTAAACGACTGAACTTTGTAGAAATTACTAATTTAGTTTCGAAAATCTTGAGGTAGCCTTCTGCTTTACATTCAAGTGACCCCATTCGAATTTCAGTCAGATGAGTTATCTGGAAAAGTTTTATCCCGGGATTTTCCCTTATACTGGGAATCCCTTTCTATGGATCCTGGGATAGTTTGAACATCATTTCACCAATTTCAATTGCTATGCCGGTGTGATTCAATATCCGTTTGCTCCACGCAGGCTCTTATGTGTGTTTTCTGGGTTGAGTTCCATTAGAAGGGTAGCAGACTAAGTAAACATTGCACAATGAGAACGCAGTAGCCAATAACCTCTTTGAATCAAATAGCGAAATGTAGGATTTTTATAGTTCGAATGTTTATCAAGGTCTCGGGGTCAATGAAACTACTCAAGTAAAAACATTTTCATCTTTCTGCTGCAGCTAATTTCAAAATTGCTTGCTTCAAGTTTAAAAAAGTATCTATTTAGCGTTAAATCATTTTGATGTCAAATCAAGCTTTTATTAAGTGTCTGCTGCAGTTACTGAGCCAGCATTTATGTCCATAAGTCGTAAAACTTAGAATTAATCCCACTTTCTTCGATATGGACTGCATATTAGTTTGAAATTCATTATACATTTGTGACTGCAAGCAATTTTTAGTTAAATTCCCATATGACTCAAACATCTGTGTAGAAAATAAAAGTAATAAAGTAAAATGATATTGAAAGTTCCACTTACTGCTGAAGAGAACGGTGTCATGATTGTTTTACCACTCCCTTCACACCAGCAGTCGTGGCCGAGTGGTTAAGGCGTCTGACTAGAAATCAGATTCCCTCTGGGAGCGTAGGTTCGAGTCCTACCGACTGCGAAACTTTTTATTTAGTGCAATTCGGTACATTTTCCGATAAATCGGAGTCTAGATTACAATATTTCATTTTCTTTTGCTCCATACAGAATAACTATACGTTTTTCTTGTAACTTAACATCGCATTTCGCTACGCTTAGTATACGTCCAAAACCTAACTTGCGAAGCCTATATTCATTTGTTAGCTGTTTGCGACAAGTTTATGCACAGAATACCCGAATAATAGTAGATAAGTAATTTGTCACTTTAAATTAGCATCAGCATTCAGAGTTAAAAACAGCAAAAAAATTACAAAGTCAAAATGAAATTTCGTAAAATGCTAGAATCATCTCATAGCATGAAAGTACATAACATAACATGAAAGTCTTTTTTGTGTAATTTACGTCCTCCAACTTTGTCATATCGGACGATGAATGAAATGGGTGACCTGATGCTCAAATGAGTCCGGGGTCCATGGAGCTTTGAGCTACCCGACATTCGTCTTTCACCCGAGTTCTAATCTCGGTCAGGGTGAGTTACCTGGATAAGGTTTTTCCGGGGTTTTCCCTTATCCTTCAAGAATAATGTCGGGTAACTCTAAGCTCCATTGACCCTGGACTCATTTGAGCATAATTTCACCCAATCCATTCACCATCCGATATGACTTAACGTTGGAGGACGTTAATTAAAAAAAAAGAAAAAATCGTCTTTCAGGCTAAGGAAAAACCCCGATAAAAGCCGTATCCAGGTAACTCACCCTAACCGAGTTTCGAACTCGGGACCTCTTGAACGTGAGGCAGACGCGCTACCATCTACTCTACCGAGGCGGACAAGTGCATATTTAAAATAATATTAGGCAGTGCAGTAACAAGTATAGTGTATATAATTCTTTTACCATTTAATTTCGCATTAACAGCAGGAGTTAAAAATAATGCGAAGATTACAAAGGCAAGTTGCCGATTCGTAAAACGCCATCGCTTGGTTTGAAAGTTACACATATAAGTACCTTAAATACTGCATATAATTATTTCTCCTTGATTGCTCTTTTAAATCGATGTTTAAAGAATTTATGTTACCTAGTTAGAAATTATTTTACTACTGTCCCACATTCAAGAGCGTCTGCCTCTCGTCTGTGAGGTACTGAATTTAATTCTCAATCATGGTGAGTTAACTGAATTAGCTTTCCTCCCGGGTTTCTTTTATCCTAAAAGATGAATTTTGAGTAACCCTAACCTACATATGGACCCTGGGCTCATTTGAGCACCAGTTTACGCATTTCATTCATCGATATGACTTACCATTGGAGGACGTATCCTTAAAATGAAATACTTCCTCAATTGTTGGACATTCCCTTTACTTTGCTGCAAAATTCACGCCAGTCAACAGTTTCCATACATTATACAAATTTTATTGATACACCTCATGTATAGAGTCCTGATGTTACTGATCTAAATTGTTTCCAAATGGATCTAGAAAATTTCCTAAAATATTATAAAATGACCTAAAATGTTTAAAAATGCCAATGAAATTAACAACTTAATTCATACCAATAGATAAATGAGTGCCATACACAAATAATGAAATATATATATTTAATTTACGTCCTCCAAAGTTGTCGGCCGCGCCGTGGCTCAGTGGTTAGATCGCTTGGTTCTCACCAAGGCGGCCCGGGTTCGATCCCAGGCGACCGTAAAGTAAGATTTGTGGTGGACAACACGGCGCTGGGACGGGTTTTCTCCGGGATCTCCGGTTTCCCCCACCATCTCATTCCACCGTTGCTCCATCTTCATCTCATGTATCATCAGTGTCATCGCTTGCGGTGCCGTATGTAGTAAAAGCGGGCGTTGAACACTACACATTCTAACGTTGTCATATCGGTCGATGAATGGAATAGGTGAAATGATGCTCAAATGAGTCCATAGAGCTTAGAGATACCCGACATAGTCTTTCAGGATAAGGGAAACCCCGGAAAAACCTCATCCAGGTAACTCACCCGGACCAAGATTCGAACTCGGGACCTCTCGAACGTGAGGCAGACATGCTACCACCACGCTACCGAGGCGAACTATGTGGTTTCAGTAACTACGTATACTTTAAGAGTAACTTTCTCAGTAGAAAATATAATTACATATTACTGCTAAACGCTCAACAAATTTGTAATGGAAATTAATTGTTGTTTCACACTGGCCGTGTGTAGGCTAAATTGTGGTAAGATAGAGTCAGACTGAAAAATTCAATGCCATAGCCGGGATTCGAACCACGGATCTTCTGGTTGCCGTCCAGGCGCTCTACCATTGTGCTACTATGCCCAACGTGGCGATATGGCATTATATTCTCCAACTGGCTCGTATTTTATGAGAACTCCTAAGTGGTTTACCGGGAAAATACGAGTCAGTTGGAGAATTTAATGTCATATCGGCACGTTGGCCATAGTAGCTCAATGGTAGAGCTGCTGGAGGGAAGTCACAAGATCCGTCGTTCAAATCCCGGTTATGGCAGTCTGACACTACGTTTCCAAAATTTTTAATGATCATCTGGTCATTTTAAATTTTATAAAATATTATGAAAAATATATTACTGTATTTATTACCCTAAAGATACCTCACTTTGCGTTGCAATGCATCACCATCGTCATCTTCAGATGAAGATGAAGATCTTCAAAAGTGAAGGAACGGTTGTTGTCAGTTAGGATTACATAAAATTGAAGGAGGAAGTAATCAAAATCTTTTTTTTTTCGGGGAAAAGCTATATCAGGAGCTCCAAGTATTAAAGGAAAATTAAAGCAATAAATTCTAATCTTATTAAATTTTTTCATGTTCTTATTCTTATAAAATAAAATATTTCGTGAGTATTAGTTTTTAATATTAAGACTTAAAACTTTCAGGTGAGCGTTATTAATTATAGCTTCCGGGTGATTAGCCTTGTCCATGTTAGACATGTCGAGCTTTCGGTCATTTCAAGCAAAATGGTCTTCCTCAGGAACTAAATGAAGAAGCTGGCCGACCGTTACAGCTGATCAATTGAGAAGTTATAATTAATAACACTGTTTTATACTTTGAAAAACCTTTCTCACTTTCGAAGAAGTTATTCATGTACATTTTAGAAACACTATGCCACTGGCTGTTAAATCCCGTTCGCAAATATCAATTCTGAAGTGTTTCCTGACAAAATATCGGCAATTTCACAGACTGTTGGATATCCTTTATTTTTCCCCAACACAAATTTTTGTTTCTGCCTAGTTTTGTCCCCAATATCACCCTTACAATCTGTATTCTGCAATCCTTACTAAATGGATCGACATTTCTTCTAGGCGGTTAATAGTATGCAGCTGAAATGCAAAATTTGATTTAATGAAATCCAATTGACCTTGGATTTGAGTAACAGAAAACAATCCCAACTGCCTTAGAATCTACCCTATCAAAGCTATTCACCACCTCTATCATCATCAAAAAGGTGACACAATACCATGTATCCCAGCGTTTTAAATTTGGTAGCGGTGGCAAAGCTATGTCAGGGGTTTTGTCTTTGAAGTACAAAGCTCGGGGTGCCGCATTTAATATTTTCTTTGTTGTAGAAATTAGAATATCTGCTTCTGGAAGTACTGATGCGATCTGTTCCACGATTCAGTGTAAAGCATAGATCAAACACGTGACTTGCGCCATCTTACTACACTGCGATTCATATAAGGCTGAACCATTTCAATAGGCTATAAACTTTTTAACCAATAACATATCCCAGAGTGGTTAACCACTTCCAAAATCTCTATGGTCAGAAGGAAAACTTGTCCGGTATAGTAGCATCTATGGTACCTAACACTACATCGGCCGCGCCGTGGCTCAGTGGTGAGACCACTTGGCTCTCACCAAGGCGGCCCGGGTTCGATCCCAGGCGACTGCAAAGTGAGATTTGTGGTGGACAACATGGCGCTGGGGCGGGTTTTCTCCGGGATCTCCGATTTCCCCCGCCATAGCATTCCACCAGTGCTCCATATTCATCTCATGTAGTGTCACCGCCTGCGGTGCCCGCCTCGGTAGCGTAGTGATAGCGTGTCTGCCTCACGTTCAAGAGGTCCCGAGTTAGAATCCCGGTCAGGGTGAGTTACCTGGATAAGGGGTTTTCCGGGGGTTTTCCTTATACTAAAAGACGAATGTCGGGTAACTCTAAGCTCTATGGAGCCCGGGTTCATTTGAGCATCACTTCACCCATCCCATTCATCGTGCGATATGACAACGTTGGAGGACGTAAAATTACAAAAACAAACAAAAATCACCTGTTGTGCCATATGTAGTAAAAGCGGGTGTTAAACACTACACATTTCACATTTCATTTCTGAATCGTTTGTCTCATTAATCGATACATAATCCTTTTTTCTCTTTCACACTTTTGCGTATGCGGTTTAACGTGTGTTCGTAACATATTTGTAGATAGCTTTATCCTAAGTTGATAAATTTGGTTGATTCACTGAATGTCAGTGTGACGTTCAGAAAATCTCATAATTTGGAGTTGCTTCTATTTACCTACCGCAATATTTACACCAGCAAGCACTTCACATAATTTTTTATTTAGGGAAGATGTCTTATTGCTTGATGACAGAGCAATTTCTTTCAAAAGTAATTAGAACCCTTGTCTTTTTTTCTCTCATTTTGTAGAACTTGCAGTTGTCCCAACCGATGTTGTACGTCGATCCGTTTGTCTGCGTCAACTTTAATGTCAAATCAATATAGTTCCATCAGTAGAGAATGTGTTTTCACCGAATTCTGTAACATATTGTTTAAAACGGGATGTAGTGATTTCTTTTGTTTCAACATCTCAATTGCTCAGCACAACAAATTTAGACGCCTCACAAATCACATTTTTCTTGCCGCGAACTTCTAGCCACTGACTGATGCAATCTACTTCCACACATATGGATCATGTAATCGGTGATTTTCGGGTTGATGCATCATATACAGAAATTCATCATGGCCAAGAGCTTTAAATTGGTTTCACGCTGACTTTGACTGTTAATTCAGGTAGATACTTCACTTTAAAATGTGTATTTGTATATATAAATACAAATGATATTGCTTTGTTATGAAAATGTATAAAAATGTACTGTAGTCCTGTACAAACCACACATACCTATCTTACATATTCGTTCCAGAGCGCAGCAATCATAGTCTTTGAACACCAAGACAAATTATGCCTTTACATTAAAATTGGGACTCCACTCACGCAGTATGGTGAGAAATGAATCCATGAACAAATTCCCAAATGACCCGACCTTCTTTGTGGTTAGGGTTACTTGGCATTCTTCTTCTAAAGAAGTGGACAGCTGTATCTTAGCCTCTAAATTTATTGTTATTTTGCAAACTCTTATGTTTTCCATCAAAAGTTATAATTTCAAAATTGTATTTCATTTTGATATTCTGGTTGTTTAACCTTATTTGGAACTGGGTAACAAACTAGAAGAGCCATTATTTCCATTTTAACTTTTTTATTTATTAATTTTTTGCCACAAAAGTTTCTGCTCATGGAAAATAATCGTTACGACGTAGATTCCACTCAATACTCCGTTTTTTAAATTTATTACTTGGCTGATCAGCAGAATTGCTATGCAAGCCTTTGATAAATTACTTAGGTACTATATTGTGACTTTGTGGGTTCGTAGAATTAAAAGTCGAATTTGCAGAAATTCCAAATTTCCTTTATTTGCGTTGAAATACACTTCGTAGCAGCAGAATTACATCACATACACAATCGCAATCTACCAAGGACGATGAGCACAACAACCAGCGTTCTGATTACATCTGTTTAAAACACTCCTGTTACAACATCTGTTTACTCCTCCTGTTTACGACTGACTCTTTTGGCGAGTCGTTGCTTCCTTAAATACCTCATCTGATAATTCCAAACTGTTCCAGGACAATCAAGAAACCGAATAATCTCTATCAATCAAGATGTCATCAGAAATTTCCATTTATTTCTGTTTGTTTCGGCAGACCTTTATCTGCGTGCTATCTTTATCAGTTCCTTTATGTAAAGGCACCTACGAGAATTTCTTTCTATTGGACACCACTTTGTCCTCTACATTGGATTACAGGTAACTTAGGCAGCGCCAGCACGACAGTTTTTGGACAGCTGACGCTAAATGCTTCCGTAGCGTTCTTAATATAAGACGCTGCGTCGGTCGTACTTTCTTTGAAGAGTGTGGCAACATTAATATAATCTGATGCTGACATTTGTTCGCAAACTAGCCAAAACGAATGAGAGGAAACGTAGTGATACCGACCACTACAATTCCCAAATTTCTGATACAGATGTTTATATGTCAAGTACCAGAGCGATATTGGTTTTATTTATTTATGATTCATATCGATATGTTTAAAATGATAACAGTTTTGTTTTGAGTTGGTATGAGTTATAGGTGGCCTTCACGAATAAAGTAGGATACAAACAGATGAAGTTGAATGTTAATATCCAATATAGATAAATAGTAAATATGATAAATAGAAAGATAAAATTATAAAAGAAAATTGTTTTTAGGATTTAAATTATGTAATTCAAAATTAATGTATTGGCCACAGGGAAAAATGATGTAGACTAGAATATTTAGTTACTATGGTGATAAGGTAAAAGTCAATAAGTGAAGAGGACAAGGTAGCGTCTTTTGCATGGTGACCGCCAAGTGAGCAGACGCGTGCGTGACGCGCGTGCAGAATGCTGCAGGTATTCAGCAAAAAGCAGGTTACAAACCTACAGACCTGAGAATTATAACTATTATAATTATTCATCAACGTGAGCAGAAGCTTGGATTTAGTGCAAGTTAGATGTCTGAAAATAATGTCTTTTGCATCGTGATTTCAAAGTGAACGGACGCGTGTGTAGAAGTGCTGCATATCTGCAAAGTCTGGTTTATAATCAGAGAAGTTAAGTTGTATTAATAATTTATGAAAGGGAAAATATGTTGTTTTAAATTTGTGTAGTATTGATTTCAAATACAAATCAAGTTAAATTCGGATTTAACTTAAAGAGAAGTTCTCCATCTTCTTTATTTCCCTAACATTAAATTCCAAAATCCAAGTATCTGATACTACGACCGTTATTATAGGGACTTTTGGAAAGAGGTAGAATTAAGGCTGGAAGATTTAGATAGCCAAGTTATATTTACCAGTGTAAGGGAGAAAAGATCATTGAGGACATACAGGGAAATAAAGGCAGCGTGGGGGAGGGAGAACTACATAGATGTGTGTAATAAGTCAGGGAGAGAAGGATTTGCCTGGGCAAGGACAGTAGTTAGAAATTTGAAAGGTATTAGTTATGATAAGGATACAGGGAAATGCCCAATGTGTGGAGAAGGGGATACAGATTGGCATAGTATACCTCATTGCAAACAAAGATATAGAGAGAACAAATTTGACAGCAAAAGTGGGACAGTTTTAGAGAGAGGGGAGGTATTAATAATAAAGAAAATATCGGTAAAAGGAGAAAAGAATGTAAGGAATATAGTTGAATACCTGGGAAACGTTAGAGAGAGATGCTTAAGATTGATGAAGAATAACTAACAATTAAGGACTGGAAAACTAAAACGAGGGATACAAGGGAGAGGAGGGTCATCAATACACGGAAAACCAGGGGTTATGTGTATTGAGAGCGAGACTTGGGGCAAGCAGGAAGGAAGGGTATGGTAGATGTGAATAAGTCATTTCGTTATTGTGTGAAAGAAATGTTACAAATGCCAATGTATCAATGAAAATGTATGTAGAAGAAAGATGAGAAATAAATAATTCTATTAATAATTCTACTACGACCGAGATAAGATTTCATGCAAACCGGAGCTGCAAATAATGTCACTACGTGGTGCATCATATCTGCCTCATCTCATCAGCACCAAAATGAATCCCGCTACAAATGATCGCCACAACTCGGAGCTTCG
Source organism: Mantis religiosa (assembly GCA_030765055.1). NCBI lineage: Eukaryota > Metazoa > Arthropoda > Insecta > Mantodea > Mantidae > Mantis > Mantis religiosa. The sequence goes on from CM060951.1 coordinate 94,753,975, forward strand.
AGGTAGTCAACGTGCCGCATATCATCGTCGCCATCGTGCAACAGCTCCATTTCTTCCTATAGAGTCCTGAGTTTTATCAACACACACCTGATTTTTTTTCGGAGATAGCCTTGATGTTTTGTAATTAACGTTTATTCATGGCACTTTGAAAGGTAGTGGCTCCTTAAACAAGATTCCTCTGAAAGATCTATGTTTGTGTACTTCACGAAAAAAGCTTCAACCCTTGGATTTCTTACTTTAAATAGGGGAAACAAACGTTTCGAATAAATTTAAATGAAATTCACGACACTTGGAAGGCCTAAAAGTAAGCTGGAGGATCCAGGTTCACATAAAAGCACTTACTTCATAGTAGAACAGAAGCCGCCAAGACGTGTTTGCTGCCGGATTAAGTGCTGGATTATTTGCAGCATTTAAAGATTTTCTACACGCTGACGATATAGAATTTTTCATCTGTGCTTTATGTACCTGCGTATTCGTTAATATACCACTGTGAACGAGAAGTTTCCACTATTTTTATTCTTGGCATTTTGGCGACAATAACGGTAAGCGAATCACTCAACGCGCAATGTCTAACCACTACAAGAAGGCCAGAGGGACCTGAAGAGGGTGAAGCACTTGAAATGTGCATCTGCTCTGCTAGTTGATCTGTTTCTACTAAGTGAGTGTATGAGAGTGCATATGAGTCGTCCATGCTGCCAGATCTATATGTGTTTCAAATGGGAAGGTGTTTGTCCTTGAGCGCTACTAGGTGAGCAACCAATCGGATTTCTGCGGTGTTGTATTGCAATCCCGCTAAGTGGTGTGTGACGAGCGCCAACCTAATCAATCTGTATGAAATATCATTCGCGCTAAGACAAAAATTCAGCTTTTGCCAAAACTGATCCATGTGGAAGGTAGAGAGTAATGTATCTAACATAACCATGAAAATCCCATATTTTTAGCTCAAATAGGTTTTCTAATACACATAAATAAACCACTATTACCGTATTGTAACAATAAATCGCGACGTAAGCACTGTCTGGTCACATATCTTTGTTTATGAATGGTTCGTAATCTCTATTTACTGTGGAGAGTTCAAAGTGGTTGGTGTGTATATACATATACTTTTCATGGCTTCTTACGGTGAATTTAGTGGCGAGTCAAAAAGGCAGGTATTGCGAAGTTAGGCTCGAAGCATTATTTTTAAGGTGTACAGGTTCTTCAATTTTTTTTTTTTGGAAACAGAAATTAAAAATGAGTTGTTACAAAGAGTACTTCCGTTTAAAAACACGGGAAAGTGTATCAGCTGGATCAACTTGCAATTGAAACGGGACACGAGGTAATACGCCTCCCAACTTACCACTGCCAATCTAATCCAAATGAGTTGGTGTGGGCTCAAATAAAAAGTGGGATTGCAATCAGAAATAGTACTTTTAAACTGACGGACGGGGAACGACTTGTTCACGAAGAAATTGACAAGGTAACACAATAGGACTGGGAAAATTGCGTGAGGCACGCAGAAAACCTTCAAGAAGACAATTTTGAGAAAGAAATAGCACGTGACGAGATTTTGGAACCTATAATCATAAATTTGCGAGACTCAGACAATGAAGACAGTGACAATGAAGAATTGTCTCTTGACAGCGATATGGTTGAGCCACTGGCAGTTCCATTAGAATAGAAAAACAGGTAATTCATAAACTATAATTATAGTTATGGTATTTTAAAATATACATAATTTGCGAAAATGCTTTTACCAATTTTGATTTTGGCAACTGCATCATTGTAAAAGTTTGTAAAATATAATTTGCTTACCCTTACGTCTGCGCCAAGCAGACGTGCATGTTGTATGAGTGTGTGAGAGAGAGGGAAATATAAAAGGAGTGGGGTAACAAGCTGGCAACGCTGAGTGGATACGGCATCTGATTAGCTGGACTCCAGAACTCTTCCTATTTGAAACGCATAATAGAGCTCCATTCAGTAACTGCAATGGTACTTATATTGTGTAACTACACTGTGTTGTAGATGAACATAGCATCTTATATCCATACGTGAGCTAAACTCATGCTGACAGCAAAATTGATTACTTTATACATTCCTCTGCCTTGACTTCTGGTGTTGGATGACTACCAAAGACTTCTTAACTGAAGGAACAAGATTAAGAAATCGAATTGGAAATCCAGTTGAACATATAGAGCGTGATGCAATACTTGTAATATAACAGTACACTATATGGTAAAAAAAGAATGTACAGCTTCTTATTCTGTTTACCATCCACAATTAAAGTGAAAACAAAGCACCCAATGAAAAATATGCTTCATTGCTAAAACTTGCATAACATGTGCTAATAAATACATAATGGAAAAATATTTAATTACATATTTTAATTCTAAAATTGTGCATTTTTATGTGAAATACAATACTGTACTTGTGTTTAATGACATCATATTCAGTATTTATCCTTAGATTCACGCTTGTAACTGTAAGTAGGAAAAAATATTTATTCCACTGAAATCAGTTTCCTAGTTATGCTAGAATTGATAGCAGAAATATTTACGAGATCATTACGTCTTAAAACACATTTTGGCACACCCATTTTTACTAAATATTTTAAATTAAAACTATTAACAACTTGCTTCTACCATAATAAAATCATGGTCAATTAAAAGCTTGAGAAATGTAACTGTGGTACACATGAAAAATAAATTAAATCTCAGAAAGCAATGGATGTTTACTTCCTTATATTAATTGTCTTTAGTTTACAATAATAAATTAATATTGTAGCATTAACTTTAATTTTCTTGAATCAGTCAACTTACAGACGGACGAATCAAGTTACTCTTATCCGTTGCAAAATATACTTTTACTTAAATTTTATTGTAATGTCATATAAAGTATACACACGTGTCGCGAACTTGTTTATAACTGATGATATTCATGATCTGCTTAGTGCTACATCTAAGTATCCGTGAACGTAACTTGGCAAAGTTTCATAGGAATATCACTTTCAGTCCACCATCGTTTCTACATTATCTAGACGTCACTTTCACTCTGCTGAAGATTTCCCCAAGTCCCTGAACCCGTTCAAGCATATTGCTCTCGCTCCACTAATCTCGATGTGTTGCCTTCCCCATCACCTCCCTCGGGACACGACATAGCTATCTCCTGATAGTAGGTACTACGGAATTACAGCTAACTTCTGGAGCCTCAAACTTTGACACTGCATTTCATAGTACAGCGTTTAATGTTTATTGAGCAATAAACAGGTTTATTGCTTAGATAGTTAAAACCATGTAGAGTGAATCACTTTAAGCATTGTTTTCCTTTCATAATAGAGAGGGCAAAAATGTAATGCTGTTACAAGGATTAAGACATCACAGGCATTTACCACGAATACCTAGACCTAGTCTATTATCACCACCGGAACTCGTTATACTTTTCGTAACATTTACAAAAGTTTCAAACGATATATCACCTGAAAGAAGTTAAGATAATAAGGCTGCTAGTCCTCTGGACTTGACTGCTTGAAGAGGAGTGCAGTTGGATGTTTCCATTGGCTTGTAACATGTAACCAAACATTTTAAACTCGGCTTTAACTTGAGCATAACTTATGATGTATGTTCTCAATGAACGTATAAATGCACATGCCAATCTAGTCTACTGGATGAATTGACACTACATTAAAGTTTATTAGAGAAAGTAAGGAAAATAAGAACAGAAACTGAGAAAAGTTTTGCAGAGAAATATGGCCAAAATACTTTAAGTTTGTTTTTATTGTAGGAACACAATAAAAATACATATTTTACGGAAAATTTATGACCTTTCACAAAGAACCGGCGCATTTTTTGTAATTTTTTAAAATATTGCACGAAGTGTAGCTGAAGATCATTAGGTTTGATAATTAAGACAGTTTTGGTTCAGACTCCAGGTGCCTTGCATTATAAATATGAATATTTAGACTTTTTTTACGTACTTTGACTGCCTTTCCTGTCTCTCAATTATACTGTCGCGAAGCCGTTATCTACGATAGCGTGGTTTGTATACACACGCGGCAAATAAAAATAGCTGGGATAAAGGACTTGCCGGCATAGATTAAGTTACGCTTCTGGAAGGTGAAAGAATATTCGGTTTCTTTATTGTTCTGGAACAGTCTCGAATTTATCAATGAGATATTTAAGAAGGCGACGACTCGCCAAGAGTCAGTCGTAAACAGGGATTCGTAAGCAGTAAACAACTGTAGAGTGTTGTAACGAGAGCTGATGTAATCAGAACGCTATTTGTTATTGTCATTGACCTTGGTAGACTCGGTGTATGTGACGTATTGTTGTTACGTGAACATTGAACAGTGTATTTCTACGGAAATAAAGGACATTTGAACTTTTAATTCTACGAACCCACAAGCTTTAATCTCTTCATGAGTTTTAAAATGAGTATATTTAAGGAAATACACGTGGGATTATTAAATATTTGTAGATAATAATTATATACAAAATATGATTTATGTGGGAATTCAGTATGCTGATATGGCAATGCGTAAATAAGTAGGTAATGCGACTTTGTCCAGTTTTCACTGCCATTTCACTAAGCTTTCACTTTGATAGTGTGATGTTAATTCAACATAACACGGCCATTTTACTGTGTTTAAGTCAAGGCTCCTCTTCCACACGCTTTTCCGCTAGGTAGTCGAACACAATATCTCTTTAATCTCTTGTAGTAGCACTAACTGCACGCCACTACTCTCGTCATAAACTAATTAAAAAACCAGAATTATGTACTTGATGTATCCGAAACGCACCAAACAATTCACATCCTCACCACGATCTTCCCCAGAGTTACAGAATGCTCGAGAAGCGCGAGAAAGGAAAGTTATAGAATAATCTGCATAGTAAACTTCTGAAAGCACTTTTGGTATTTACATTGGTCAAAAGCACTACCGCGACTATTTATATGTTTATCTCTTCAACTACACAAGCTTCTGACAGGTGCTGCATCACAGTAAGCACAAGATCATCTGAGCTGGTAAAATTTAAAAATATAAATTGAATTTGAATAGGTAGAGTCAGACTCAAAAATTCAATGCCATAGCTGGGATTACAACCACGGATCTCTCGGCCTCTGTCTGGTTGCTCTTAACCATTGAACTACAACGGCAACATTCCAATATGACATTGAATTCTCCATCTGACTCGTATGTTTAGCGGTAAACCACTAGGGGCTTTCATATATAATGAGATACACATCTTTGGTGGCGGCTCACTATGCTCTAAGTACTTACGTCCCATAGTCATTGAACTTTCCAGTCTGACTCTACCTATCCATACTTTGGCCTACACACGGATATCGTGGAAGAACAGTTAATTTCAATGTAATTATTTTAACTTTTAAAGGACATATCAGTTATTGCGGGAATGTTAAGGATGGTTGAATTGTAACACATATGGTAAGGTACTAAAAATCGCGTACCTAGCAATGCTTGTGTTGTTGGACTGGCATGATGTTCAAATGAAACAATGTCTTATAACCTTGACTCGTTGATTGGTTAATGTACGTCTTCAAAGACGTCAATAAGTCGCGTAGAATGCAACGACAAGTCGTAAAAGCTATATAAACACCTATCATGATAAATGCACATGATTTCACCATTTGAGAGACAGATTTCAACGAAAGATGCTTCTATCTGTTTACTGCTAAGTATTTTCTACGTTCCGGATGAATGAACTCGTTAAGTGAAATGTATAGTATAATAATTTATAGTGTTGTTGTCATCAAACCTGACAGTTATATTCGAATATATAAAGATAAATAGTGATGTCAAATTAGAGAACCATTTTACATCTCAAAGCAAGCTATTTCAGAGCAGCAGCCAATGAGAGGGTTCTAATCATGTGAAAGTTAAGAGATTTGGAGAAGAATTCTATGGAATAGACTTAAGCTGCGCGCTTTGTTACTATATCGCGGGGGAAAAAATGTAGAGTGGCCAGCCAAATATATACTGAATATGCAGAAGTAGGTGAAATATAAAGCTAGGAGACAATTTTCTTCTACACCTATAGGTCGACCATAAGTAAATCAAACTAAGAACAGAACTTACATGGTTGACTAGTTGGCTTCATGGAAACGAAGTTTTGTGCTTACCAGTGTACATTATTATCTAAATCCTACAGAACAAGTCAGATCTGAAATCAGCGAGCACTTTTGGGGAAGAAAATGTTAATGACTTCATCCTTCTTGTAGGATGTATTAGATATTGATATAGTGGAGTTCATATGTTATTCTGAGCATCAAAAGAACAATATTAATTCAACTTTCATCTATTGCGCTTTTCTAGAAATTTCTTTCACCACTAAAAGACATTTGCAGGCTATGCAATGAAACCATATTTTGGAATACTTAGGGAGGTTTAAGTTTTATCCCTTTCCCTGGATACCTGTGAGTTTCATTCAGTAATACAGATATCCTGTGGTGTACAAAATTACACTCATAAGGTAAGAGGAAGATACAGCATATAAATTGTACATAAATGATTCATAAGGAATTGGGAGTGTTGAAATGGTCATTCATGACTTGAAAGCTCATTCATGTAATGCCATGTAAGTCCACACAATGAACCTTCTCAGAATACAACTATGTTACAAAACAGCACATCCACAGGCATATTATAAATATATTTTTGTAGCCACGTTTGTTGAATATTTAGAAACATAGAGAATAAATAAAAAGGAAGGATCGATGTTGTTAGATGTGTCCCCATGTTTTCGGGTGTTACTTTCGTCTTGCTTTTGTTCGATCACATTGCTAGCTTGGTTCTGTGGTGGACTTGAACACTGGATAAGTGAATCCTCTAAGCTGATGCACGCTCCGCTGACCGCATCTTCTTGTCATGATGACCATAATTCCTGCTCTTACCTATTAATAACATCAGCATCTCATAAGATTTGGAGCCTTTAGAGATTTAATGCTGATTAGTTTGTGAAAAACTGGGACTGGGGTTACAACAAACATTTATTCATACATTGAAAGCAAACTATTAAGGCGTTGTACCGGCAATTTAATATCGAGGTTTCTCCAGAATCATAATTTTGAGTTCTCCTGAGTTCCTAGTCTTAGAAAAAGATATTTATGCATGTATGTTCACAAATCCTAAAGTTACTATTAATTCACTCCCCCATTTTAGGATATCTTGTAACGTTAACATATATTCTTTTTAGACAATAGTTTAAAATACTTCTCCCTAATATCAAACGAGTATGAAGTGACATCTGTTGTAAGCAGTGCAGAGTCTTCCTAAAAAGCTAACTGATACTCAGAATATATTAAAATTATTCCAGTTCCTATTAAATATTAAGAAAACTTGTAAAATTACATAACCAAATTATTGAATTTTTTTTTTTTCGTCCTCCGGCCTTCACCACTGCTTCTGATGATGGATGTCTCCAACGAAGGCTTTTCTTCAAGTTAAGGAATAGAAAAAAGTCACATGCGGCTAAATCCGCACTATAGGGAGGCTGTGGGATGCACTTCACGTTCATTTTTGCAAGATATTCAGCAACAACATTGGCAAAATGCAGCCACGCATTTTCGTGGTGCAGCATCCAGCCTGCTTCACGGAAATGTGGTCTTTTGCACCTGAAATAGACTTGCAATGTGTTCAGGTCATCCCTGTAGTATTGTACAATTACTGTTGTGTCTGCAGGTACAACATTCTGACAATCCATTCCATGAATATCAAAGAATGAGATGACCATAACTTTCCCAGCAGAAGCAACCAATTTTGCTGTTTTGGGGGTTGGTGATGAAGGAGATTTCCACACTGAGCTTTGCTGTTTCCTCTCGGGATCAAAATGGTGCAGTCAAGTTTCATCAGCAGTGATTACGTTTGAAAGAAGCTCTGGATCTTCCTCTAACATCAACTTTAACTGCATGCTTCCTCCATTGCAGTGGTAGGCGATACTGAACATGTCTGAAGTTGCCTGGTTCTCACAGGCGGGAACCAGGAGTACCAAAAATGAAACTACTACGGCGTGTTTGTTTCACATTAAGCTAACAGAATATAATAAGATAGAATTTTAGTGCGAAAAATTATGATCGTAAAAAAATTATGATCATTGTTTATTGAACAGCCCTCGTATATTACAAGGGCCGAATCCAAAGCAGCTTAATTTGTGCCCTATCAGCCCTAGTTGATCTAAAGAACTTTAAAAAATAATTAGCAGAATAATTATTTAATAGCTTCTGTGCCTATTAACAAAGAATGTTAATAGCTTTAATGGAATGTGAGCCCCATCCCTAGTGATATTAGGTAATCTATACAAAGTAATGTAATTAAAGTTTTGTTGGACATTAAAAGAATGTTTTGGCTTTCTCAAGAAGAAAATGTTTGAGTGATCCAGATGTATTTTGCTTCATCTATGGGGAAAGATACCTAAATCTTTTGTAGAAAACTATCTCTGTTTTGTGAAGAAAGTATATCTTGTTGATTTTCACATCAAGTTTGATGTCAGGATAGCTTCTCGTGCTGTCTGTAAAGCTTATGTGGAGCATTACGGCAAAGGAAAAATGGGGAATAGTGTCCTGAAATTTGACATACTAATGGTTTGCCTGGAATCAAATGACCACCACAAAGACGTTATGTTTGTCTTGTCAACTTAAGCAGATAAATCGAAATAATCGAAGCAAATGCTCTTATACTGACCTAGATTCGACAAGAGATACACAAAAATATCCAATGAAGCTTTCGTTAGAAGAGAGAAAGAGAAAGAGAAAATCAACCTTCTATTGCATATCAAGCTCGGTTTCATGAAACAGTTTGTCAGAGACTTGAACAGAAAAGGTTCATGCTTTGACTACATATCAAGTAAAATTCCACCACTGAGCAATGAAAACCGGAAAGCAGTGAGGTTTAATGGTCACCTTATTAGACAACTAATAAAATTTCGACATTTAACAAATCCTAAGAGTCCAGTGCATAATTTTCTTTTCCTTTTGTCGCGCAATCTCTGTTAAAAACCATAAAGTGGACAGCTATGCATCAGGAGGGAAAGTGCTCTCCAATTTTTTATGCTTAGCTGAAATGTGGACATAAAGATCCATTGTTACACAGGCATTTACGCTATTTTCTTGTGATTCTTGTAGACGTAAGCGAAGAGCAAGAAAGCGGCTTTCATCAGGATAAAAAAAACTGTGGAACAGAGGTTCTAGGGAAGACCCACATGTTCCAGAGCACGGCTGAAGTCTTCAGAGAGAACACTACTCTCGTAGATTCCTAAATCGAAAAGTACTATGTGTCTACTAGTTTAGTTTGTGTTCAACTGAAGTTCCTATAGGGGGGATATTTTGTTAAATAATGAGCAATATTATTATGTGTTTCAAATGGGAAGAGTTCTGGAGTCCAGCTAACCAGATGCCGCCGTATCACACTCAGCGTTGCCAGCTTGTTACCCCACTCCTTTTATATTCCCCTCTCTCTCGCACACTCATAGAGCATGCAGGTGTCCTTGGCGCAGACGTAAGGGTAAGCAAATTATATTTTACAAACTTTTACAATGATGCAGTTGCTAACATCAAAACTGAAAAAAGCGTTTTCGCAAATTGTGTATATCTTTAAATACTGTAACTATAATTATAGTTTATGAATTACCTGTTTTTCTATTCCAATGGAACTGTCAGTGGCTCATCTATATCGCTATCAATGTCACTTCCTTTAAGAGACAATTCGTCATTGTCACTGTCTTCATCGTCTGAGTCTTACAAATTTATGATTATAGGCTCCAAAATCTCGTCACGTGCTATTTATTTCTTAAAATCGTTTTCTTGAAGGTTTTCTGCATGCCTCACGCAGTTTTCTCGGTCCTGTTGTGTTACCTTGTCAATTTCTTCGTGAACAAGTCGTTCAGCGTCCGTCAGTTTAAAAGTATTATTTCTGATTGCAACCCCCCTTTTTATTTGAGCCCACACCAACTCAATTGGATTATACTGGCAATGATAAGGTTGGAGGCGTATTACCTCGTGTCCCATTTCAATTGCAAGTTGATTCAGCTGATAAACTTTTTCCGTGCTTTAAAACGGAAGTAGTCTTTGCAATATCTCAGTTTTAGTCTCTGTTTCCGAAACATTTTTGAGGAACTTTACACCTTAAAAATAATACTTCGAGCCTGACTTCGCAATAACTGCCTTTTTGACTCGCCACTAAATTCACCGCAAGAAGCCATTGCACTATTTAACTCTTACTCTACTGTTGTGTAAAGAAAAACTGAATGATATTGATCGGAACTCTCCAGAGTAAATAAACACTTCTTATCCAGCATTCATTCATAAACATAAGCATACAGCATTCCACAGGCTAACAGGATTTAATACCTTGACTTATTCACAGTAATTCCTTTATCACGTCATGTCAGTAGTTTAAATTTCAGTTCTGAGCAAATAGACATAATCGAGTAAATAGAGATTACGAACCATTCATAAACAAATATATAATATGACCAGACACTTTCTGCCAGGGCAGCAGGAAATTTATTGTTTCCTCTCGCTCGAATTGGCTTATTCAAAGTAATTCTTCTATCACGTCATGTCAAACATTTGCGTTTCAGTTGTGAGTAATTACAAATATACGTACACGCACATATGCCAACCAATAATGATACCCATACAATGCTTACGTCGTGATTTACTGTTATAATACAGGTAATAGTGGTTGATTTATTTGTATTAGAAAAACTATTTGAGCTAAAAATATGGGGTTTTCATGGTTATGTTAGATATATTACTCTCTACCTTCCACGTAGATCATTTTTTGCAAAATCTGAAGTTTTGTCTTAGCGCGAATAGTATTTCATATAGATTAATTAGGTTGGCGCTCCTCACACACCACTTTAGCGGGAATGCAATACGACAACACCGCAGGACTCCGATTGGTTGCTCACCTAGTAGCGCTCAAGGACAAACACCTTCCCTTTTGAAACACATAATAAGCAAGTAATGCTGTATGTATATGTATGGAAGGTGCAAATGTATATTTAGCAAATATATAATAGGAATAAATTAGTGTACCAGTGGCTTAGGTACACTCCAATAAGGTCAAATTAATATAATTTTCGGATAAATCGCTACTAATGTACTCAAGAAGTTCAACTTTCAAGGAAAAGCAGTTGTTGCGCCCTGTTATTATTTTTCTTTTGGAGGAGGTTCGGCACTGCGACCATTCTTAGTTATTGTGTACCTTATGCCCCCAAGTGGGGCATCCTCGGGAGGAAGGATGATGAGATAGGAGACAGAGGCTGACCGTCCCAAGGAGCTGCAACAGTGCAGAGGGTAGGGTTCCTACAGTTTACTTAGATGTTATTTACCAAGTTCTCCGTTTGTTTACGTTTGCCATCTCCTTTAGATATTTGTCTAAAGACAAAGAAGCATGTGTTTACATTTGCAAGTTCTCTCTTCCCTTCCCTTTCATTCCGCAAGGGAGATGTGCATCACAAAGGAAGGATTTTCTGCATTAAATGACTGTCCCGGCAGACCGGGACAACGGGCATTCCCCGTACTGTGGTTCGAAGACGGTCGCATCAGTCGGATCGTAGAGCGGCAACTGACCTACCGGAGGAGGAAGTAGAACATATCATCCTGCCATGCACCGCCGAGACTCCCGTCGACACTTCTAACCTGAAAGATACCACCAGATGAGAGATGATGTGAAATGATAATGAAATGAAATTGAGGGATAGGAATTAACCTTTCGAGCATTTGCCTAGAGACCCGGGAGAACTCCCGAAAAAAACCATTGGTCAGGTAGGTCAGCGATGGGAATCGAATCCGAGCCTCCCGAATGCGGGCCACAGACGATGGCGTGAGCCGTCCTGCTCGGTCGAGCCCTTTTATTAGTTTCTCTGTTGCTTATTAAGAATAAGTAGAAGTAATATAGTATTACACATGTAGCTCGGAAACATGTTTACAGCGGAAATGCATATTTTGATACTCTAAACAACAAATACGGCATTTTTCTAAAAAGTATGTGCTTATGCGTACATATGTGTGTGAATGTCTATGTGATGTATCTGTGTGACAAACACATAGATGTACATACAGCTTAACTCAAATACCAAAAGTCGGTCAAATATTAACTTGGTGTTTATTTATTTGGATTAAATTACTCTATTATAATTTTCTACCAAATGGAACGTGTATCTTGGATTTACTTGGTTAAAGTTTCTAAAGTTCTCTTTATTCTGAATGTTTTTCGTATAACATAAAGACAAAATCTTGAGAGAGAGAGAGAGAGAGAGAGAGAGAGAGAGAGAGAGAGAGAGAGAGAGAGAGAGAGAGAGAGAGGGAGAGAGAGAGAGAGAGAGAGAGAGAGAGAGAGAGAGAGAGAGAGAGAGAGAGAGAGAGAGAGAGAGAGAGAGAGAGAGAGAGAGAGAGAGAGAGAGAGAGAGAGAGAGAGAGAGAGAGAGAGAGAGAGAAGACACTTCCTTAGCTCTTAGAATTTATTATTAATGAGTTGAATTTTCTTGTTATTGGTTTGTATGTTAAAATACGTATAATTTTCTTAAGTAGGAAGTAGTTATTTATTTTAGTCATAGAAAGGGAACAGTATTTCAAAGCTATCATACAGTGACTATAGCTCAAAGCTTACTTTGTTTCGCAATTCCCGTTGTTGAAACTTCAAGGAAATTCACAATAAAGGAATTCCTGCAAACGTTAATCTCGATTTACAAGAAGTAGATAGAAGAATAAGGAACCGTTTTTAAGAATGTTTTTTACAAGAGTGAGTAGGGAAGGTCATATGACTGCAACAAAGCAACAAATCCGAATTTTAGGTACTTGTCGTTACTTTTACCAATTGATGAAAACGGAATTTATACAGTTTATAGACTTCATCTAATAGTTGCGCTAGTTTAGTAATGTCAGTCTAAAATTAGACTTCTTTTAGATATTGTAATCATAGTATTACCCTGGGAACTATATTTGAAATGGGGAAACATATCCTAAATGTGTTTTTAAGCGTGCAATCAATAACGAAGGACTGCAACTATGTGGCTTTGTTCACGCCAAGAATGAACTAAGGTTGGATCCGCTTTAGAAGAGAGGCGTGAGAGGGAGGAAAATGGGAAAATATACCTGAATGGCTGGAAGGAATGCTTCGCTACAGGGTTCTATATAAATCTCTGGCTGAGTCCGTCTGGTCTTGATTCGAAGACAATAGTCTGGCAATCATGCAATTGACCTATGCACACAGGTCGGTTTTGTGACGAAGGGCGAAGAAATGCTGGGAGTAAGAGAAACATTAAGGGTAGTGCTAAAGTTAGATATGGCTTAGGTATGGGCGTGGTAGACGTGGCTTAGAGCATCATTTACATAACATTCCTGTCCTCTTCTGTATTTCTACAGAGTTCCGTGTCGGGATAAAAATTAATGTAAATCTCGCAAAATCGCTTGTCAATGATAGTTGTAGGATTAATGTTCAGTTTGTGGGCTTTTTTATGGTTAACCAGATACTAATTTTCACAAACATACTTTGAAGTGTCTTAATTGTTTTAAAGGGAGATTGTTTTTCTGTTTTAATCTGCGAAAAAATGTGAGTTGGCCAGGCAACCTGACATTTCCAGTAGTTTGGGGATCTTAAAAGAAAAGATGTCTATGACAATACAAGCAACATAAAGGAATAGATATAGTCATAAAAAGTTACATACTCTATAAGTTAACTCTAAAAGTTATATACTGCACTGCTTACAAACACATTGGAGTTTATAAAAAACCTCCTCCTTGAGCATTCAATGGAATAGAAACATCTATTGCTGCACAGAATAAAAATAGTTGCTTAACTCCGTGGATTATAACAACAAAACATTGCTATGTTTTATTTCATATATATAATAAGCCATTATTTTCAAATAAACATAATATATAACTTCAAAATATGCTTTTTATTACCATTTATCTAATATTACAGATGTATATGCGTGCTGTATGTAATGGAAGTGTCGAACCTTCTGAATAGCCTTTAGTAATTCTACAGAAGCATACGTTGGAATTTAAACTGCCAAAATATTCTAATGACTCTCAGTTAAGTAAGTTTAGCTCTATTTTCTTTGCATTTATGTTGTAATGAAATTCCTAATCAGGGTCTACTAAATAGATGTATAAATAAAGAAAACTCCTATCATTAGAAACCACTGAACCGATATTTTATATCAACTGAGAGTATTATTTCTCTCGTGGTTGGCGAATATATAAGTGTTGACTTTTCTATACAGAATTAGTTTCTTGTGGCTTGGGAATGTAGAATTTTATTCCACGTGCACTTAAGAGTTCTACATTATGCGAAAATTATGTAGTTTTCTTGTTATTACTTAATTATAGGCTAAAAGAGCTATAAAGATTGTAAAGTTAACCTACTATAAATACCAATATAAAATTTCTTGAAGGATTCTTGATTTGCAGACTCGTTCATCGCTAAACGATCTTATAGCATAATTAGCGTTTCCAGAACTACGAAAACTGTCCGAGGGAGGTAAGGAATTAATATATTCCGCCAATCTTTTATATTTTTGAGCGTGAATATTAGGAGCTTCTTCGTTCATTATTTTAAAATATTAGTGACGGTAGGAAATTAAATAAGGAGTAAATTGGTGGATTAAAATCCTGTAAATAAGTATTTGTAGAATAGTTTCATAATAGCACTTGGAGCCAAATGAAATTAATTCCTCTTTGGAGCTAACATTGCAATATTGGTTAGATCAACTAGTAAGCTTTCTTTAGGATAATGTTTGTCTCTCACAGTACATTAACGGATCTAATTGATACAATAGCGTAATTTTGTGTACACATGCAAAGAAACTTAAATTATTTATTTCATTTAGGTATTCATACAATGTCGAGTTCTGTAAAAGAGAACAAGTATAACGTAAACTGAATGCATCATCCTTCTTGCATATAATTCTTACTTTTGGAATTCTTGCTTCAGAAATCTTATGCTATTAAAATTATGCTAAAACTTCCCTTTTAGTTCTTCAGATCTTCTGAAATACGTTCACACAGTAGAATGACTGTAGGAGAAATTGATAAGGTTTAGGACAGGAATAGAAAAAATTTAATTTGTATTTGAATCATTGTGTTTATTTGTTTCCAGTTTGCTAATTACAAGCATTACAGGTACAGAAGTAACAGTCTGCTATCCATATATTAAGGCAAGAATGAAAGAATTTGTGAAGTATTTTCAAGCAGCAGTGATATTGCTGTAGACTCTGGAGACATCTGTTGGCTTAGTACAGGAGCTATGATTGTTTTAGACTCCTGTTTTCTGGTTGATCCAGTCGCGATACTCTGCGACGCGTGTGTACACAGTTGGGTAGCCTGGGGTGGCGCAGCCATTGGCCCATGACACCAAACCGACGACCTGGCTATTAACGAAGAGAGGACCGCCGGAATCACCCTGGTAAAATAAACAGGAAGGTTTATGGATTAATATTAAAAGTCTTCCAGTTATGCAGGCGAATTTATTGTATTCTTCTAACGGATGCAATAATACCTAGATCAAGTACTACTTAAAAATGAAAGAAAAACATACCCAGTGCATTACAAACAAATGAGGATTAACATTTGAAGGTTTCAAACTAAAACTGAAAGATTTTAAGTACTGCATATTATGCATTTTCAAAACGTTCAGTGCTGAAAGTGCATCCAGTAAATTAACATGTCTTTCCTCCCCAGCATGCTTTATCTTTATTGAAAAATCTTATTTTTCTATCTACTTTACTTTAGTCTAAATAAACCTTCGCAGTAAACTTTGTTACAAATTTCGTTGCACGACCAAACAGAGCAACTGATGTTTGAAAGCTAACTGGTACATGCTGGCCCTAAAATGACGTATTCTTCTTATTTGCGACAAAAGAGAAGAATTCCATCAGCATGTTAAAAACATTATGTTGAAAATATAAACCAATTATAGCACATATTTCAGAAATGGCTAATGTTTGTGTAAAATTTAGTTGAAATATATTACGTATAGTAAAGCGGCCCACACTATTTGAACAGTGGGCTGTCTCTTTGTTATAATTTACCCCGTATATAAAATCCCTTCCAAATGAAAATGACTTCATAGACCATTCTCATAAAATTCAAAATATAAGTTAATTTGGTCGTATACGTCTTAGATCTGTTTACTTACTTTTAATTAAAATCATTACAACCATTTATGAGAAATTAAAGGAAATAACGAAAAAGTCCCAAACTAAAGAGTAGTTTGTGGCAGGAGAAATGTCTTGAAAATTTTTGTGTGTCATATATGCTATTTGTCGGAATTTTCATTTTGCAGTAATTCTGTTTACACACACCATCTGTTTTTCTTACTGCTTCCTGTAAGTTTATGAGGGCTGTGAAATATCGACTTCGATTTTTAAGTGAAATACAAGGATTCACCTTACTTTTACTATTACTCATTTACAATAACAAAATACATTTTTAAAATATTCATATACAAATTCTCAAAAATTTTAATATACCGATAAGCAATTACGATTTTGCTAGTGAAAGAGTCAAATGTGACATTTAACTGGACAAACTCGTTATATAAACTTTCATACATTTTTATCCCCTTAAAATTATTCTCATATTCCAAGTTATGTTGGTTTTCTTTTACAACTTCGGTATAGGTTCTTTGCAAATGGATAAGAGGTTAGAGTATTTTCTTATTGTCAGATTAGTTTTGAAATTAGACTTTTAACAATTTACCACACGACCGATTTAAATTTTTAAAATATTGAAATTGATACCAATCTATTTAATTTTTGCCACGGAAAATTTTAATCTTGAAAAAAGTTCATTTTTTGTTTATTTTAAATAATAAGGTATAATATTTCAGAAATAATATGCGGGTTTAAATGTTTAACTTGTTACATTTTAAAATGGGGCTTCATTTCTTATACAATTAATTTCTTGGAAAGTTAGCTACACAGTGTACCTTGCTACAATTAAGTGAACAAATCCATAATAGAAGTGTAGCTAAATTGGTTGAGACATTATGTATAAAATTCCTTATGTGGATTTATACAAGTAAATATTCGAAATTTATATTATAAATTTGTTTTAATTAATGCATTTTAGTAATTGGGATGCTTCAGGCACTCAAATATTTAAAAGCTAAAGCATACACGAAATTCGGTTCTCTGTCCTAATAAGCATATTCTACTATAGTCCCTCAATTATATCTGGCATCTATCATTTCCGAACAATATGCTATCACAACCGTTTAAAAATTTAGGTCTGTTTAGACGATGAAAAAGTGGAGTAGGATGAATGAAATGGGTGAAATGATGCTCAAATGAGCCCAGAGTCCATAGAGCATAGAGTAACCCGACATCTATCTAACAAGATAAGGGAGAACCCCAGTATAAACCTTTTTCCGGTAACCACTCTCATAGAGATTGAATTCGGGATATCTTGAACGTGAAGTAGGCATGCTACCATCTACGCCAACGAGGCGGGTGAATAAAGGATAGCGTAGTCCTCAAAGGTACTCAAAATGTAATTATCTGAGAGTTTCCTGAATAACAGAGTATTCTGTTGAAAAGTTCCGTCTATGACACTCGTCCTAACCATATACGAAAGGAAGCCCTCGTGTTGAAGTATCGTTACTTGCACGCAACATAGGTGATACACCTCTATTTTGAAAATGTATTACATTGTTTTATGCAACACTACCATTATCGACACGTTGCACTGTATTAAATAACGTGCTTAATTGGCTCATTATAACATGCGCCTTAATAAGGGCAATGTTGATATTCGAATGTGTCGAGGTTTATAGAGGGAAGCTGAAACCATTTTGTAATATTTTCTTCTGCAATGAAGATACAGAAGCCTCTGTGCCGTATTAAATATGGAACAAAATCATAATAACTTATTATGCTGCACTGATTTTAGGCTATCGGCACTGATAATATAACAGCCCACACAATACGTGCTTCCTTCTCTCATAGAATGTGATAGCTGCAGGAAGAGAAGTCTCTTTTATAAACATACAAAATGCTCTCAATTATGTGAGCTGTGCATACTCAACTATTTCAATATTTCTTTTCTACAAATATTAATATTTATTATGCTACTAGCTGACCTGGCGATTTACGTACCACCAGTAAAAGTTGTCTGAACTTATCTATATAAAACCAATTCGGATTAGCTATTTATTCTGCAATTGGCGGTGAAGTTTAAATACAACACAGTTAAAATTAATAAATTTAAAGATTTCCGATAAACAATATTCTTTATCTTTTGGTGGTGGCTAAATATAAAGATGATGTTTTTTTCCAACGCGCAAACACGCGAAGTATAATTGTTCAGGAAAGAAAAAGGGAAACTCCAAGTTGATTAGGTAAACTTACAATGACTGCCCTTGCGATTTATTTGTGGTCATTGGAACGGATTGATTGGAATTATCGGAATCACAAGGGAATTCAATTATTTTTATGTCAATTTAATTCACATTCACGAATTCACAAACAAAAATTATAAGGAATTTATCCAAGGATTCACCAATATTTGATTACAACTGTCTGTGGTCAAATATTTATAGTGTTACAGTGCGTTCAGAAACTAATGTTTTGTCTAATCTGCGAAAGGCATATCATAATTCTATATATCAGTCTCTATAACAAATGATGAATGTTATTTAACAAAATATGGTAGCTGAAATAGCTTTGACGACTTTGGCAAGAATTGGAATATCTTTCTACTTTTTAATGCTTTTGTTTGTCGAAAATAAAATAAGGTTCCGTAAAAGTCTGTGTGTATACTTTTAAATTTAGTTAATATAACCTAGTCAATTATCACTTCACGGTTTTTGTTCTCACCTTTTAAACCTTTCATGGACTTATACAAATATTTCAAAACCACAGCCGTTCTCGAGTTTTTGTGAGACTAACAAACGTCAGTTTATATATCATATAAGGATACTTTGTATCTTTCGTTAATGAAATTATCCTGTTCCTTGGATATTTCCGTTGGGGAGGAGATCTGTCCCCTTCAGCTGCAGTGGTGCGGGCGCTCGTGGTATCTCTGACGTTACTAGAGGAACCGGGGGCCGGACATTCGAGCCCCTCCCTGATAGGGAGTTGTTCGGATTGGGTTGGACTCGATGGGACAGTGGTTCCCGATACCCGTGGGAGATCGGGTATGTCTCCGGACGGGGTTGAGGGCAGCCATTAATACTCCCGCGTACTAGCCAGCATAGCTAGTAGAAGGTGTGCTAGATCACCAGGCGGCCCCACCGAGGTCATATCGGTAGCCTTCCCACTTTGGTGTTGGCACGTGTAAGTGGCGTATCCACTTTCATACCGTCTTGTGTCCTTGGACCAGATGGGGGGGGGGGGGCTTGTTAGTCTCTAGGTCTTGCCGTATGGAAAGCCCCACGGAGGATGCTGGGCGCCCTTTGGGACAGCTCGGATACTCCCTGGTTGACAGAGGCCCGCGTCTTGGTCCTACGGGTCCAGGACTAATGGGAGTAGGACCTCTGGACACAACTGTTCCTTTGATATTTTATTTTACCAGGTTTAGAATGAAGTACCATACTTACGTTGCAGGATCCTTTGTTGCCCTCAGGTACATCTGCACAGATCTGGCCAGGGTATATATTGTAACCTATTCCTTGATAGACACTCTGACATTTCTGTTGATTTACGGTCAAAATGTCGACTTTCTGCAGCTCAGGTGAAAGAGGTCCTCCTTGCTGGAAAAATGAATTAATAGACAGGTAAGTATAGTCAATTAGGTAATATAGTTTTTATGCATGGTATATTCCCTCAGAAAATATACAATTTTGATGTCCAGAATTTAATATAAACTGTTAAGAATTTCTAGAACACATTTGAAAGAGTTTAGCTAATGAGGCTTCTAATTTCAATTTTTCAGGGCAAAGTTTACCTTTTTCTTAAAGTCAACTTAACCATGCGTTTAATTAATTTAGTTTCAGGAACTGAACACAGCAAACGCTTAGAAACGCGCTTGAAAATGTCGCAGATTTTAAACGCTGAGAAGTGAGAAATCCAAGCAGGTCAGTCTCCTTGACACTATTATTCTGGTTAAATACTCCATATTAAAAAAAATATTAATAACCTTGCTGAGGAAGTTGGGCTATCTGATAAAAAGTTGAATTAGAATCAGTGAAGCTGAAATGAAGTACTCGAGAGAAATAATTGGTGTGTGATAGTATATAGAAAAAAATAATGCAGAAATAATAAAGAATATATATTTATCCATAAAATGAAAATTACACATATGAAGTTGTAAAATATTGGATCGAGTGCGAACCAGCAATATAAAAAACGGGTACAGTAACTTAAAGATTTTTAAAGAAACGCGAGGCCGAAAGAGGAAAATATTCTAATCCTTTGTGGAAGTTAAAATGTGAATAAATCATCATTCATACTTACGTAGATTCTTCCCCATCCAATTACGGTTGCCGTTGCACCATCGGCGGTTTCTTGTCCCTGTGAAGGAAGGCCTACTGGTTTCACATTTTCGTTGTCAATGTTAAATGGGGTATCCACCTAAGGAAAAAAAAAAAGATATACAAATAGTTTTTCCGAGACTTTCAATTTTGCTTTTTATTTTCTCTCAATGTTTCGTCAAATCTGTGAGCACACATGTTTTTTTATTTATTATCAGGAGCTGTTTAGCTCCTGTAGAATAGTCTGTCACACTACAAATATAAAATAATTATTCGAAACATAAAAATTAATTGTTTATTTTACCCTTTATTATTTCATAGAAATGTCTTAGACTAGGACTGGGATTGCATTACGGAAGGAATTCGGTACGTAGGCCATCATGCTGGGCCCATTGTTCCTATGTCCCCAAGTGGGGGATGGATGAGGTGAAGGAGACAGAGGGTGGTCGATCCAACGAGTCACGACAGTACAGAGGGCAGGGTCCCTACAGTTTACTTGGATAGAGACTTCCCCGACAGGTCAAGGCAACGAACTCGCTCCCCCACAGCGGGACGACAACGAGCCCAGCAGCCGAGCCCTAATGGTCCCAAGGTAGGCGATCCGTGCCCCAAAGGTCCCTGGCTTGCGTTCCCGAAATGTTCCCAGCGGAGGAGCGGAGACCGACAACCGACCTACCGGAGGAGGAAGTAGTTTTCCTCAGAGCATATCATCCTGCCATGCCCCGCCGAGACTCCCGCCGACACTTCTACCCTGAAAGAGACCTCCAGATGAGAGATGATATGAAAGATAATGGAGATGAAATGGAGGGACAGGAAATTCGGGGGATGTAATTAACCTATCCAGCCTAGCGACCCGGAAAACACTCCGAAAAAGCCCATGGGTCAGGTAGATCGGCCAAGGGATAGAACCCAGGCCTCCCGAATGCAGGTCACAGACGAAACCGCCTGATCCATCCCGCTAGGTAATGTCTTAGATTACTCTTACAAAACTTTTATTTTTAACACTTTAAAAAGCTTGACATAAATAATAAACATTTTACAATCGGAAGATTAAGACACCAGTGAACTATTAAGAAAATAAGCGAATTCATGGAAAACAAAAGAAGTATCACCTGATGTTTATAATTAGACTGTTACAAATTACGGAAAGATTATTGACAGTAAATGATACCTATTTTTGGTATATAAAATATAAAATTTAATGGTAATTAATGGTAAATTAAAAAAAAAAGGTGTATAAAACGTATCTTTTATGACTTATTGGTTTTATAACGTTTCAAAACTGAATTAATAGTTCATATTTTAGTACGTTTTAAGTTAACATTTCACTGGATATATATGACTCTCTTTTAGTGTTCAATTAAGGTATTCATGCTTTCGAGAAATATAAGTTTGTAAGTATTGGATAGGTGGTACAGGACAAATTTCTGAAGGGCAATACTGTCCGTGGCCCGCATACGAAAGGACTGGACTTGATTCCCATTGCTGAACTTCCTTTATCCCTTGAGCTTTTATGGGTGTTCCCATAAAAGCTAGGAGAATGCTGGGAAGGGTATTATATCCTCCGAATTTCCTTTTCTTTCATTCGCCCTATTTCTGATTTAACCTGAGTAATTTTCATTCAATAGATCTATCATTTTCTGACGTCTTTGATAGGAAGGTGCTAATAACTCTCAGCCTTTCACTAATGTTCCCTTTTATTGATTTATCTTTAGATCGGCTTTTTTAACGTAATGTAATACATTAGACAATGGAATTAAATCTTTGAAAATTGGCTTCAGACTTGCAGCTATGCTATGCTTTAGCGTATGTGGTGTACCTGAATGACGGCGATGTCATTTTTCCAGGAGTCAGATGGATTGTAGTTTTCGTGCACGATGATTCTACTAGCTTTATGTACTGAGCCACCCGAATTGAGGCTGACTGTACCAGCTAGCAGACTGATGGCTGATGTGGAATACCTGAAAATAAGAACATTACAGGTTTCTAAACATAAAAAGTAGTGTTCACATTTCAAGTTCAGTGAATGATGATTTCATAACCTGACACTCGTGGTATAGAAGTGAATTGTTCATAATATTCATTGATATAAATGCATACACAGTGTTAAATTCTAGCTTCGGGGTGACAGCCGATTTTGTTATATATATTTTTGAAAACTGTTTTACAACCCTAAAATGTTTATGGTATTATGTATAAAGATTAGCCTCCATTTTATAACACTCGCTGCATTATTTGGAACCCCTTATATACAACATCATGTCCTAAATGACGTTCTATAAATTTACCTAAAGATAATAAATACTTAAAACCCTCCAAATATTAACTAACCTATAAAAATTGGCAAAATCATGAAGTATTAAAACATTAATTATTTTATAAAAATTATTTTAATTCTGTAATTTACGAAAACATAGACTTGGTGTATTTAAACTACCCATTAACTAAAGTTATAAATGGACAGGTGTAATATTGTTAATAGGCATGTAAATTGACACCTTAATTTTCTCACAAACGTTTCATCATCCTCTTTGTATACCGAAAAGGTGCAAACGTTACCAGTAAGTGAGAGTATGGGGTTTAAGGAACTGTCGTTGCAATTCTAATTTGTTTTAATATATTTTATTGCCTTTCAATGGTACTTTAAATAAAATAACCATATAATATTTTGCAATAATATATCAATTTAAAAATAAATTATTACCTGTTTGAAAAATGACCATTTCGGAGACTAAAAGCTTATAACGCTCTGCAATAATTTGGGATTATTATAAAAATATGATATGAGAATAATAAGAGAATAATAAGAACCGATTTTATAATATGTTAAGTCAAAACGTGTTAAACAGCCCAAACCTGAAGCATTTATAGTGATGATAAATATTTTTGTAACCTCATTTAGTGTAAAATCTCTATTTTTGGGCATATATTTTTGAAAATGTACTATCTGGTGAATTGTATTAGAACAGTGAATTTACACAATTAATATTTAAATAACCATAGAAGTTTAAATTTTGAAGCATTTAAAACACTGCTCTTGGAAATAATAACTAAAATAAATTTCAACGTATATCTAAACTTTGAATCTTCTGAATTTCACAGATATAGTACTAAAATTTTGTACTGATTTCAGCACAATTTTCCTGTAACCAGATTTGATGATGATGATTATGATTATGATTATTATTATTATTATTATTATTATTATTATTATTATTATTATTATTATTATTATTATTATTATTATTATTATTATTATTATTATTATTATTATTATTATTATTATTATTATTATTATTATTATTATTATTATTATTATTATTATTATTATTATTATTATTATTATTATTATTATTATTATTATTATTATTATTATTATTATTATTATTATTATTATTATTATTATTATTATTATTATTATTATTATTATTATTATTATTATTATTATTATTATTATTATTATTATTATTATTATTATTATTATTATTATTATTATTATTATTATTATTATTATTATTATTATTATTATTATTATTATTATTATTATTATTATTATTATTATTATTATTATTATTATTATTATTATTATTATTATTATTATTATTATTATTATTATTATTATTATTATTATTATTATTATTATTATTATTATTATTATTATTATTATTATTATTATTATTATTATTATTGGTATTAATTAGAGAAAATCAAAGCTCACGAGGGATTGAATGGAATTTTTAACGATTAAAGGAAAAGATATGAAGATTTGATATAATACAATATAATGTGATATATAATATAGTATAATACAATGTCATTAAACCACTAATTTAATTCATAGAACTGTTTTAGTAACCTTTCAAATAAGGAACAATAAGGAACATGGTAAAAAAAAATACTAGTTTAACTTGATACTAGATTACTTGATACAAATACTAGATTACTTGATTAAAAAGTGCTTAAGTTTTGAAAATAAGCTGCAATGATTGGTTAAAACTCGGTACGTCTTATTGGTCAAGAGTAGTATGAAAGAGCGAAATAGTGTAAATTCTCTCACACATAGGAGTTCATCATTAGTATGTGTTGACTTAAGGCCTCGATCTTATCACAATGCACAGACTGAGTTTTTTTTTCTCAGTTTACTCCATCCCTTAACCGCATCGTGTCTTCGTGCGTTAGCCCACCCATGGGCTCCCAGCAATACCTACGTTTGATGCTGCAGAATATCTGCATCAATGGCCACATTTTGAAATTTGACCCAAAGATTGGTTAATATTGGTTAATCACTTTGGTTAACAATATGTACAAAGTGCAGTGTTTTCAGATGAACAATCGCAGATAGTAAGAAATGTCTATTGCGTATTTACCAACATGATAATTTGTTACTGTTTTACTAAAATTGCAACAGTATAGTTTATATTGTGACCATAAACTTATATTTAGGGCGCATACTTTAAGCAAATTATTTTGTGTGGTAAACGCTTAAAAATTAATGACACTTAATATAATTTATAAAATAATTATCATTATTACCAAGGTTACGACATATTTACGTCACTTGTTAGCTCTCCATACGAGGGAAGTAGAGATAGAACAGGCACTGAAATGTGTGCCAAATTTAGGATTAAACACTTGAAAGAAGTGATTCTAACTGTATAGACTGTTTAGTAAAGTTTCCGAAGTATAAACCTTTTAATAACCATTAATATAAGAAAAGTTTACTGTATTCCCTGCCTACGTTGCAAAAATGTATTAACACTGTTATACTAGTATATTTCAAGAAAAAAAAAACTGTTCTGCACAAAAAAAAAAAAAAAAAAATCAACAATTCAAAATTGCTTTTAGGTTGTTGGAGATTGTGTACTATTTGCATGATATTTATAGGTTGCATTGAGAAAGTACCCAAGGTTACAGTTTCGCCTAAAATTGTTTAATATCACTCGGCCTACTACCTTTTCTTACCTTAAAGAATTCCAGAATTTGACAAACAGCTACAAAAGTCACAGATCTTATAAAGATTCTCTTATTTATCACTGGATTATTCGTCCGATGGTATGAGTTAAAATGTAGTACATATCCAAACATCCGTTGGATAGTTTCATAACAATATGCATATTGAATGAAAATAATAATTAAATCGCCATAAACCGTTTAGAAAGGCATCCCTGTAATTTGGGATAACACAATATAAAGTAAACAAGTTTAAAATATTTTGATTACCTGCTTTTTCCCGGTGATTATGATAAATGCTTCAATGGCTTTATGGATCTCTTAATATTGATACGTTGTTCCTTACATTCTATAACTATTGTATAACTATTGAATATTGCACGTTAATTTATTTGTATTTATTTCAAAACTTATTAAACGCAATAAAAGGTCGTAAATGCACATGTAAGATCCCAATTGAAATGTAGCTTACGGCAAATGGCTTAAGACACCACTGAAATGAAAATAATTTCTGAAAAATTGCAAGATAAAAAGCACAGTTAAGCTTTGTTTTCAGTTACCTGGGTATTTCAGTGTGACTGTGATGTTTAACATAGAAGATGGCGATTAATCGAAAATATTTTCGTACTTAAAGTTCAATACAATTTTTTGGAGTGGAAGAAGTCTTCTGTTCTTTAACAGTTTTATACAATTTAAAACTGGAATCTAAAAGGAGTAAGTACATCAGAATGGTAGCAGTGAAGAGAAATAGGAATAACTTAGGAAAATCAGAATCCAGTGTCCGTATAACTCACATTGCCGTTTTGAAATATTATTTACATAAGACTGAAGGTTTTACTCGTTATGCTATTGCACTCAGAATTATTTCATTTTGATAGCCTTTGTATTTGGAAGTAATTGACCTGATGACTTACCCTGAAACGCAATGGGCGGCAGTTAGAGCCCAGTATGCGCTCAAAATCGATGCACCGCAGTTGTGGCTGCTATAATATTGTAGAGATAACTGAAAATAAAAGAAATTCGTTAATATGCAAAATGAGTTAGTTTTTGTATTTGTTCAAATACTGTTTGCGCTTCACTATGCTCAATTTCTTCTCGGGCAGCAAGCCAGGTGAAAAGACGATTAGAAATCACATTTCGGAATTGCGCATTTGTGGTTATAACATTTAATAAATATCATGATTATGGGAGAGATCCACACTCCCTAAACGTCAATGTCTAATCGTCCTTTCATCTGGCTTGCTACCCAAGATGAAATTGAGCATACTCCTCGCCAGGAAAGCTTCAGGTCTTATTTTACAGCTTCAGTACTTTTCCCAGGTATGCAGGGGTCATTCATTGGTGCTTTTTTATTTTATATATTTTGGAGCGAAGTAACTTTCTACGTCTTATTTCTCAAATGTATTATTCAGTACATTGTGTGACTGCTATAATCTTTGCAATACTTTAAGGCACATGAAGAGGCGGGCCATACTGCAGACTTCAGTCAATCCTAAGCTTGCCCCTCCTACCAGTGCTGCCGAATGTGGTACACGCATCTCGCACGCCTGAACTGAAAACATTATATTAAATAATTACGCTCGCATAAATGTTTGAAAAGTTGCAGATGCCAATCTTATAATAAGAAAGAATGTTACCTATTTTCTGATCATGACCGCACAACAATCCCTTGTCAACGATACCTAGAACACGAGCGATGCACGTTTTAGCTTTCACATGTTATGGTTAAATGTTACCGATAAATATGTGAAAATTACAGATACAAATCTTATAATAAGAAAGAATTTTACTTTCTCATCATGACCATACAAAAATCCTGTCTCTACGATACTTAAAACACGAGTGATGCACGTTTTATCTTCATATGGTTATCATTACACTCAATATCCATCCATTTAACACAGATAAGCCTGAAAAACAACACCATTCTTTCCTTATAACATTTATCTCAAGCATAAATAAATAATGCACCTATTACTAAAACAGAAGTCACACAGTTTGAAACAGAGTTAACTTTTAGTTCCTTTTCAGAATAGAGGTGTCGTTTTATTAAAGTGAATAGCATCATTAAATAGTGTGCTGAACTCGAGCTGAAATATTGTTAATATTACATTAAATTATTATTATACACGTATCTTTTTCCAGTGTTTGTGGTCCGAGTGCGTGAACATGTCCCTCGAAGCTGGGATAAGTGATTTTTCAATCAACAATCGTGGAGTGATTCATTCTCAGGTCAGAAAAATTGTATTTAATATGAATAAATTTTTACGAAGGCTCTCCATTCCAGGATACTGTAGATTTTTCAAAATCCCAACAATTAATTCTGTAACCTTGTGGTGTAGTGTGCACACAGTATCATGAATTTGTTGTGAAGCAGCTTCATCCTCAGAAAAAGGGAGCGTACCTGTGTTTCATTCTCCGGGAAATATCCATGAAGTCGGAAAGCGAGTTATTGGATTGGAAACCCTGCTTGGTGTTCCACTTCTGTGACGTGTGTCAAGGTAACATCTTAATGTTTCAGGAACATTTAATGTGTTGTTTAATTACGGGAAGAATAGCCAAAACCTTTGCTGGCGGGTAAAACGGCTCTTATGTACACGGAACCTCTGCAGGTGGACGTACTACGCTTGGCAACAGCGCTCTGCTTGAGTATTGGCCAGCACACGCAGCACAGCACAGTGGTGTCGTTGAAGGTTGAACCTCCTCCTCAGAGGAGGGGACTTCGACATTTTGCTATTTCGGGACCTTGTCCCTTACTGGCATGGTGGTGAGTTTTAATGATATGACGGTGGGTAGATGGTGGTGAATAGGTAATGTAACGGTTTTTTAATTAGTTGTTAGGGATTGGAGGTGCAATGGATAGCTCTAATATTAATTGTAGGAACCTATGGTGGGGCTAGCACTAGTCTGAGTCGCCTGTACGTTTCACCGGGGTCGAGGTCATATTCCCCCAGACCGCCGATTAGACTGGCGTTCATATTGCCTTTAACTTTTGCGAGCGGTATAAATGTATCTTTAACAACAAATTGTGTACTTATTCAACAAATTCTTTTGATATATGACCGGACGGTAAGAAGAAGTAATGCTGAAGAACGAGATATTCAAATTTGATATTACAATATAAAACTTTCATGATACACATTTGCTAGAATGGAACTCAAGAATTCATCTGCATTGGGGAAAGGAAAAACGGTAACTACAATACAATATTTTGTATCTGATCATGTTTTAGGTGAAAATGGATGTGTAAATATATCAGAATTTCTAATTAAAATTCAGGTCTTCAGCAACAGCGAACGAAGCGGGTGAAATTCATTTAAAAGACCTCGGAGTCCATAATACTGAGGGTTGCCCTACGTTGATGTACTAGAAATGAAAGATAATCTTTGAAGAAAAGAAAATAGCTAGGAAACTTACCCTAGTAAGATTCACAATTGAGGCCACCTGTTGAAATATAGATGCGCTTGCATCATACACAGGCGCGCGCTACCTACGAAAGAAGTGGTTTGCTCTTTGATATTATTTTAAAAGAATGATAATGTATTCAATGACTTGCCAATAAACTCGAGATTCAGCGCTATTTTTTCTTTTTCTTTTTATAACCACCTAGGTGTAGAGGGCATCGTATTTCACCCATCAATTCGCTATCTAGATTTCTCATCGGAAATTCATATTTTAAGGGCCCCTGAATAAAATAGAACATTTTTTAAAAATAAAATACAAGCGTATGTGCTATGTGTGTGCAAGTGTGTATGCGTATGTGTAGCACAACAGAAAATGTCTAAGTACCACACTTCATAGTTAATGTCAGTAGCTTTCAATGGTGCAACATATTTGAGATATTTACTTAGGTAATACTATTAATATTTTGAATCGTCTGGTAAGAGCCTATAGATCATTTCATTCGGGAGGAAATATGTATAATTTTGTACAATTGGTGAATTTCAAAACAAAAACGTACTGTACAAAGCAAGTAGAGCTCTTTAAAACACAGAAATTGTGTAAAATTAACTTTAATGTGGTATCAGCTCTAAGTTAGATGCATTTTAATATTGGTTTCAATTGTTCAATGCTTTTATTTTTCAAGTTGTGTTGCTATTCGCTTATTTCTATCAATGTCATGGTATGATTATGGCATTTTAAAGCCGTTTCAACACATTTGACTCTGGGCACGTTTTTCTCTATTCCTCTTGTACCTCAGGTGGAATACGTACATGAAACTATCTCTGCAAATGTTTATCTTTCTTAAGATTTAAAATATGAAAAAAAAGTTTGATAAAACTAATACGAGGGGAAAAATATAGGTGAAGAGAAAAGTAGTACATTTAACTATATAATGCATTTATAAAACAGTTTGACTCTACACATAAAAGAAAAACCCATTTCAAATTCTTACTCATAAAATAAATAATATTCCCTTAAACTAAAGCACTAATATCTTTCCATAATTTGGGGACAAATCAGTACTAAATTTAACTTTCAAAATGTCATCCTCGTATAACTGAAATTCAGTGCTAGTGGTATGGAAATTGATTTATGATTATTAGTTTGTTGCAATGTCAGAAGCTCGTTTGATATGAACTATCTCTGACTACGTTCTGACAAGAAGACAGCATACATATCGCATGATGGCGTCATGTCAGCAAAGTGTCTAACTTCGAGACAAGTATCGTACCTCGTTAGTGTCCTAGGTATATCACATGGTAATGTCCTTAAGTGTGGAGCGCTAGTCTATTACACAAGAGAAATTAGTGCACAAATTAGTGGTGATTCGCATTAATGTTAAATAAAGCTATAATTAAGAGAAAAGCATTTGTAACATATTTAGGCATACACAAATTGCGTCACTCTGAGGAATACAGAAGTGTAAATGAATTACTTACGCTGTATTCACCTCTTAGTCATTTGCTACTATGCAAATGATCACATTTAGTGGCCAAATTTTCATTATTTTGAGACACTTTCTTTTTTGGCAATATCTTTATACTTCATAAAGCATTTTGTTTGAAAAATATAAATAGAAGTTTCTTTTACTATTCTACATAGATTAAAATGGCACAGAACTGTATGTTTGTGTATTTTATGTGGATAACTGTAATACATAATTGTTCGCATAATACAATTTCAAACGAATGTACCTTCGAAACTTAGTATACATTTTGGTAAAAGGAAAATTGGTAGATATTGATTGTCCAAAAATATTCATATATCTATCTAAAAATTTGAAATCCATATTACGTAGAATAAAATAAGAACCTAATGAAAAATATTTATTTTATTCTAATTTTAAAGCTCCCTTTCTCAAAATGTTATCAAAGGTAAGCCGATTACAGTTTTTGATGTAATAAATCTGCCAGTGGTAAAAGAGCAGTTTAATTATAGAAAATAAGAACCTGAGTGGGATTCAATTAAATGTTACGATTGAGAAGTACTTATGGATTACATAAAGAAATACTATACCATTTTAATTATTTTACTAAATTAATTTATCAAACAGCTAGAATATTCTGTTCCTGCTTTCTCTCTTTGATTTGGTGATGCTAACATTGGAAACCAAAACTTAACATTTAAACGGAAAACTGTCGATCGCAAATAAATTAATGAATACTGCGAAGGTGATAGAAAGAAACAAGTGACAGGAAGATGATAAAAATGAATATCATTGTTGAAACGCATCGTTTTGTAACGTATTATTGGTTAGAACTAGGAAATTTTGTAAGAGTGCGATAGTCAATTAAAATATTGCACACGAAAAGATCTCATTTCATTTCTCTGAAAGTTTTCGCCTCCAATATTTTTTGGAAAATATATGTATATTGCCAAACGTTTTTGTTTTATTGATATTTTAAAAACAAAAAGGTTTGTTTAAACAGAAGTAGCACAAAAATGTAAAAGCGAAAATATTTTTAAGGAAAATATCATTTGAAACTTAATCCCTTAAATAATGTTGTATTTAATCATGAAATTTAAAATACAATTAAGAGAAAGCTAGAAGAACTGAATTGATGTGTGTAATAATTTAAAGTTTATGTGAGACAAACTTAATATGTTTTTTTTTTTTTTAAATAGAAAGTTCAGTAACACATTTCCTTATGGATTTATTTAGATGCTGAAAATAATATGAAAAACTTATTTACTTGTTTTTTGTTTTATAATTATTGTCTACAATATATGTGGTATGTTGCAGAATGGACTGTAAAATTATTGTTACCTAAATTGTTTAGTTTTCATTGTATAATTTGACTCGTGAAATTATTGCTGTTGAAAATCGCGCAGAACCCAAGTCATTTGAGTACTCATGTTTCTTATTCTCGTCACTGATATTATTTTCAAAATATCTTCCATTATATTATTTGAGCTTTTTGTAACAATTACAATCACATTTTATCACCGTTGTTATTGTGTATGTTACAAATTTTGGGCCCCTCTACGACTAGGAAAATGAAATATTGCGCCCTACTCACGACACCTGTTGTGGGAAGAGTTGTAGCGGGGGGGGGGGGGGGGGGGGCTGCACACTGGTAGAGCGGTAGGTCTTGGTCCAACATTGTGTTGTTTTGACTGAGGAGCTAAGTTGTATTCTGTATATTTTACTCTACTAGGATTACTCCTAATTCCTAATTAGGAATTCCTAATTCCTTATAACTTGGATATTTTTCTGCACCATAAATGGATTCTAATCTCTTTCACCCTGTATATTTTTAATTTCCGAAATCACAGAAAGCAGTTTCTGCAACTAAAAGTATTACAGAGTATAAGAATAACCAATTATTCTACTAAATCTAATACTTCCTTGCTTGTGATAGTCAAAAAACTTTTACCATATATATTTACCATAAATATATTACCATATGTTATATATAACATGATTAAATGACTTACCTGGCTGGGGTATTCACCTTGCTTGGCATTCTCACCATTGACGATGCGATGATGATGGTTAATAGGGAGGCGTCTCACGGTTCCTCCTGAAAAGGAGAGTTGAGTTTTAAGTCTTAAATTGGATGATTTTGTACAAGCATTACATGAGCATATGGACATTTTAAAAAATCTCAAATCTCTATGCGTGATATGGGCTTGTTCAAAATACAACTTGGTATCCGCTCGGTCTTTACCGTTCATTTTTAATTTACCTTGCACCAACTTAGTCCACTCAAAACTGTGATTACACGCTTTGATTTTCCCAGAATTTAAACAAAAATCACTTTAGAGAATGTGTAGATTTTAAAGAAAACCTCATTCACTTCAAACTGCCTTTTCCATGTAAGCATTTTCATTACTTTTGATTGCTCAAAACCTTCTCCAAATATTTCATATTACATCAAAAGTTAATCATTAACATAATAAATAACACAGCAGCTTACAGTTTTTGTCAATAGCTTGTGAAGTGCTGTTCCTTCTGAATTAACTGGTAATATTGCATAACCTTTAAACAGTAAAGCACAGATAAAAATTATTATATATACTACATATTTTTAAAACGCACATTTTGTGTCTATTAATCCTTCTGGGGTAATATTGTTTGAATTTTTAAATACTCCGTTTCTTTCACAAAAAGCTATTACCTTTCTTAGTCATACAAGATGGAATTTCAAGGCATTACCTAGCAACCCGCTTTTAAAATATTTGGCTCTCTTGTACTTGCAAAGAAATCTGTAAGAAGAATCTTTCTGCTAACATTTATCTCGATAGATAACCATCATTTCGGTCCCCTGCTTAATCGCTGAACCTGCAGGAAAATGTGTAATGAACCAATTATGCAAACGTTTTGCCAGCTTAAAATGCATTAGACAGAAGAATTAGAAGAGATTGGCAAAACAGAAGACAGGGGCTAATCAACTGCGGTAAATAAACCATGTCACACTAAATAGGGATCTAATTCCTTCCCCTGACCCTTGAGAGGAGGGCATTAGGGGGAGACCCGAATGGTGACAGAATAAGGCAATTCCACATGGAGGCGTCCTGATGCCCATCTAATCCCGGTGTCATTCTGCAGCAATCAATAGAACTCTCTAGGGAGAAATATTTTCCGAAGTTAAATTCTATATACCTGCCACAACATAACCATGGCCCTCGGTAGCTAGATGGCAGTATGTCTGCCTCATTTTCAAGAGGTCCCGAGTTCGAATCTCGGTCAGGGTGAGTTAACTGGATAAGGTTTTTACGGGGTTTTCCCTTTTCCTAAAAGTGATGTGGGGTAACTCTAAGCTCCATGGACCCTGGGCCCATTTGAGCATCATTTCACCCATTCCATTCATCGTCCGATATGACTTAAAAGGTTAAACGACGTAAATTACCAAAAATCTTTGTCGCCTGGTTCTTAACTGCTGAAACCGATGCATGAAAATCGTAAGAAATTATGAACAGGAATTACATGGTGTAGTATTCTGTACCCAGGGTATCCAGCAAAAATTTCATACTCAGAGTGGATAGAATCGAACGCGGACTTCTCATCAACGGATCTCCTGTTACCTAGAAGTGCCTTGCTTGTACTTTTTATATGAATACAATATCACAGTAATGGGTAGAGGATCTTGTGTGATGAAGCCATAATTTTTCTTCTATCTATTCCATTCACCATTCTATTTTCATGTTACGTACTAATATCATTTTTGTAAAACTACTAGACCACATTACAAGACCACACAGTTAACCTTTTAAACTCAGTTATGAGTTAATTCATTTTTAACTCATCCCTTTCTTTGTTAAATTATTAAATTCTTTTTATTGCAAGTCCTGTCCGCTTCTCATTAAAATGGTAATTTCATAGTCTCAACTGCTACAAATTGTATGAAAAATTCCCCGATATTTAGTACAACGTCTGATTTATTTAACCTCAACAGAGTTCATCTAAATACTGGACAATTACTGTATAACTTACTCTTTGGTGGAGGAAAAATCCCTGATGTTGATGGCTGAGTAAATTTTAGACAGTTAAAATATCTTAAAATTTAAGCAGTAAACCTGTAGATTCAATACTCTTCGGCCACCAAGGTACCTTGAATTATTGCTTCAAAAAAAAAAAAATATTTACATATTGTTTATCGTGTTACAGCTCTCCAACTATTCTTCATTTTTAATTTAAACATATAAATACCTCCAGGGGTCTGTTTATCGCCAAACATAATTTAAACAGCGTCGTAACTTGCGCTAACACATGTCCAAAGTGCATTATTTACGAATATTGTTTATATTCCAGAAGCAAGTATAATAATAATAGAAACAAAAACACCTTTCAAAGACATGTAAAAAGAA
The DNA here is from genome assembly GCA_030765055.1 of Mantis religiosa. NCBI lineage: Eukaryota > Metazoa > Arthropoda > Insecta > Mantodea > Mantidae > Mantis > Mantis religiosa. Next base: position 94,788,593 of record CM060951.1, read on the forward strand.
AGGGATTAGAGAATATTTGATTTTAATCCTTGAAAAATTATAAGGCCTATTATTTTGGTTTAAAAAGAGCAATCGTGTCCACCAAGAAAAATAATAGTATAAAATATCGGGTCACTGACCTCTGGTGATAGTTTTCTGTCTTTACATTTAGCATGCCCTGCCAACTGAATACATGATAATATAAATAAATGAAATGGAAATAAACCCTCAGTTTCTGACATAAGGTTATTACAAGATTTTCAAATCTGAAACATACACCTATAAAATAGAATAAAGGAATTTTTAGAGTTGTTTTATTCATGTCTGTAGTATTTGATAAATAGGAAGTGAAGAAACAAATACAACCGAACATTTACTATCGCTTTTTAAACTCTGTTTTATGCTTTTTGAAATGCTACCATATGACAAGGATATTCCTTGCAATAAAACCTAACTGCCTTTGTTTTTGTACACTCTCTCTCTCTCTCTCTCTCTCTCTCTCTCTCTCTCTCTCTCTCTCTCTCTCTCTCTCTCTCTCTCTCTCTCTCTCTCTCTCTCTCTCTGTGTGTGTGTGTGTGTGTTTTGTGATTTACGTCCTTCAACGCTAAGTCATATAGGATTTTGAATGAAATGGGTGAAATGATGCTCAGATGAGTCCGGGGTCCACGGAGCTTAGAGTTACCGAACATTCGTCGGGGATAAGGGAAAAGCCCAGAAAAAAACCTTATCCAGGTAACTCACCCTGACCGAGATTCGAACACGGTACCTCTTACTCTGTGGTGTGCAGCAAATATTTGTGTTGTAATGAGTAACAGCCCGCCTCGGTAGCGTATATGGTAGCGTGTCTGCCTTACGTTCAAGAAGTGCAGAGTTCGAATCTCGGTCAGGGTGAGTTACCTGGGTAAGGCTTTTTCCGGGGGTTTCCCTTATCCTTACAGACGAATGTCAGGTGGCTCTGAGTTCCATGGACACATTTGAGCATCATTTCATCCATTTCATTCACCGTCCGATATGACTTAAGGGACACCGGGACTGAAATTTCTATTTTCTATATTTCTATACCTACAAACTTCAAATTCTGCATGCTTAAAGGGTTTTATATTAGAAAACACCACACCAAGTTTCAGTAATTTCTGATGATTAGTTTTGAAGGAATTAATTTTTTATTGTTGTTTTAATTAAATTTTATCGCAGTATTAAAATTAATGCATGCGCATCACTAATTATTCTATTGCAATAACTCTGTTATTTTTTCATGCCCACTAACTATATAAACAACTGCAGTCTCTGTCTGGAAGAACAATACATTACTTTTAGGGAAATTATTTTTTTAATTATGCAGAACATTGAATTGAATTTTTTAAATATTTTTTTGCATTTAAAATTTTGTTACAGCCAAACCAAGTCTTAAATCCTATAGCCAGAGACTGCAGTTGTAGACCCATACATGAAGCACATGCTGAAAGAAATTCAGAGCCATAGCTCAAAAATTAATGCGTGTGGATCAGATAATGTATTAAAAAATGTAAAGTGGAGAAAAATCAATTTTTCTAAAAACATGCACCAAAAATAAAGTGAACAGTACCTTACTACATTAGAATTGCCCTGAAGCATATGTGAGACCCTCCCTCTTTTGTCTGGCAAGCTCTCTCTGCATTTTTGTCTGTTTTTCTTTGAGGCGAGCTGTTTTCTTATGTTGCAATGAAGATCGCGTGCTCTCGTATATTCTGCGTTTGTCACGTCTCTTCACAATTTTCTTCTGCACACTTGTCACTGCACTGGTGGTTAGCTCACATTTTAGTTCCTGAGTTGCAGAACAGCCCATATTAAACTCTGCTACTGCAATTGCTGCTGCAATTTCTATTCTCCTGCAGGATACAAAAGTAATTTTGGGACATTTTCTCCAAATTAGTGCATGTAGTGACTCATTTTGATTTTGAGTAGCACCACGCACACACCTTGACAACAGTTCATCACTTGCTAGTCTTTGATAAACAGGTAATATTTTGCAAACTAACTGCTGTGTTAGTTTAACAGGCATCTTCTGATGGCTCATGGGTGTCTTTCCTTGTGCAATGCTTTTATTGTAAAAACACCAGGAGTCGACACCTTGGGGACACTTGCTATGTTGAGGCTTGGAATCCGTTGAAACATAATGACTAAGGGTTGCATAAATGGCTTCTTTCATTTTAGGGACACTAGGTATGTTGTTCACTATGGCATGTCTATATTAATTAGTTAATTTGGCAATGGTGGCATTGGTAAGTGTCCCAGATCCTCGCCCACCAAGTTTTACTCCCTTTTTCTTCCATGTTTCTACAGTGTTTCGCAGCCCACTTCCCATTCTTTTAGCAACATGGTTTATGCACTCCTCTTTGTGCAGGACAACTGTGTTACCATATATGTTTTCATTTGATAAATGATTAAATGTTTTTGAATCACCATCTGATAGTACAGTTGTGTAGCGCATCTTACACTCTGACACTGAACGTTTCCATAGTATGTCTGCAGCAAAAACCTCCATTGATGTGGATGAGCCCTCATAATTTTTGTTGCATTCACCACTAGATGAATGTCCCTCAAACCAAATGCAAAACTCTGGTGAATCATGTCCCAATTCTGCGGCTGTAATGGCACACATTGCACAATATTTGGAAACTACTGTGTAGTCCAGCACCATTCCAGTTAGAATGTCCATCACAATTCCTACATTATAGTTGGATGTATATCCCCGCTTGTGCCATGAACCATCATAACTTACAGAAACATCAATTACATTGTTCTCATCTGCAGTTTCATCAGCACCATTTAACTTCATGTACGCTCTTCTCACTACCTCCCTGGACTGAAGGAGAGCTTTTTCTTTTAGTTTTTTACTGTAAAAAGCCACCTCCTTCATATGACTGGTAAATGTTTTGGAATCCATACCAGACATACCTAATGCACAACAAAATTTTTCTAAGCCACTGTGACCTACACCCAATCCCAAAAAAGCATCCACAATTTTCCTGTTCACTTCAAAGGGAGGTCTCTTAGACTTTTCATCCTCAACTCTAGGACTAGAATAACTCTGCCCTGAGCTGAAACCACACTCACTGCACTTTAGCACTAACTTTACTGCAAAGCCATATTTTTCTCTAAATTGCAGTGTAAGTGAGCATTTAGTACACTCCCCACACTTTACATTGCTCAGAAGTTGATTCAGAGAACTGCTGTCCACCAAAATATACTCACTGTTTGCCCCTGCATTACCACAAATATATTCACTATTTACACTGTCATCTCTCTGAAATCTTGAAATTTTCTCCTGCGTTTTACAAATACTTACAGTTTCAATTACAGTAGCCTGCTCACCTATGTCCATTTCCAAATGTGAAGATGAAGTACTAGCATGTTCTTCTGTGTCCAACTGTGTATTTGAGATGGAAATCTGGTCTACAGGTTTCTTATTCCATCTGGCTAAACCACGTTTTTTTGCAAGATCTCTTTTTTTGTTATTTCTACTCACCGGCTTATGCCAACGTGAAGAAGTAGCATGCATTATGCTGTTTATATATTTCACAACACACTACACCTTAGAAAAATCAACTAACTTGCTTACACACTTATTTCATAAACAGAAGCACATGTAAACAAAAGCACATTTCTCTAAAGGATGACGCCATAATACATTGAACCAAACACAGGAGTCAAAACAAGAATGAATCAACAAGTATTCTCTAAGTTTATTGCAAAAAACACAGAATAATCACATAGATTAAGAGTTGTTTTGCATTTTCTTAGTTGCGAGAACACTCAAAATATGTTGACAATTTTTTGTATGGCATTTATGCTTTGATATTTTCTGAGTAAAGACTTTGTATATAATACGTAGTAATAGTTCACCGAAGTGTCGCCAGATAGCAGCAAAAAGCTCTGCTGCAAGATTATAACACAATTTTAGAGGAAAAACCAGCCAAAAAACGATTAAAATTGGCAAAAAGAATCCATCATGCTGGATAAGGAAGAAAGGGGGCGTTTAAATGGCCAGGCTCCGAGCATTTAAACCCTGCACTAGACCTTTAAAAATGGCAGAAATCAAAAACTCTTACACAATTCAATATAGGAAGGTTTGGGGAACATTTATACGTATAAATCTAAAAATCGTAAATTTTGAGATTTTTGGCCTATTTTTCAGTCCCAGTGTCCCTTAAAGTTGGATGACTTACATTATCAAAAAAAAAAAAAAAAAAAAAAAGCTTATGCTTTCTTCTTAACCATGTTAACTTTAAAATACAAAGTTGTATTGAGGTTAAGGACCTTATAACAGTTTTGTTCATCGGTTAGGAATTTACAAAATGAAGTTAAGACGCGGTTTATAGCCCCATGTCTGTCAGATCGAATTGCTCTTTTCAGTAGTTAAAGCATTATTAATACTGTCTGAAACTACAGCTATGTTATAATTATATATATATATATATATATATATATATATATTGTATATGCTAGAAAACTTGGCCGACAGGCACACTGACCGAGTGACCTTTTATGCACTTACATGCGCGCACGTCCTACATTCATTCAAGTCGTCACACGTGCATCATTTTATTTATTCCAGTTCAGTTCATACGCGAATAACATTAGGAGTATTTTGAATTATTTAAATTAGCTTGGAGTGTTTTCAAATTACCTCGATCTTAGTGTACAGTAAAATAAAGAGTGTTAATGTACGAAAACTTATGTACGTACATCATTTTTAGGGAAGTTGTAATGGAATTGGAAACCAAATATTCCTTTGTGTATATTCCGAGTAAAGACTGCTCGTTTGCTTGTAAATACATTTCGGGAGACGAGATCAGTTCGTGATGGGAAAGAAAAGGTAAAAAGATGTCTGCTAATGTGCAGAAATTAGACGAAATCGGAGAAAGGTTAGAAAAATGACGTCGAAAATCTCTTAGGACCCATGTACAAGAAACTGACATTTCGAAAGATTCAGCGCGAAAAGCAGAAAATTTTTTCAAACTTAAACCATACGAGGAATTGCTACCTCGTGATCACCAGAATTGTGTAACTTTCTGTAACCGTATATGGAGTAAAGTTTAATGATAGAAGAATCAATCCACATTTTGTGCTGCGAAGCATGATCTCATTTACATGGCATACGTCATCGCAAAACAACAAACGTACAAACCCAAATTTGTTGAATGCATGATAAAAATTCGGGTTATGTTGCACAATAATTGGATACAGAATTATATTTATCTTTTTTGTGAGTGTACAATAAATGCAGATAGATACAGAAATTGTATACCTTCATCATGTTTTGAATATCTGATTGATATTGAATTTCAGTCTGGATATTTGCAGCAGGATTCTGGGACCGCGCATACAGTTAATAATTAATTAGATCTTGTTACATAAAATTTAGGAATACAATGTTTAGTGAGGGCTTAGCACTTCCTCGGTTCCCCAAACTTATGCAATGTGATTTTTATTTTTGCGGCAACTTGAAGCATGAAGTATACAGAAGTAATTAACGTCTCCTATGATACGGCATGTTCTATGGTTATTTTAATATTTGTTAATGTAATTTGATATTTGATTTGACTTCCACGTATATGCGAACGGTAGACAGGCCGTGCGACAATCGGCCAAATCTTACAGTTATAGCTTTTATCTAGAAGTTAGAAAGTACAGATGTTAGGGGTATAATGACAACTACTTGTAAGGGTAATTTCAGAAATAAATAATTTTTATTATCAAGAGTAATGTGCGCGTGGTATACACAAAAGCCATTCGTGCTTATTTTCCCCGAGAGCGTGAGGGAAGAATAAAGCAGAAAGGGCAGGCTTGTAATAAGGATAATATCCAGGTCACTCTCACAAAATTAGCAGCAAATGAAGGAATTAGTGCAGTTTTTTATTCATCTTAATCTTTATTATTTGTGGATAGATAGTCAGCCTGAAAAATTCAATGCCGTAGCCGTGATTTGAACCATGTATCTCTCAGACTCCGTCAGGTTGCTCTTAACCATTGAGCTACCATGGCCAACGTGCCAGGATGATATTGAATTATCCAAATGATTCGTACTTTCCGAGTAAAACACTTATACAGTGAGATACACACCTTTTGAGGTGATGTTCTAGACTCGGGTTCGATTCCGTTGACCGACCTACCTGACCCAAGCGTTTTTCGGGGGTTTTCGCGGGTCGCCAGGCGAATGCTGGGTAGGTTAATTACATCCCCCTAATTTCCTGTCCCTCCATTTCTCTTCATTATCATTTCACATCACCTCTCATTTGGTTGTCTATTTCAAGGTAGAAGTGTCAGCGAGAGTCTCGCCGGTGCATGGTGGGATGATATGCTCTGAGGTAAACTACTTCCTCCTCCGGTATCGGTCGGTTGCCGGTCTTTACGCCTCTGCTGGGACCATTTCGGGACCGCCAACCAGAGAATTTTGTGGCTCGGCTGCAGAGCTCGTTGCCGTCCCATAGTAGGGGAGCGTGTCCGTTGTCCTGGCCTGTCTGGGGAAGTATCTAAGTAAACTGTAGGAACCCTGCCCTCTGTACTATCCTGGCTCCTTGGAACCACCACCCTCTGTCTTCTGTCGCCTCATCCTTCCTCCCGGAGGTGCACCACTTGGGACATAGGCACAATGGGCCCAGTATGGTAGCCTACGTACCGAATCCCCTCTGTAGTGAAATGCTAATCCTAATCCTATGCCTAAGTACTTAAGTTCCAGGCTTTATAATTAAACCACTATTATAACGAGACCGCGAACAAAATGCAGTTGGAGGCGTGGCTTAGAAACTCTAGCTTTTTCCCCCTCTACCGTCTTTTCAGGTTGCCTCTCCTCCATCGTGTGGGCTGCACTGTATATCTGTTTTACTCGCTTTCTTATTAACTCTTTGCATTTTCTGCCGAATCACTGCTTAGTTCCTCAGGGTTTAAAGAAACCGTGATTCTACCTATTTGTTGAGCGATTGTGAGGTCATGTTTGAGGTAATTATTTTCTGGTAACTTGAAAATCAAAACAGCATTAAGATACACGCGTTTGGTGTGGTTTGCGCTCTGTCGTAAGCAGGAAGGGAGGGGTGGAAGTCACGTCATATTTGGATTGCGAGAAGAGGAGAAGGCTCTCCTCGCGCATGCGCACTCCGACTGCATTTTGTTTATAGGTTAATTAATGGAATTTTTTTACTCTGACTCTATCTTTCCAAATCTTAGCCTACACACGGTTAGTGTGGAAGAATAATTAATTTCCATTTACTTTCACTTTCTATAGAATATACAACTAAGTTGTAGAGAAACAAAGTTTTGAGACAAAGAAGTCAGAAAGCACGTTCAAATTGGTCTAATTTTTGACTAAATGCTTATATTTGAATGTTCAAAACTTTAATTACTTATTTTAGTGTGTAACTGTTCAAATGCACTGTGAAGGCTAATGATACCCAAACTACTTGGGTACAAGTACTCCAATAATGAAGTGTAAACATGTAGAGGTAAAACGAATGTTCTGTACTGACAAGAGCTGTTCCCCTCGTGGCTCACTTAGGCCCGTGCAGAAAACATCAGATAGTAAACAGTTTGTGGGAAAACTGTTAGCCCCCCCCCCCCCCCAAAAAAAAATTAACACACTAATGCATATATATTTTAAGGAAAAAATTATCCAAATAGCTGTTCTAATATCTCTAACATTCTTAGAGATTGTGTCCATAAATGTTGCTGACAGGAAATGCAAAAGTGATATTGCTATAATTCCATTTTATAATACATTAAAAGTTGGTAATTAAAAGTTGTCTCCGAATCTCTGGAAAAAGGTAATAAACTAAACCTTACATATAGTTTTGAAGGCAGGAGTAGAGCCCTCGGCGTCATAGAATTTGCTAGGACTGTTGTTTTAAGTTGACTTGTTTTCACAGTTATAGAGAGTTTAAAAGTTTTAATTATGCACGCGGAGAAGTTAACATGTTGAGTTAAAACTTTAAAAAGCTCCAAAAGTGGGTGATTACTGAGCGTTGTGTCACTAATGTCATTTTCATACCACAATGTGGAAACTGCTATGCAATTCTCTCACCTCTACAAACAACATGGAAGGATTCTTATGGAAAAAGGATTTCAATGTCACTTACCTAGATAGAGGAGGTATTGCACTTCGCCCAAGTGTTCGATATGATGATTACTTTACAAAATATTATATGTGAATGCGTGTTGCATTCATGTCACCTTAATGTTGACTATCATGTTACATTTACTTGACTAGCACGCTAACATTTAGATGATTTTCTCTATACATCTACAAACTATTGTTCCAAAAACTTAATATTGTATAAAAGTACTCTTTTTAGCCCAGATATTAAAGCGATATTTTTAAAAGGCGTTGAAAAGGCCTTTGAAACTCCATGACTACCAGAAAATACACAAAAAATGCAAGTAAATAAACAAACAATTTAACAGCGATTTACACTTTACAAAATTGTATTTGACCATTCATATCAACAACAAAGAGTATGCCCACCTCGGTAGCGTAGATGGTAGCATGTCTGCCTCCCATTAAAGAGGTCCCGAGTTCGAATCTTGGTCAGGGTGAGTTATCTGGATAAGGTTTTCCCGTGGGTTTCCCTTATCCTGAAAGACGAATGTGAGGTAGCTCTAAGCTCTATGGACCCTGGTTTCATTTGAGGATCATTTCATTCACCGTCCGATATGACTACGTAGGAGGAAGTAAATTTAAAAGAAGAAGAGTATTCCACAAATATTAATGGCACAAACAATATTTATTTATTAAGTTGGGTGCTTTAAATAGATATATTCACATTTTTGTTATAGTATAATACAATTTTGTTATGTTTAATAACTATAGAAAGTTCACTTCACAGATAATTCGCATAAAATTCTAAAATATCTTTTATTTTTCACACAAATATCTAATATAAAATGTTTTGATCCAAATCGTTGAAGCAATTTTTGAAAAAATAAAAACTAACGAAAAAACATCCCGTGTAAAAGATAATTTGGAGCGGGGAAATTTTGTTTAAAATCTTATACTCATAAATTACGTGTTTAGCGAGGTCTGCAAGCTGATTAGAAAGTTTTAGTCTATCCCTTAAGGTTTTCTTATCCTAAATTATACAATATATAATGAGAATCAAAAGCATACAAGATGCATATTTCATTAGTCATATAAATAGCTTAAACATATGCTACTTTAATGACACTTTACACTGATTTTTGACAAAAATAAATAATTTAAAACACTTTTCTCAGTAAAGGTTAGTTTAAAGTGAAGGACCTGTACTTATCTGTTTTAAAACCTTTGTTTGAAACCCATTAAACACACGTTTAAAAAATGATGCTATTACAGAGAAATTCAGAACGTGTAGTTTCCATGAAATATAAATTTAAGATTTTTGGGTGGAATAAAGCACTACCTGTACATAATGATCTAAGTGGTAACAAAACTAAAACAAAAGAAAAATACTTTTCATCTGCACTTATGCTTATGCACTTCTGCACTTCTTCTTACGCTTATAGCAATAATATATATATATATGATTTCTGTGCTCAGTCAACTTTAATTATAACACATTTCCAAATTAAATATAAGCTCCAAAAAGGCTTAAAACAATATACTATCGTGAACTTGAAAGGAGATTATAAACACTCCGTTTTGAGCCTCTGTTCCATGTATTGAGTGGATTATCGCATAGAAAGTAAATGGACTAAAACGAATAAAGCATCACAATATATTACGGTGTTTTAAAATGTAGTTATTCGTTACAATTGCTTTTTATCTGAGCTGAAAATGTTGAAAGCCCTTAATAATTTGTATTAAATAGCTAAAGTGCTGTATATTCGGTGCTGAGAATTACCTTTATGTTTAATTTAATGTAGATTATTTCTCTCAAGTGCTCGAACAGAGTATATATTATTTAAAAGTATTTCTAATATCTTATGGAAACATAGCAGTGTTAGGTGCTTAATACATTCATTTAATATACTTTGAAGAAATATCAAATCCAACGGCTGTTATTTTGAATGTTGAAGTGAAATGTTTTAATTTTCACAAGGTGAACACTAATTGTATTGGGAATATGGCTTCCATCTTAAAAGATTTCAGCAGAGGTTAGCTCTCTGTATGAAATATTAAAAAAATTAATAAAATAGTTACTATGCTAGTAGGGCCAAATATACAGCTATATATATACATATTTTGGATATAGGCGTGTCTATAAAACATAACTAACGCTTGTTTATTTCATAAATCTACCATTTGGCTGTTAACATTCGAACAAGCTAGATCATTCACTCAATAAGTGGTAAGTTAAAGTTTATAAAGTATAATGGAAAATTCTAGTATATCTAAGTGAAAGACACAAAGCTTTCAAAATGAACATCACTACAGGTTATCTTACATTTACAGTGATTGTGGATTCCATTTCTTTAAAAACGTAGACAACTCATAAAACGGATGGAGAGGACAAATATTTCATTATAACAGTCCAGTTGGATACATAAAGAGCGGGAAGCGTAACACGCTTTAAATGGAATCTATGTACAATGCTAGAACATATATGTAACAAAATAAAAATGTAACACCATTTGGATGGTTTTATAAGACAATGGAGTGAAGTTTTTCGTACAGTATTATAGATATGAAATAAACAAACATCTGTAAAAAATCACAATGAAAAATCCATTAAATGTCATTAAAATGTAGTTTCTTTATTAATGTGTGTGACTAATACAAGGAAATGGTTTAGTTATTCAACATTTTAATTAATACTTAACCATATAAAATAAAATAAATGGAGTAAAATTAATTACAGTGACTAAGTCGAATGTCTAAAAAGCAGTGGTCAAACAAAAGCTTTTTGCTGATTCATATACTCTTAATGATGTTTTTAATTGATTTTGGTAGCAATTTATTTATTTTGATATCCACATATATGATACTGTATTTGTTCAATATGTCATTTGTTCTAGTTATATGTAAATGCCATTTTGTCTAGTACTAACAGTATCAACTATATGCATTACGATTTCCTTATAATAACGTTATATTAAAACATTCAAAATGTGAGACTTTCGACATACCTTGTGAGCCGCTGATGGCAAGTACAACCAATATAAGGATCCTGAGCATGATGCCAGCTATCTTTTACACCGATATCCACCGAACACTCGGTATATATATCTTCTCCAACGAACTTGCGTAATTTCCTTACGATTAAAGAAGAGCTGATAATTCCTCAATGAAGGACCACATTGTCGTGGCAGAACAGATTGCAAGATAACGCATTATCATAAGCTATCTTATTTATGAAACCTCTTGAAGCCGTGACCACAAACTATAGGTATATCTTGAGCAGGTTGGCTGGTGCTAGATGCAGGCTTAGTGATAAACCGAATAGCCAATCATATGTTGTAATATTTTAAAGGAATTCAAGTCACGTGCAATTTGAGGGCAAACTGAAGTACTACTGAAGGTGACAGACTTCAACAAACTCGTGGACAAAGGACTTAACATTGCTATCCAGATAAAATAAAAAAGGAAATTTGATTAGAATGAAAATGTAAATGACCTAAATCCTGTTGCATTACACGGAATTAACAGAATGCAAGTTTCCTCTACTGTAGGAGTATTGCATTCCTTATCCGTTTAATAATGCTTTACGAGAAATATACGTAGGGTACCTTAAATAAAAAGAAAAAGAGATGAATAAATGCTTGTTGTTGGAGAATATTGCGTGCATTTGTGAGTATGAATGACAAAAAAATTGTCGGATGAGCACCAAATTTGGTACTTCACTTTAGCAGAATGCATACCAGATTTTCAAGAAATGCCTTTCATCTTAGACTACTCTTTAAATGGGGATATATATTGATTATCTTTTGTTTCACACAAATTGGCTAATGATAATTAATTAAATGCTATAATTATATTTTGCCTAAATAATAAAACGTTTATCTTGAAATCTCTGAAAATTGCCTGCGAAGACCTCTTCACTTTAAATGTATTTTCTATAAGTGACAAATCGAAATAGATGGACTAGGATTAAGCTTATTATACAAAAATGTAGATCTCCTTAAATCATACAATTTATTTCAAACAACTTGGCTCTCACCAAAGTGGTCCAGGTTCGATCCCAGGCGACAGCAAAGTGAGATTTGCTTTTCCTCCAAGTCCTCATGTTTCCCCCACCATTATTCCAGCAGTTACTCCATCATTCATCTTTCCTATCGTTAATTTCACTCTCATACTATCATCCAGTTCTCTCACTCTCATCCCCGGCGTTAGGCTGGCCCCTCAACCCTGGTTTTCTCTATTAGTTCAATGCTTCGGCTCCCTCACCCGGACTTTCCGGTCTAGGGGAACTCGAATAACTACCAACACTGGCTTCTGGCATTAATATTTCCAAGATATTAGTTGCTCCTGTTTCGATTTTCCAGAGCTTACATGTTTAAAAGCAATAGTCCGCTGTTCATTTTTTCTTCTGATTTTGCTAAATATAGCGCTCCTCTTTTAAAAAATTTGACTGTCGATTAAGCCTGCTGTATCTTCTTTGTTTATACAATAGAAGTATGTTATACTTAAATGATTTTCCTTACTCAATATTCTAAAATTATTATTAAAATTCATTATTATGCTTTTATTTACTTTCAAAGTTGGAAGACTTAAAGGGTATTAGAATATTTTAAGAGCTGGACTCCATGCAATGGTTTTGAAAATTGCTTTCTTTAAATTAAAAAGGGTAGAGGAACAAATTACGGCTACCCCATGTTATAAAAGGAATAATTACTGGAAAATTTAGATCAATGAGAAAAAATATTAAGAAATAATTCCCTGCAAACAACGTAACTGGATTGAAATTCTATTAGTAGTAGTGGTGATGGTATTTGGAAAGCACGTTTCCCATAAAGCACCTCAGCCTAAAAGAACTCATTTGTCCGCTTCCTGATTTCCAACTTAGTAATCAAAGTCTATATTTATGGTTATTTGTGTAATCTGTTTTACTAAGTTAGGGCCTGTTCCTAGTTTTACGGTGGTTCCAAGAATCCGGTATCTTGTCCGTTCTGTGATTTCCAGTTCTGAACTGTTGCAATTATGTCGCAAAATTACTTTTATGAACGTTTAACACATTCAAGATATATGCAATTTATGTCTTTATGGATGGTTGCTCATGATTTTTTGCAAATAGGATAGAATTATTTCAAGACAAGCACATAAAACTTGCTTTTATAGATTGGACCATCATTTCAGCCTCCTACATCTATTTCCTGCATCCTCCTGTATCCTTGTAATTACAATGAAGTGTATAATAAAACAAATAAACAAATAATTTGTGTAAGGTTTATCTCGACTGATACGTAATAGATAGAAAAATAAATTTCTGGAAGAACAGTTTGTAGAAGGTATATTGACATAAGCGACTGGAAGGTAATGGGAAAGTAACCAAACAAACTGAATACAAATGACTAAAAAAAAAAAAAAAGTAAGCTATCAGGCTTGGTTTAGAATACTGCATTTTAATTTTACAAGTCTCTAGTTACAATAGTATCAAATTTTACATTATTCTCACATTTCGTTTGTTTGTTAGAGATTTGTTTAATTCTATGGGGATTTTAGCACATACGAAGTAACAAAACCACTTGGAGGTAAGAAGTCCCCGTCCAGTCTTATTTGCATTTTGCTCTCCAAGTATGTTTAGTACCTGAGCAAGTGGAAATGTGCAGGTGCAGAAAAAAGAAAAGGCGCTTGAGAGAATGTCAGCCAAGTGACTCTCCTGAGGTTTTCAACGCTGCTTCCCAGCATTTTGCACTTCACCTCTTCTAAGCAGTTTTCAGCACGAGACGTAAGTCTTAAATACAAAAGAAGAAAATATCGCCCTTTTTTGTGTGATAATTTAAAAATCGTTTTATGAGCTTTTTAACACGGGCAAAAGATTGGGATATACAGTGCCTGATATACAGAGATTGGAGAGGTATAAACTAAAACGTCTAACGTATTCGTTTGTGGTGTAAATTCTGGCATCTGTGAGCTCTCGTTTGGTATAACTCCAGTTGATACTAAAGAATCCGATTATCCTTGCTAAACAGGGGTTTGGGCAGGAATAGACAGAAAATAATCTAATGGTTACACCGTAAATATCACCTTAATGTAACGGTTAAATAAGGAAAAAAACTAGTTAGCGATTGACGCTTACAAAAGTAAAATAACGATTACCAAAGCAAAGATTGCAATAATTAGTTCATCTGTTAAAGTAACGTAGATGTTGAGAAGTTTAGGTGACATCACTCACTGCATGCAAATTGATATTGCTTATTGTGAACTAGTTATGTGGAGATTATACGCGACATTTCCGATTTAATATGGTGAGAAGCTTAACTGCTAATTATTTACTTTGCTACATATATGAAGTTGTATGAGGTTACAGCGTATTTAGTAATGCTAGATAATAAAATGCGTTTGGGCGTTAATGTTTCCCTTCGCTACTAACATTGCTTTGCCTTTCAAAATGTTATTACCTTATTTTATCTCAATTCAGCGACAATATTTAAGACAATGCTAGTTTTAGGTATTAATCTTGACAGGTTATGTATATTCATTTGTAATATCTGTATCAAGAGTATTTATATTGAACATTCCGTACAGACAACCACATCTGTGCAAAATGTGCGTATTTGCGGAAAATATAGCAGCAAGTGCGATGTATTTTAAGATTTTATACCATTTAAGAGTGGAAACTGCTGAACAATCGTCTTTTTTAACAGCCAAAGTAATAACTATGTAATCAAATAAATTAATCGTCATTGGAAACCGCTACATGATCATTTTTAACGTCCTCTGACCGCTATATTTCTATTACCTCAAAATAACTTCACTTCTCTAGTTTGGAGTCAGCAACTGTACATATGTTAAAGAAACTCATATTTATAACGCTAAAATCATTTGTTGAGAATAACGAACACGTGAATACGTACATAAAATTCCTCTTCGTTGAGTATGGTCAGGAACACAATGATGTACAAACTCTATACAAACATACAAAGATCGATTGTACTTTATACATTATTTTCCGTTTATTCTGTCATTATTTTACTCATTTTAATTATTTTATTCAAGTCCGATGAGTAAACAGAAATAATATTACAGTGATTGTATACACGGTGTTCATTTTTATTTGTCATTTGCCGCCCTCCGATTGAGCAAGAATGACGTCATAGTTGACTGGTGAGTCCATCTTGAAATCATTGCGCCCTCGGAGAAAAAGCGGAAATGTTTTCGGAACAGTAACTAACTACAACGCTCTGAGTGTGATTGCGCTGATAACTAATACAACCGGCGTCGCCTTTCACCACTCTTTACGGTAATCATGATTATCATTCTAGTACAGATGTATTATTTTATCTTGACAGGAATCCTGCGCGGTAGAGATGAGTAGCAACTGTGGTGGGGATAGTGCACCTATCGCCACAATGCGTCACACGCGTAAGATTACGAGAGGAGAGTGCGGTGCACAAGGGGTCTAAAAACAAATCTCACCCTCGAAGCCAGTATTGCAGCTCTTATAAACTAAGTTATAATTCTTACTATGGTAGTAATCTCCACGCTTTTGTTGGATCCTAAGTAGTACATAGGCGTTTGGTACAAAACCCTGTTCTCCTCCAGCAGGCATGATAACCAACTGTCGGCCATTCGACATCGCTGCAGAGTCCCTGTAACGAATTTCACTCCAGGCATATGGTCTACTATGTGCTGCATTGATATGTTTCATCCATATAAATTATATAAACTTCACTTCTATATCTGCGAATATTTCGTAAATACTTAAGCATTTTTGCCTGTATGGTAAGATTTTCGATTAAAATTTGTCTGTCACGCTTAGTGTTTTTTCCATATAAATCTTAGCTTCAAAATAACTCTTCTTAATGTTCAAACACTGCCTTGGAAGTCAATAGAATTTAGAAGCTTCATAAGTACTTTCTTCAGAGTTGGTCTTTGCTTTTCTGCGCTTTAAAAATTATACATAGTTCGCCTAACTACTTCTGAATTAAAACATCCAAATTAGATTTTGTACATGTTCTTAATGTTTGTTTTCTGGGCATAGAGCAGGACGTTGTTGCACTAGCATTAATGGCTTTTCTTTCCCTTAATAACCCTCGTAAACTGCTTTCAGACACAACTGTTGGCTCAGACGCCCTTTCCCAGATTTTTGTAGCAGACCTAGACCATTGTTCCTTTTTTTATAAATCTATAGATATTGGTTATTACTTCTCGTGTTTTAAAATATAGCACTTTATTTCCTAATGTGCTGCTAGGAGGCGTCATTTCTAAATGTTCTCTAGGAACCAGGAGACACGCACATTTTGAAAGAAGCTGCAGTGTTACCGAGTAGCTCTAAACTTGTTTACTTGCTCGCATCTGATACACAACTGACCCGTCCTCCCCTCCAGTTGCAACCTTTCTGAGGTGGACTCGTCCAGTTACCACTGCGCATCGCTGTCCATCTGCCAAGATATAAAAATACATCTGTACATATGTAAAGTAGCACGTTTCTACTTTAAGGTGGGTATGTAGAGAGAGAGCACCGCGTCTTCTAGGTTGAATGTTACATTTGTACAGGCATTAAAATTAGTGCGACATATACGTCTGTCCTACAAATGCCCTGGCTCGATACCGCCTAACTATGGAGGCTTCCAACTACACTGCTGAGGTTCTGGCCATTCGTGACGCTTTGCAATATGGGATTTCTTGGGGCTTCCCCAAACTGCTGGTCTTAACCGATGCGCAGTGTGTGCTGCAGAGACTCTCAGCTCCCCTCTGGACGAAAGATATGCACTGTTATCTTTACGAGATCCTGACGTTGGTGAACAACGCTACCATAGCCGGACATCAAATTTACTTCCTTTGGATCACAGGGCATATCGGAATTCGATACAATGAAGTCGCCTGGCAAAAAAGGGACTCGCCCAAGGCACCTTTCAAGGCATCCAACTGCCCTACACGGATTTCTTCCCGGTCCTTCAGCGTGACGCCTATTGCCGCTGGAATGATGCCTGGATTCGTTCTCAGTCCATCAACGGCAAACACTACGCCACCGTTCAGACGCATCTATCCACGACCCATTGGTTCTCCAGCTTCAGGATTGCACGTCGACATCTTACCTCCATCATTAGAATGCGACTTGGACATGGATGTTACCCTGCGCATCTACACCGACTACGTCTCATCGATTCCCCTGTATGTCTTGATGACCCAGGCGAAACCGCTGACCTCAATCACATCCTGTTCAGTTGCTCTCGCTACCGAGCCCACCGTTCTTCCTTCCTCCGCCGCCTACTTCAACAGTCTGTTTCTTTTCCCCCTAGCGTCAACACCATATTACAGTTATGCCACAAACCTGTATACCAAGCTCTTCTACAATTTCCTAAAGAAAGTGATCTACAGATCTAGTCTCCTCCCATCCTCTTAATTTTCCTTCGATTATCATTATTTTTCTTATTTTTCCCTCCGATGTCCATATGGGATTTTACCGAAGGCATATATATGCCTATATTCTAAATCGCTGCATAGAGGAGTTTATGCAGCGCTATCCGGCATTCAGAGAAGTCTCTTGTAGCGTAATGTTGTCAAAAGTGTCCAGGTAACGTCAAATTGACATACTTTTGTTTGCAACATGAACCTCTTAGTTTAATCAGTATATGATATATTTTTTTGTCATTCCCACGCTTAATTAAAATGCCTTTATTAATGTTTGTATCCTTATGTCTTTTAAAACGAATAGGTGAAACAAACATATACAAGATCAGTTACTCGCAAAATGAGAAACACTCGACGCTATAAAGTGACGGTCCCAACTTTGAAGTAATAAACACAATAAATATTATAAATATATAATATAAATAATCTGTTTCTTGCCCACCTCCCTGGTGTGAGGTAGAGTGTGTACCTCACACTCAAGAGGTCGCTAGTTCGAATCTCGCTAAAGATGAGCTACTTGGATTAGTTTTTTACAAGGTGTTCCCTTATCCTACGAAGACGAATGTCGGGTAACTCTGAGCTCTAGGGACCATGGTTTCATTTGAGTATCATATCATCCGTTTCATTCATTCACTCATTCATTTATTCATTCATTGTTCGATATGACGTGCATTGTTGAAAGGACGAAATAGAAAAATCTGTTTCTTTATTAAATGTTTTGAAACTGAACACCAGATTGCAAGATATTGTTTGTATTTATCCGTCATTTATGGTGTTCACATTCATTAACACAAATTACAACACTTATCGTATCTACGCACCAGGCGAAATTACTCAGCTTTATATTACGCGGGCAGGACCTACCCCTCAGATACTATATTTACCTGGCGGTAGAGCGAGTCCTCAGCTGCTGTCAGCAGATCAAGTGCGATCGCAAGTCGCTAGGAGAATCGTATATAAACTCGGTCCATCAGCGATGCTAATGATATCGTCAAATTTTGCGCGGTAAAACCACAGATAAAACTGAACACCGTGTACAAATATACACTTACACTTAAAAATAAACCGAATACATTTACAAACTTATGTTACAGTCTAAACTACTTTAGTCAAACTTGTCTAACTAAATTGCATGTAGCTACTGTAATTGGAGCTTTGCTCTGTTGTAGCACAAATGAAGAAAATAAAATAAAAATAAAATAAAATAAAAGAAGTAAGCCCTTGTGCTCTATCAGCCAAGTATGCGTACTGCGTTTCTAAACATATTACATAGAGAATGCAGAGCACAGTTCAATTTCAGACCAAAGACTATTGAGACTTTCCTGTACGTGATTTGGACAAGGGGGAGAGTTTGCCTAAATAACTGCTTTAGCGCCCTTTTCTTCACAGGGACCATTGCATGGCAGAAAGTGCGCGCCAGATTTCCATCGCCCGTACACAATGCATTGCGCTAGTTTGTGGCTCGCATGATGTGAGCGAATAGCAACTTTGTTGAAATCATTGCTTTACTTGTTGATCTGTATTTGTATATTTTTAATTTGCGAGGTTTAATTAGTGCTAATTCAGTTATGAGTGCATCAGTTCGTTTCGTATCTAGTTTGTATCTAGTGTTTTTCGTTCCTGAGCATATACAATTACGAATTAGTGGCAAATAAGTTAGGAGTATTTTAGGTAAATGCGCAGTTTTCCAAAATACATCGAAACGATTGCTTATTACCACAAAGATATTGTCACCCAATTATTGGAAGGCACGACCAACTGGAGCTGGGTAGGGGACAGGAGGCATTCAGACAACGCCCATCCATTTATCTTGTAGCGCTAACATAGGGGATGGTTAGGAAAGTGTCACTAGGCACTGTACCGTCTCTTTCCCCTTCCCCTGACGTCTGGAACAATCGGGATGATGTTCCGAGCCGCGAAGCTTCCAGAAACAGCGATCTTCCTGTATAAGGGCTGCAGTAGACGACTCAGGCAGTTCTTGGCGAGCAGCCCTGAAGAGCGCAGTGCTAGCGAACGGACTGGAGGACTGCGTACGTGACTCAGAGGAGATGTACATAATTGCGAATGTGGAGTGAACCTGTGACAGACGAACTGGTGGATTGTAATTGTGTGCGCTACGTAATTCTATGTAATCGGCAAGTGTTCCAACTGTAATTCGGTGGAAATAAAGAACATTTTGACTTTGTGCAATTGGACTTTTAATTCTACGAACCCACAAAGTCGCAATATGTAGAAATGTTATGCTAGCAGACTCTTGTGGGAAATAGAAGACAATGAGAAACTTAATTTACTAATTTACCTCTCTCAAACACTGATATCGAGAGAATATTTGGTATATAGAGAATAAATGGAATCATTCTCTATAGAACGTGAAGAGTAAGGTAGCAGTTCTTACTGAGGGGAAAGTGGACAAAACTGCAGAAGATTTAGAATACTGCTAAAAATCACGAAAACACATTAGAAGAATTAAAGATAAAGATCAGGTTAGAAATTATTTCAGCTTCCATATTGAACTATCAAGCATGAATTAGCTAGTTGCCTTGAACTGCAGTTGTGCTGTGCATAGGAATAATTACAGTAGTGGTGTTCTGACGTGGAAGTTCAGACTTCGTCTTTAGAATTTCGTATATGTAGTACATGCTGTACTTTATATACACGTGATATACATAGTCATAATTTCTAAATGTTTGAATGTTTAAACGACGTATCGTCACACAAAATACTTGATCTACAACCATCGTTACCGATGTGCCTTGCAGAACAGCTACATTGAACTTTAAACAGACATAATTGGCTATTTGAGTGCAAGTAAACTTCAGTGCTGAAATATTTATACATTTATTAACTGCTGTTAAACATTCATGACAACCAATTGATTTCTTCATTATTACAACTACTTAGAAAGCATTACTGCTCTTCAAGAAAGTCAACTTTGTACTTTCTTTCATCTGTGAAAGCTAAATAAATAGTATTTTGGCTGAGGTAACGAGTAAAAAGTATATGGAATATGCTTTTCTATGAATGAATGAATGAATGAATGAAATAGCAGAATATGTCCCATGAACGGCACAGGCTTCCTACCCTTTTAGAGGTAGGGTTAGCTCAGTTTTCCTAACGTGGTGAGCTACTCGACGTTAGGTATGCTTTTCTGTAGGTTATCATTATTAATGATGTATACTCAATTCTGACTTTAGAAATCTTATTTATTAGCCGATTTTGATGAGAATGTTTACAGGGAAAAATATTTTATATATCAGGTGGCAGTTCCAATTATATAATGGTGTTTTCTCTTACATTCTTAAATTGCAACATTGTGTTAGTTACCCAATTTCCAGTTCATACAAAGTTAAGTATATTTTCCGTACTCAGCCTTTCGGTTTTAAAACGTTTGCTACCTGCGCTTCAAATTAAAGTTTATTAAATGAAAACGTGTTTACTATTTACTAGTCCAAAGTTTGCAGGATGAGGACATTCTCGGGATTAGCGAAATAACAAGAATAGACCTGGTTTTTCGCTAAAAGTTATCAGCAATGGTATTCCCAACTTAGGCTATTGTTTGATAAAGACCTCAAGGTTTCCCACTTTATATATCATAATTACACTCTTATCTGCGTATATCTCAAATAACTATCTTTTTTTCGTCACACACTCAAGAGGCAACACACTAGATTGCTAAGATAAACACTAAAGATAAGATGAAATTAATCGTTAATACGTTATAAATGTGTAAAAGATCCATATTTAACAGACCGGAAGGTTCAGATTGTAACATTCGAGCGGTCGTTGGTTCAATTGCAGTGTCCAACCTTCCTGTCTATTTTTTTTGGGGGGGGGGAGGTTTCCCTACAGGGAAGAATAATTACTGCCTGTGCACCACAAGAAGGCAAGAGGGCCCTGAAGAGGAAGAGGGGTTTGAACTGTTTATCTGCTCTGGTAGTGCATGTTTTCTACGAAATTGGTATATGAGAGTGGATATGAGTCAACCTCAATGCTGCCAGATCTAATGCTCGTTTCAGTACCTGCAGTGATAGATATTATGCATAGGTGAGGTATAAGACAACACTGTGTAGTTTACTTGAAACTAGCATCCTTAACATATCCGGAAGTCGAGCATAAATGCAGAAAAGGTGATTACATTATACATTCCTGTGCCTTGCCTTCTCGTGTTGAACAGACAGTACAGCTAGGGACCCAGCTCTGTGTGTTTGCGGGGTGAGGAGTGCGGTGAAGTGGGAAGTAACCTGGTGAAATGTCAAGTAACCTGGTGAAGTGCCGCAATGCCTGCACAAACTGAAATTATCACTTGAGATTGCTATTGTTATTATTCCTTACATGAGCATCAGTGGCGGTTTTATCGCTTCTAAGCATTTGTTCGTTACAAGTGCCAAGCTATTGTAAATTATTGTGGACGAGGGTTCATCAGAGGTTCGTCAGTTGGAATATAATGGGAAAAATGTCACAAGGAATCCAGGCAAAATTATACCTTATATATCCCACTCAAGCAGGTAACAAAGGGGACAGCGGAATGCATATAATATATAGATGTATTATATACTGTAAATTTTATATATAATTCACGTCCTCCAACGTTAAGTCATATCGGGCGATGAAAGAAGTGGGTGAAATGATGTTCAACTGAGTTCAGAGTCTATAGAGCTTAGAATTATCCTACATTCATCTTTCAGGATAAGGGAAATCCTCCAACGTAAAGTCATAACGGACGATGAGTGAAATGATGTTCAAATGACCACACTGTACATAGAGCTTAGAATTACACGAGATTCATCTTTAAGGATGAAAGACACTGACCAAGCTTCAACTTAAGACCTCTTAAAAAGCAATAATTCGAAGAAAAATATTTTTTTTTCTGCGTGAGGCCGACACGCCACCAAATACGTTAAAGGCGCGGGCAGCAGACTATTTTGGAAAATCAGACAATTCAAACATTCAGACATTCCATTCAGACAATTTCATTCTGGAGATTAGAAATGAGCATAAACAACTTCAGGAGCAAAGTGGACATTCTGTTTTATATTCAACACTAAGCGAATAAGAAGTACATCGAAAGACAATCGAAAAGGGTTTTTGGGTGAACTTGATAAGGGTGTTATCTGGGAAGTTGTTCAGGAATTCTGCAAAATACAAGAAATAATTACAAAAGTCCGATTCTTAAGCATATGATACATTTTCCTTGTGTCACAATACCTTTGATAAGTCTTAAAAGCTTTTGACTTCAAGTGGACAAAATGTGGAAGTAAACAGAAAATTTTAATTGAGAAACTTAAAATTCTACGTGGCGTGAGTATCTTGTATACCTATTAAATTTTTGCGGAAATCTGGTGGAAACTTATTTTGTTTAATAATTTTGGATATTGTGATTACTATGACCAATGAACCTTCAAAGTGGTGGAAAGAAATGTTTATTCAACACATCCCACCTTCTTTAGTTATAATTTTGGACATTGTGATTACTATGGCAAATGAACCTTCAAAGTGGTTGAAAGAAATGCTTATTCAACATATCCCACCTGCTTTAGTTATAATTTTGGACATTGTGATTACTATGACCAATGAACCTTCAAAGTGGTCGTAAGAAATGTTTATTCAACATATCCTACCTTATTTAGTTATAATTTTGGACATTGTGATTACTATGACCAATGAACGTTCAAAGTGGCTGTAAGAAATGTTTATTCAACAAATCCCACCTTCTTTAGTTATAATTTTGGACATTGTATCTTTTCTGAAAAGTGCCCAAATATCCTATCAGGAATGACAGTGAATTGAAAAGGAAATTAATTTCACTTACGGAAGTCCATCGCTCTAGAAAAAGGTAAGAAAGCCGAGGAAACAGAAGCTGAAAATGGAAGGGAAGAAAGAGAAAAAGAAAACACGCACGGACGGAATCGTGTCGAATGTTACAGATTACATCATTGTGATTAGACGACAGATGATAGGTCCACCAGAGTGACAGTAAACATATGCTCATTAGCACGACCACTGTGATGTGAAAGTGAATACTTGGCTATGAAGCTCTGCATGTTTCTTCTTATGTTTTGCCAATATTAGTCGTTTTGAATTAAGTTACATTTAAATTCACACTATAGTAAAAAGTGTCATACATGACACTAATAGCGCTAGTTACTGTGGTTTTTATTTTTATTGACACTGTTCAGTTTTATGAATTCATTGAAACAATTGAAACGCCACTGTCCATCTGGTTGTTGCCACTCCTCTACCTGCTCTAGTGCCATTCTTATTGAAAGTAAACTTGAGCTCGTCCCTTACAACTGACCCTTTCAATACACACCCTGTCCCTTCATTTAAGCTCACTTTTCGTTTCATCTAACCTTACATTCTCATTGACTATTTCAAGGTTCTAAGTGTTAGCACATGGTAGAGAATTTGGTATTTGTATATTCCCGTCCTCCAGATCGAGAGAGGTTACCGAGTCCCGGGACCCCCCTGGGGATGTGCAAACTCCCTGAGGGTGATGGGAAGCCGGTTGTGCGAGCCACTCAGGGGAGTTACAAACTGTACCTGTTTACGGAACCTGCCGTTGCCATGAACTCTCCTCAGGTCCGACCATCGTTAATCTTCTATTACCTCGACCCGTCCTTCTCGGAGGATACAACCACAGAGGATCTTCTATATGTCGAGTGCTAAAGGCCGCCCCTCCAATCTTTGTTATAGAGTCATAGAGTCATGATAGATATTTTAGAAATAAAGAGGTTATTTCCACAGAATAATAAAGTAATTGTTCCTGAAAGATGTTTTAGTTACCATAATAGTACCATAGACTTAGGACAAATTGCTTTTCCTCAGATTGTGAGCAATTTTGTTTTAGGAACGTGGTGGGCTTACGTTTATATTTCATATCCACTCCCAGAAAAATATAATTTTAAAGAATTAAATGACCATTGCAGAATACAAGTCAGGAAGTTAAAGAATATTAAAGCATGAAAAAGTGTAGAAATGTGTCTAAAAATACACATGCTGTTCAAAAAAGAATGATCATTATTTTTTTTTCACAACGTACCTTTACTTATCTTCATAATTTTAATGATCCTTTTCAACTATTCCCTAACTTGAAGAAACGCTTTCGTGGGAGGAATTATCCATCATCAGAAGCAGTGGTGAAGTTTGTGGAGGCGAATGGTTCATCAGCACTGTACCTGCACACACATCAGTAACTGGACAATACTACAGGTGTGTCCTGAAAACATTGCAAGTCCATATCAGGCGCAAAAGACCACATTTCCGTGAAGCAGGCTGCCCCACGATAATGCGCGGCCACATATTGCCAATGTTGTTGTTGATCCTTTACAAAATAGTCTCCCCTGAATGCGATGCACTTGTCCCAGCGTTTCTGCTAGTCTTCAAAGACATGTTGGAAACCACTTTTTGAGAGATCCTTCGAAATCGCCTCCACAACTTTCCCAGCAGAAGCAACTACTTTTGCATTTTTGGGGGTTGGTGATGAAGGAGATTTCCACAATGAGCTTTGCTGTTTGCTCTCAGGATCAAAATGATGTAGCCAAGTTTCATCAGCAGTGATTACGTTTGAAAGAAACTTCGGATCTTCTTCTAACTTCAACTTTAACTGTATGTTACCTCCATTGCAGCGTTAGGCGATACTGAACATATCTGAACTTGACTGGTTCTCACTTGCGTGTTTGTTTCACATTAAGCTAACAGAATATAATAAAATTGGATTTTAGTGCGAAAAATTATGACCTTAAAAAATTATGGTCATTGTTTATTGAACAGTCCTCGTATGTGTAACAAGGGAGTTTTTGCCTAAGCCTATTGCACATACATGCCTAGACAACTATGTACACCCTGTTTCAGGTGCAATCATATCTTCTGGACAGTAATGTATCATCGGCAAGCGCGAGAAATCATATGTATTGCGTCATTGAGTATTATGACAAGAAGAAAGAAAAGGGTATAAAAATCCCTTTGTGCCAAGCGACAAAACGGGCTGCTGAAGTGTAATTTACAATTATATATAATAATTAATCTGTTAACTTTTACTTGAGACTCACAGCTTTCAAGTGCTCTATTTGTGTTTGTTCACTTACTGAACGCCAATTTACCAATATTTAGCTTCTAGTAAACAAGATAACCAGCGAATGCAGCCATGTCATTGAAGGTTAATACGCCAGGTCGCTCTGTCATGTAGTACTACAACTCTTGTGCATACACAGCCGCAAAATGCTCGTACTAAATCGTCTGAATTTCAGGCTCTTTCATACTAAGTTTTGAATCTTCGTTCCGTTTCAAAAGTATCTATTGGAAGACAATTATTTCTTCTTACAGGCAAGTCTGCAGTATTTAAAGCTCAGCTAAGGAATGATCAGAAATACAAAGAGTTATGAAATCCCAGCATATTTGAAGTATATATTTGACTTACTGAACCTTTCTAAATATGAAGATAGATAAATTAGACAAAAGGGGATTGATATACTTACATGGCAACTTTGCTGTACACGATTAGAAACGATACCAGTAGCCTAGGTTGTTAAGGTAATGACAATGTAAGATCTGGAATTCAAATTTTATCCCAGTCCCAGACAGAATGTTGCTAATTTGAAGCTCTTTAAAAGCACGTAATATGTATTTTTTTTCTCAATCAGCGAATACCTTATTTACTATTACTACTACTACTACTACTACTACTACTACTACTACTACTACTACTACTACTACTACTACTACTACTACTACTACTACTACTACTACTACTATTATTATTATGATTATGATTATGATTATGATTATGATTATGATTATTATTATTATTATTATTATTATTATTATTATTATTATTATTATTATTATTATTATTATTATTATTATTATTATTATTATTATTATTATTATTATTATTATTATTATTATTATTATTATTATTATTATTATTATTATTATTATTATTATTATTATTATTATTATTATTATTATTATTATTATTATTATTATTATTATTATTATTATTATTATTATTATTATTATTATTATTATTATTATTATTATTATTATTATTATTATTATTATTATTATTATTATTATTATTATTATTATTATTATTATTATTATTATTATTATTATTATTATTATTATTATTATTATTATTATTATTATTATTATTATTATTATTATTATTATTATTATTATTATTATTATTATTATTATTATTATTATTATTATTATTATTATTATTATTATTATTATTATTATTATTATTATTATTATTATTATTATTATTATTATTATTATTATTATTATTATTATTATTATTATTATTATTATTATTATTATTATTATTATTATTATTATTATTATTATTATTATTATTATTATTATTATTATTATTATTATTATTATTATTATTATTATTATTATTATTATTATTATTATTATTATTATTATTATTATTATTATTATTATTATTATTATTATTATTATTATTATTATTATTATTATTATTATTATTATTATTATTATTATTATTATTATTATTATTATTATTATTATTATTAATAATAATAATGATGATGGTAATACTACCACTAATAATAATCAATATTGAGACATCCATAAAATAATTTTTTCACTTTAACATACGCAAAATTAGTTTTAATACGATTTTATCAGAAGCTAGGCTTTCAGGTAGACATTTAAATCGAATATGATATAATGTAAGAGGTCGTACAACCTTAAAAGCTACACAGAGCTAAAGTGAAAGATCTGTGGTGTTTAATGATATTAGATTTCGTATTTATGAATAAAGCATTTCAGTTATTTAGCGACGTTTATTTGTAAACGTTCATTATTACAAAAACAGCATTCTCTAACGAATCCAAGACTCCTTCAATGGCTGTATAATACTTATAGGACATAAAACCTACTAAATATTTGATACAGAAAGACTGATTTTCACCTTACTGTATCATAGTTGCATGCTAATATCCACTACAAGAGTAAAATATTAAGGAATTCTTTATGTTTATTCACAAAACATAATTTTATTCCGCATTATTAAAGCTCAGAGTATTAAACGCTCCCATTTGCAGTATAATTTGTTCGTAGGCAGGTAAAATAATTACCACGTATTTATCCGTGGTTTCAAAGGGAAAAGCATTTAAATTACACTGTGTCGGTGGATATATAAACTGATTATGCACACTCCACAACAACTTGTGCTAAATAGGTTTGCTGAAATTAAATCTGCAGCTCTTGATTAAATATTTGCGTAACTAAATATGAAAACGTTTTTAAATAAATAAAATGTAATTAAAACTATTTCATGTTTGTTTATAATATCATGGGCTGTGTTTAATTGCATTACTTAGTATATAGAGATAACTAAATCTGTAGTGGTTTATTACTAAATCAACTCACATTTTTCCCTGAGCGTAACATTTAATAACGTGCATTTAGGGTAGAATTAATTTGTGAATTTGATTTTTCTCAATTATTATACATTTTACTGTCCTAAATATTGAATTTAGACTAATCAGAGAGTGACACAGTGATCAGCAAAATAAAAACATACAAGCTAAGTTTGTGTGAAAAGATCCAGACATAAGTAAGCAACAAATGTAAAATGTTTTCAAGAGAATTGTTTCTTACGAAATACGTAATTATCAATTATGTGCTGCAATAACACATATAAATGTTATTCATAAAATATTGTCTGTTAGACACTTCTTATTTCATTGAATTTTAGCAGTATTTTCTAGATGAAGTTAACCCCTGGCGCGACAGCCCTTAGAGGGCCAAGGCCTACCAACGCGACTCCCAGCCTCGCGCCCACTTACGCACGGCAGAGGTGGACGATCATCCAACCCATACGGGGAGGTGTTGTGGTCAGTATCTCGGCATCCTCCAGCCGGAATGTTGGTTTCCGTGACCAGGGCCTCTTACCTAGCGTAAGCTCCTCACTTGCCTCTATTATGCTGAGTGGGCACCGGTCCTATACCCGGGACCTAAAATCCCCACCCCGGGCCGCTTTCCGTAGCCAGTGACCAAGGCATGATGCCTTAGCCCACTACGTCACGGCGCAGGTCATTTTCTAGATAAGTAAGGCTAATGAAACAAAGCCCATTTCCATGGTTTGGTTGGTTCAAGTTCCAAGACTACTCTCGGTTTTGTAAAAATTCCCAAGATATGATTTTATTTCCTGAAATTCTCCTGGTACTAACAGGACTAATTCTCTCACTCCAGTGGAATATGGGCTCATTTCAACACTCACTGTCTCTGCCGTTACGAGTTATTACAAGGGAAGTTAAACATAAGTTTTTTGTAATTCTTCCTGTACTTATAAAAGTGAATAAATCAGATATTTTGATTGCTACAATAGAAAGCCACTATATTTTGGAGGAAATTATTGACATTTTACTTAGCCTTTGTATAGGGTACATACATTTGTTAACTAGTTTGATAACTATCGGTTTTGCTATTATTATGCCAAGATTAGCCTAAAGTCAGTTTCATACAGAATCAAAAAAATGACTAAACACATTTTCGATTTAAGTTTTGTAACCTGTATAGATTTTTTCATTATCAAATGGATTTCTATTTCCGAGGCTGCTTTTCCATCCTAATACTTTATTGCACATTCAAATACCTAAGCATGACAGCTGAATTTCTGGTAAGCCACATGATTCTGGCACAACGTGATTTAAAAACTCTTGATATACTAAATGATAATTCTTTTTTCTGTGTCACTGGTTCTGTGTAGCACTGTTTGGATAACTAGAATAGCACTGAAAAATTGGATATCATCACCGAGATTTGAACTTCGGATCTACTGGTTTCCTTCGGTTGCTCAAATTAAATAAACTACGATGACATAACATTAAAATTTGCATGTTCCCAGTGAATTACAATGCAGTTTAGAACGTGTTAGCATTTGTAAGTTCCAGGCTTCATATATTGGGCTATTAGGTCAATTATTCTTTCATAATGTGTATGTCAAGTTGGAATAGTAGAATTAGACCAGTCATCTAAATAAGCCACATGGTAACATGTGGAAACTTCATTTAATTCCCCAACATTTTTTGTGGTAAATCACAAGATGATCTCATACCAGAAAGTTTGCAGTTGTGTCAAGAGTTGAACTCCCTACCGTTTCTTTGGCAGTTATTAACAGCCAATGTCATACATAAATCCAGATTGAAGTGCAAATGGTTGGGGGGAACGTTGGACAGATGGAGGTCGAAAAACGGACGTAAACAGCCACAAATGGGTTCTGCGTACAGGAATGCGCTACAAAGACAGATTAAAATTGAGATCAGTAGATTTCTTCACAATACTTCCAAGTCACTAGTGGTCCAGCTCAGCAAGAGAACAGAGAAAAGTAGAGAGCAATCAGAAGAAGACTTCAAAGTAGATGCGTGTCAGTTTACAAAGAAAAAAAGCTCCAATCAGGGTAGCTCAAAGTGGATTTAACGAACAGGACAAAACAAATTGCGTAGAATGTAGGATGTACTATAGAGTGTATAGAAATTCTAGACATGTCGTTGCATTAATGTACACACAACAAATGCATAATACAGTTGAATTTGATACAATCCTAGCACGGAATAGCTTACCGCTTTGATGAACCCAGAGCTCTAGCAAGGAAGCTTTGCCCTTACATCTTAACCACATGAACCTTTGGACACTAACGCAAGCGTATATTCCATGGGACATCTATGAATAAAGGTATGTATTAATGTGTACTTTACATACCTTATTATGTCTACACTTCGTAAATAATTGAATACAACTACATATATTTCAGAACAAAAAAGGTCCTCTTATAAATCGTTAAAAGTAGTTTTTGCTTGTTTTAGATTGTGAGTTTAAGGAAAACAAAATCACGTATTTAGAAACTCTCTTAACCAACTGTTTGCACTTAACAGATCAATATGATCACTGATTAATATTTAATATTTAAAACTGAATCGTTCATTGTTAAAGAAATATCTGAAGGTGTTTGTTTTCACATCACTCAGGATCACAGTTCAGACTTTTCGGCAAATATTCTTGCAACTGCCTCTGTTTTCTTGTAGGCCACGATGCAGATAAATTAATATATTTTTAGTATAATAACATTCTTTTATTTAAAATACTAGTACCACTGTTTTACTTGTTCCCATTGCTGTTAAGTGATATATATATATATATATATATATATATATATATATATCGTAATAAAGAAAAATGAATAAAGAAAACTGGAAACACATTTATAGAGGATGAAGGACAGATTCGTTAGAATAGTTACGGACTACGTTCGAACTGGTGAAAGAAACATAGGAAGACCGAGGAAAATGGAGAAATATTGATTGTTGGAGACGGAAGGTATTCTAGGGTCCAAACTTTCAATGATGGTGATGATGATGATGATGATGATGATGATTATTATTATTATTATTATTATTATTATTATTATTATTATTATTATTATTATTATTATTATTATTATTATTATTATTATTATTATTATTATTATTATTATTATTATTATTATTATTATTATTATTATTATTATTATTATTATTATTATTATTATTATTATTATTATTATTATTATTATTATTATTATTATTATTATTATTATTATTATTATTATTATTATTATTATTATTATTATTATTATTATTATTATTATTATTATTATTATTATTATTATTATTATTATTATTATTATTATTATTATTATTATTATTATTATTATTATTATTATTATTATTATTATTATTATTATTATTATTATTATTATTATTATTATTATTATTATTATTATTATTATTATTATTATTATTATTATTATTATTATTATTATTATTATTATTATTATTATTATTATTATTATTATTATTATTATTATTATTATAATCATCTTCAAAATAACTCTTTCTCTGTGTGTGGGGGGACGTTAATTTCTGACACCTCAATAGTCGGGACTCATCTTATACACAAAGAATATCAAAGAAGGAGAGTACAAAAGTTACCTTCACGCTTTAACAGCACGCTGCAATTGAGGAAGGTACGGAAGACAGATACAGTAAAGTCTCGATTATCCGACCTAAACTGGCCCTGGACAAGGTCGGATAACCGAAAATGTCGGATAATACAAAATAAGTTGGAAAATAGAGTAAAGTTTGGTAGGTATACTGTATTATTGAAATAATTTTTGGTTTTTGCAGTATTTACTGAATAATCTACCAATTCTACATGGAATATTGAACAAAAATAAGTACCAAATGACTTAAGAAAGCTTTTCAATGGATTCTGCTTGCCTGCTGAATGACGCTTTCCTGCTGCGAGATTTCGCCATCGACGAAACATCAATACCTCAGTTGTACTTTGCCTTCGGCTGTTGCTCCATGTATCTTAATGCCATCTCTAAAGCACTTATAACGTTCAAGAGGTCCCGAGTTCCAATCTCGGTCAGAGTGAGTTACCTGGATAAGGTTTTCTTCCGGGGTTTTTTCCTTAGCCTTAAAGACGAATGTCAGGTAGCTCTAAGCTCTCTGGACCCCGGGCTCATTTGAGCATCATTTCACCCATTTCATTCATCGTCCGATATGACTTGACGTTGGAGGACGTAAATTAAAAAAAAAAGCACTTAAACCTTTCAGTGTGACTGATCTTCTCGTTTTGTTCTTCAATTTCCCGTCTTGCTTAATCCTCATTGTCATTTCTATTTACAAGATCAACAATATCAGAGGTGACTTCAAACGGTTGATCTTCTGCACACAAGCTACCCACATCTTGAGTCGTATGGTCCTCACAGCGGTTCAGTAAGGGAACAATGGCACCCGTGTCTTTTTGTACTATCTCTTCTTTATTTTCATCATCACCTAACAATATGTTCCAAGACTTTGCTAATGTCATGTTTCGATGTCACTTCAAACCTGAGGCACCCAGTATGCAGCATTTTTCTTGTTGGAAGATGTTAACTTTTCCACCATGTGCTTGTCATTGTCCATTTCCTCTATCAGGGACAAAAGAAGTTGACGCCTATATTTTCTTTGCAATGTATCCAGCACACCTTGGTCCATTGGCTGCCACAATGACGCCACCTTAATTTGGAGAAACAAGACCTTTATGTCATCACTTCTAGGTTCTTCTGCATATAGGTGTGATGGGGCATTGTCTAGTAGAAGGAGAGCTTTTCTTGGGATGTTGTTGGAAGCTATTAACTTCTCTATAGATGGTACAAACTGTGTAAAGAACCGGTCTTTAAAGACGGCAGCAGGCATCCAGGCAGAATTCTGGTTAGTGTAATGCACCGGTAGGGCATTAACAGAATGCTCTAAATGCTTTAGACCTTTTAGATTTAGCAACCATTAGCACTTTAGCTTTGAACTTTCCTATAACATTACTAGAGGCAAGAATAGTAACCCTTTCCTTACTACACTTGTAGCCAGAGGCAGTCGACTGTGCTCGGGCTGCAAGAGTTTTAGATGGCAGCATCTTGAAATTTAGTCCAGTTTCGTCACAATTAAAAATCTGATCACCAGCTAATCCTTCAGCAAGGATTAATTCTTGGAATTTCTTTCTAAATTTCAAAACGTCGTCAGATTTAGCGGACAGTTTATCACCACAGATATTAAACTGCCTAATACAGTACCGTTTCTTTCAACGATCAAACCACCCAACGCTGGAAGTAAAATTAGAACCCCCTTCATTGAACGCTTTTCGGAAATACAGCGCCTTCTCTTGTAGGAAGCCTGTTATTGGTATAGACCCCTTTCTCATTTTTGAGTGAACCAAAGAAACAGTGCTTCTCTAACTTTTTCATATTCTCATTAACTATTTTCCTGTGTTTTAGTGCATCACTTGTTGTTCGGGTAGCACACCATTTTTCAATCTCTTCTCTCCTTTCTATCCAGTCCCCCACTGTAACATACCCAATACCATAATCTAAAGCCACTTTTTGAGTAGCTTCCCCCTTGTCCAGTGTTTTTAATGCCATCAACATGTCTTCCATGGAAACAACCAATTTCTTCCTTTTACTTGCCATATTATTATACTCACAGGAAAGGAAAGTTTTAGTAAGTGGTTGTTATTCATGAAATATGCCTTTTATTAATATGTGTTGGATAATACGGAATATCGGATTACCAATAATAACCCAATAACCGAGGCTCTACTGTAGCTTCAAAGTGGAAAGTAACGGAGAAATGAAAAGTAAAAGCGTTGCTCTGATTCCTGAACATTAAAACTGTAGTTGAGTCAATTAGGGCATTTATAATTATTTATTAATGATTTTGGTTGTTTGTCATTATATCAGTATTTTTTCTATTACACATAGAAGGAGGGACCGAAAAGAAACCGGACTACGAGGGCACTGCTACTCGTAGACGTAATGCAGGGTTCTCACGCTAAATGGTGTTAGTAGAGACCTTCATGAAACAGCTGTGCAAACGATGTCAGTATAGAGCTGAACGTGCAAGTGTGGTATTGTGTTTCTCTGACTGTTGGTGGGTTACCTCTGCGAAGTCGTTATGGTAACTTTAAAAGAACAAAGAGTGTGTGTGAAATTTTGTTTCGTGCTTAAAAGAACTGCAACGGAGACACACCAAATGCTTCAGAAGGCTTTCCAGGAGGACGCTATGAGCCGCACACAGGTTTTCGAGTGGTTTGGGCGCTTTAAACGTGGTGAGATGTGTGTTGAAGATCCAGCTTCTTCTGGACGCCTTTAAACATCGAGGAAATGAGAAGAACATTAAAAAGGTGCGTCAATAAATCAACGAGGATCGTCGCCAAATGATCGACCAAATTTCAGCAGTGACAGGAATCAGTTGGAGCTCGTGCCAGTGGATTTTGAAGGAGGATTTGCACATGAGACGTGTAGCTGCTAAATTTGTTCCGCGCCTTTTCACACAGGAGCACAAAACCATCCGCATGAATGTGTGTCAGGACTTGAAAACAGAGATTGCACGTGATCCAAACTTCTTGAACAAAGTCATTACAGGGGATGAGAGTTGGTGTTATGGGTATGACCCAGAAACCAAGCAAGCGTCAAGCCAGTAGAGGACTCCCAACTCTCCCAGGCCAAAAAAGCAAGGCAAGTGAGGTCAAATGGGAAGACGATGATCACTGTGTTTTTTGATGTTCGTGGAACTGTGAATCGGGAATTCGTATCCCCTGGCCAGACTGTTAACCAGCACTTTTACTTTGATGTTTTAAGGCATCTGCGAGAGGATGTGAGGAGGAAACGCCCGGAACTTTGGCGATCAGGTGACTGGTTTCTGCATCACGACAACGCTCCAGCACACACGGCACAGTATTTGGCATCTCAGAGGTGGCCTGTCCTTCCCCACGCTCCGTATTCGCCGGACCTAGCCCCGTGCGACTTTTTTCTATTTCCACGAATGAAAAACGCGCTAAAAGAGGAGCGTTGTGATGATGTGGAGGCGGTAAAAACAGCGTCGCACAGGGCACTGGACAATATCAAACTTGAAGAGTTCCAAACATGCTTCCAAAAGTGGGAAAAGAGACTTGACAAGTGCATCACATGTAATGGAGAGTATTTTAAAGGTGACTGAAGTAATTTTGTAAAAATGTTCATCAATAAAGTTTTTATGACAACAATCCGGTTTCTTTTGGGACCCCCTCTTATTATTTCAACTTAAGACACTACCTAACAACATATATCCATTATTAAATTACAATTAGGCATAATTTTTAACAATAACGCATATCCTATATCCTATCCTCCCTTATTTTCGGATACTAATATCGATATGGGTACACATTTTATAGTGGTACTTAGAATTTGCATATATGTTGTGCAATTGCGCAATATTCTGCCCAATATTATATTCATTTTACTAACCCTTTTCTCTATGAGCAGATTTTCCAAATTATACTTTTTTATATATTAGAAAAAGCTTTAGCCTATTTCTGTGCCGTGAGGGCAGGGTAGCTACCTGACATTCTAGGGACTCTGAGCTCGAATCTCGGTTAGGATGAGTTACTCGGACAAGATTTTTAAAAGGGGATCTTCCTTATGTTGAGAGTAAGAATGCCGGGTAAGTTTCAAACTCTTTCCCAGTTCGTTTGAAGATCATCTATCCATTCATCTCCCAAATAATTAATCAGGTTGAAAAATGATAAACGGCAAGCCCCTCTTATGCTTATGTGTGCTTTCACTTGTTTTTTTCCACTTCACTTTATTATACAAATTATTCTAAAACGAACCTTATTCTTCTATCTACTTGATGGTAATAAAGATAAAGCTCACAGAAATGGGTATATTTCGTTCTTCCTAATCACATTAGGCTTAAATGAGTCCAATATTTTAAGGGCTGGTTGCTTTGATATTCCATTCCATTTTCATGGCCAGGTCATAACAAGAAAATGAGTGAGATTTTGATTTAGAGGAGTATATGTGATTGAAATTAGAAAGCAAGGACATGAAGTATGCTGCAATTTGTTATCTCAAAAAAAAAAAAAAAAAAAAAAAAAAAAAAAAAAAAAAAAAAAGCAAACGATGAATACCGTTCTATGGTTTAAGGATAACCACATTAAAGTGGATCACGAATTTTGTGTCTCTTACGGTTTACATGTATTCAAAGGTCATCCAGGATGTAAGATTACAGGGGCTATTCCCAGAAAATTCATATAAGGATTTCATCTGTCCTTAAAATATCTTAAACATATGGTATTTAAATCAAATGTCTTAGAGCCATTTTTGAGAGAATAAGAGTTTTCAGAACTTTTCACGTAAAGTTTAGTTTGAGGTAGGGAGAATGTATGATGCAGCAGATCCTAATAATTTAAATATATTTACTTGTTCAATATTGTTATTAATATCCTTTTAACAGACTAGTTCCTGGAAATGCTAAGAACTTACTTTCATTTTTAGAGATGTCAAAATTTTAATTAAGAATTAATTTATGCAGTTCAAGTAACGTATCTTTATTATCAAAAAAGATTACATACTTACTGTATGTTCGGATTGCGTTGCCTGAATATAAATTAAATAAAGTGGGTGATGTACAAAATCCTTGTCTCACTCTGATATTAATTCCTGCTGATCTCAAAATTCCTATTTTTTGTTTTACAAAATAATACTTATACCCTTATGTATTTATCGTAATATTTCAAAAATGTGATTTTATATTCATTTGGAAGACATTTATGTACCATAATAAGAAAATTTATGCAAATATTTATCTCTATCAACAATAAGTGGATAAACAAATAAACATATGTAAGAATAGTTTGCAAACGAATAGAGAAAGTCATGCATTATAACACATCAGATGTTTTCAATTAACGTTGTGGAGTTAGATGGGAATATTTAGATGATTTCCTTGATAAACCATGTTTTTGAGATACGATAGCACAAGTCTTCAACGGTGGATTCGAACCGTAAAACCATTTCACCTTATATGATGGTCACATTAACAAAAAGTTCGGTGTATGGCTGGGCTCCGCAAATCACTATTTGTGGCTTACAAGGGAAAGTAAGACCAGCTTCTGGGAAAAACAGAGCTTCCATAAACTACTGGAGGAGAGTTGGGTCTCACATGTACCGAGATTTTATTCGCCAGCTTTATGCTTTTCGACCATTTTATCTGATGTGATTTTCGTCGAAGTTCATGTCCCAGGTGGATTGGGGAGAGAGATGGGGAGGGGATTTTCTGATAACTTTTTTAAACTTTAGATGTGTTACGTGATGACTAGGGAACCTGCCACCTAGCGGTTTGAATCCTATTTCACAATCATTTCTCTGAAAGAGACGGAAAACGAGAGGACGAGGGAATGGCAAGGGAGATGAACAGATTCGTGGGAAAAAATGGAACGAAATGGCCAAAACTCTCCCATCGCCCACTCTCTTCCTGACCACGCAATATGGAATCACATATGTGGCGTATGCAGAGGAGAAATATGTACATAGATACACATGGTGTGCAATGGATGGAACTTTCGGTGCTACTCGGATATATACGGTAGGCTTAAAGCCGAAGTGTAAGCAGAGAAGCCGAATTCAAAGCTAGCAGGTGCAGTAGGTATGATATAAATGTTATATTTCTCTGAAGGTTCCAATTAGCATTTAGCAACTGGGCATCAGTAGATCTGATGTTTTAAGGCAAGCGTCTGTTTAACAACTTTAAGGGGATAGAACTATGAATTTTCTATTGTACAATCCCACTGAGCATTTTCTTATTTTCAACATACCTGGCGAGAATGTCTGTATAAATAAGTGTGATTCAAAATTAGTACATCTATACTCAGCACAGTATTACACGTTTTAAAATACAAATTTGAACAATTTTACGAAACAAATATCTCTATTATTTCCGTAGCCTTTATGCAAAATTTCAGATTTTCTCCTTTATTGAATTATAAAATATATTTGCTAAAAAATATACTTTAAAGTTACTTGGTTTTATAAAACAATTTTGTTCCATTGTGTTTTTCGGTTTCTGAAAAATGTTTGCTTATGAAACGTTTAGTGAGTTTAGAAATAAGATGAAATGTGAAGTGTTTAAGACCCGCTTTTAATACATGAGGTACTGCAGGAGGTGACAGTGATGATAAATGGGACGAAGATGGCGGGGGAAACCGGAAAATCCAGAGAAAACTCGCCCCAATGCCGTGTTGTTAATCGCAAATCTCACTATGCGGGCGCCTAGGATCGAACCCGGGCCACCTTGCTGAGAGTGAGTTTAAAGAAGTAACAAATTAGTTTTATATTAATAACAGTATAGGAAAACTTAATAATCATGCATTTTAGTTACCAGTTTTAAATAATGAGCATTTTATTTGATATACATAATTCAGAAACTGACTAAAAATAGAAGAATATTAGAAAGGACCTTAAAAGCGCAACCACGCCCTTCACTCCGTCCCCTGCAAGGCATGCAATTTAAACTGTCACGTAACTTTCATTATGACCCCAATAAAAGAAAATGATATACACAGTCATGGCTTTTTCTACTCCCTCTAGTATAATCTACTCTTAAAACTCTTCTCCACTGTCTGCTTCATATTAATGGAAATATACTTTTGTTTACATTATTTTGTTACACGTTTACTTGTATTGTCACGTGGATGTTTGAGGCATGCTTGGAAGCATATCAAATTTAGAACTTTATTATTTAATGCTTATTTGCTGTTTATTGACTTTCTTGCACATTTTCTACGGTATCAAAAGTCTCCCTTTTGCTGACGCGTGGGAATAGCTTAATTGCATGCTGAACTGCCTTTTGTGTCAGCAGGAATGATTCTAAGAACTATGGAGTTGCTTACGTTTGCTTAGAAAATGTTTACGAAGCTTGTGGCATTGGGTTTCGCATTTGCTATGTTGGGAGAGTCAGTACTTAAAGGCTGCTTATTTCTGCAACTGCGGGTCTTATTCTGGGTTCTTCGTCTTTCGATCATTCTCGGGGTCACTCTAGATCAGGGTCGCCATGCAGCCCACCAGCGAAGTCTCTTGTATACGCATCCTCGATCAACAAAGCATACATCCACAAAGATAAGCTCCTCAGAGATTGTTTTTGTTGCTACACTTTTTATGATAATTGTTGAACCTTACCTTAAGACTTTGGAACTATCATTTATAATTAAAACATATTAACTTCTCATATAATGCAACTAAGTGTTTTCCCTAGCCAATCTTGGTATACTACTTTGCTACCTAATTCTATCAGCTAATTCCGCAGTTACAAAGTAGATTCCAGTATATGGTGTAGGCACCCAAGGTGTACTATTTAATGTAACAAAATATAGGATCAGAAGAGAGATTACAGCAGGCTTAAGCGATAGTCAAATTATTTAAAAGCTATCACTGGTATTGACATTCTTTCCTGTGTTCCTGTCCAGGATATAAAACAAGGGAATTACGATTTATCATTTTAGGAAAGTATAATTATTGGTAATAATAATAATGATGATGACGATGATCACGATGATGATCATAATGATTGATGATGATCATCATCATGAAGATAATGATGGTGATAAAGGAATGTCTAGTAAATGCTTCACTACACAAAATGTATTTTATGTAGATTAAAACGTCCATGTACATTTTGTCTACTTTTATGGTTTACCAGTTATGCTACACTCGTCCAGAATGAACCAGACTTATGAGATCATTTTCAGAAAATTCATGAAAATATGTTAAACGTGGTATAGAAATCGGAATCTATAAACCCATTTTAGAGAGACTCAAAATTTTTCAGTGGAAAGGAGACTTTGGAGGGATTTTCTTAAAAAATGTTCGTATCACATCCGTTGGAAATGAACGTAAATACCAAATATGGTATTTAACGTAATTTCCGTTTCTGAGCTATGCTGTTCACTGACAGACACTGATTTTTTTTAAATATCTTTTTTTATTAAGTGAGTCTCAAACCATAAATCTACTACCCGTGTTCAAGTTTTAGGCCGAACACAATACATCCTCTACCTACTTTACGTGGTACAGAAAAAAACGTATTCACACGAAAATATTCCTAGGAAGTTTGAACTAAGCGGGATGTCTCTGGTGATTTTGACTGTGGCCTTCATTCGGGAGGCCCGAGTTCGGTTCCCGTGGCCAAACTACCTGATCTATGGGCTTTTTAGCGAGTATTCCTGGGTCGCTACGTGAAAGCTGAGTAGGTTTATTACATCACCCGAATTTTCTGTCCTTCCAATTCATCTCCATTATCATCTCTAATCTGGTGGTCTCTTTCGGGGTAGAAGTGTCGGTGGGTGTCTTGGTGGTGCATGGCAGGATCATATGCTCTAAGGTAAACTAATTGCTCCTCGGGTAGGCCGGTTGCCAGTTTCCGCGCCTCTGCTACGACCATTTCGGGACCGCCAGCAAGAGACCTTTGGGGCTCGGCTGCTGGGCTCGTTGCCATGTCCGTTTTCCTGGCCTGTCGGGGGAGGTCTATCTAAGTAAACTGTAGGGACCCTACCCCTTGCACTGTAAAGTCTCCTTGGGTCGGCCGCCCTCTGGTGTCCCGTAAGGGCATAGACACAATGGACCCAGCATAGTGGCCTAGTACCCTCCGTAGTAAAATCCTAATCCTAGGGAATTAAATATCGTAATTATACTTAAAGGGGGCCGATTGTCTAATGCTGGGCAGAAATGATCAACCTTTAAAATTAGACCTTTAAAAC
Organism: Mantis religiosa; assembly: GCA_030765055.1. Classification (NCBI taxonomy): domain Eukaryota; kingdom Metazoa; phylum Arthropoda; class Insecta; order Mantodea; family Mantidae; genus Mantis; species Mantis religiosa. The sequence goes on from CM060951.1 coordinate 94,829,169, forward strand.
CTCCTTATGTGTAGTAAGAGATGAGATTAAGTAGATCCTTAATCTTAGGAACTCTCTGCAATTTAAGGCAAAAGTAGTTGCCATATCCACGTTACGCAGTGATTTATGAAACTTTTAGACCCTGGAACCTACAGTTTTCTGTTTATATTTCCTCTCTCAAACCTACTTCACTATCGATTGTATATAGTCAATTAATACTGCAGGAAACATCTTAGGAAAATTTTCGAACTTATGGAAAGTTCACAACATAATTTGAAAGGTTATATAAAAAGCTGTTCAATTCAGGAGAGAAAAACAGGTCATCTATCATTCGCACCTTCACCTCTAACTTCATTCAAAATATGGTTCTGCTTTAATGTCAAGTCCTAGACATGTTTACCACCATTATTGATGAGCCTTGTGCTCCTTTTGAGGTCTTTCAGCTTTAATATCACACGCACGACATTACATTCTTCTTTAAACTGGGAAACGCCGTGGTGCAGAGTTCAAAATTGTGAACTTCTGGGAAGCAAATAAAACACTTTTTTCTTAAGGATAAGAGAAATATGGATACGAAACTGGAAACAGTTGACATCAATAACACTTTTGATGATTCTAAAGGGCTCCAATTCTACCTTTGCTTAAAACTCTGTGTAATAAAAACATCGCCATGATAAGGAGGTTGAAAATAGGCTATGAAGTTAGATGAAATAAACGTATTTTCAGTTCCTCTCTAATCAGTAATCTTCTGACCGATTCATGCAACATTGCGTTAAGTATCAGCCATATTTTCACAAAAATACGCCATGAAAAGACACAATACAACATCCTTCAGGAGTATTCAAAGCTTTTAATAACCTTTTGCATACTGAACCTACTATTCTTCTTAAGTCAACGCATGATCATTATAAAATGAACTGTTTTATCCGGTCTTCTTTTACTTTTTTACCACACACTAAGAGCATTAAACGGGTAGTGCAAAACGCATTTTAAGGACTAATGTCATAGGTTTCTGAGGAATTTCTTTTTTCATTCATAATGAATTACTTTTTGATAATACAATATACGATATTCCTTGGACCCTACGGTTTGTCATATCACTCTACAATTTTTAATTTCGGCAGGAACTATTTCAGTAATTAATACATACTTTAACTAATACATACAATTGTTTAGATTCTCAATTCAGGGAATTCTCTTGAATATTTTATGTTACTATTTATAAACTAAGGCCCAGGGAGCATATTGAGTAATAAAAAATTTAATAAAGGTAACTGAGAAAAGTGCTCTTTAAACTTCGGTATGGTACTTTGCCTAAACCGTTCGGTGAAACAAAAAGAGGCAGTTAAATAGTTAATTAGAGCTAACTGAAAAATTCAATACCTCGGCCGGGATTTGAACCACGGATCTCCTGGTTTCCGTCCAGTCGCTCTAACCTCTTGAGCTTCCATGGCCAACATGCCGACGCGACATTAAACTTTCCAATTGACTCTCTATAATTTCCCGGTAGACCACTTAGAGTTCTCATATTCGAGATACACATTTGTGGCGACTTACTATTGTAAGTACTTAAATACCAGATTTATAATAGCTGAATATTTTAATGTAAATTTATATTGAGGAATTAATTCTTAAAGAATTAATCCTTTTAAATACATCACTCCGGTATATAGATGTTTTTAATTACTTAGAGCCAACTGTTGGCCATGATAGCTCAACGGGTTAGAGCGGGACGGAAACCAGGAGATCCGTGGTTCAATTCCCGGCCGTGGCATTGAACTTTTCAGTTGGCTCTAATTAATTAAAAACATCCATATACCGGAGTAATGGCTTAAAAGGATTCATTATTTAAGAATTAATTCCTCAATATAAATTTAAGTTAAATAGTTATTTGTGGCTTGAAACTTTCTGATATTAAAACCCAAATTCTGTAGCATGAGTGTGCAGGATGTAATAAAAATGAAAAGGTGGGACATCAAACAAACCAAAAGAAGAACTAAACAATTTTAATACTTTTTGCCAAATTTTACTGATATATTCCGTTAATTTCCACTGGACTCAAAATTTTATAGAATATTTCACTCGCACTGAGCTAATTCAGCTTTTGGTTTTATTTATTTCTATACTATTTAGTTTGCGAATATTTTGTTTCAATACAATATAACCCATGGATATGTATTGTTTCCTTGTTAATATTTTCGTTTGATATATGAACATTTTATGTAATAATATGGTGTGCTTTATATCAAGATATTGTGACTTGCTGCCAAAGGGATGATTAGATTTCAGAAATATTTGAAAAAGATATGACAATCCAAGAATTCATTACACACTGCCATCGTACAATGCCATTGTTTTCTAATGTTTCTTTTCGGTCTTATACTTTAGCCCCACCAGTCTCTAAGTATAACATAATGAAATTTATAATTCAAGAACTGTCTATTTTACTTTCTATATATAGGTATAGTGGAAATTACTGCTAAATTTTGATAGTAAGATTTCATGGGAATATGTTTTTAATTGCTGACTTAAAAGAACAACAATTTTTAAAAAGGTCAGCGCGTGCGTGCGTGTGTTTGTATGTGTGTGTCTGTCAAAAATGAAACTCAGGAACGGAATGTTTTTAAATTCAAATTTTATATTTAATTTCACTATCTCACAAAAATATCACACGAAAATGTTTAAAAAGATTTCCCTCTCACAATACCCTTTAAATTGAAAAAGTTTGGTTTCTTATTTTTTGTAAACGGCTAAAACGACCTTTGAATTAAAATACTGTATGTTTTCACGAAATGTTTATACCGAACTTTATAGGAATGGCCCCTTATACGTCTTATATTCTAAATGCACTTTCTATAATTTTAAATCGTAAGAAATAAACATTATATGTAACAAAGAATTTACATTGTTGAAATAACAGTTTCCGAGAGTTTTTTTTGCTAATGATTTGATTGGTCAAATACTTTATAGACTTTTCAATTATTGAGTTTGTCTTAATTTTATTTATCGTGGACACGCAAAGAGAAAGGAATCCTCTTACAGCAACAATGGAAATGAGTAATAAAGCGTATCTGAAATGTTTATCTGAAATAACATGTAGACGGTAAAGGAATTTAAGGATAATTTGTTAAATGTATGTAGATAGAGAAGGTCATGCGATTTTAAAACTAAGAATAGGCATATTTTTAAATATAAGGATCTTCAACTGGACGAGCACCAATTCACGTTAATAAAATAACAATAACTAACTAGTTTATATATATATATATATATATAAAACATCCATTGATTGCAATTTAACTGTGGAGATCATGACATCCTTGGAGGTCACTTATTATTTAAAGGCCCTAATTCTACCTTAACTGAAATGTAGCAAGCTTTATAAAGGAATAAAATTCTACCTTAATCTTTACCATCGAATTTCCATTAATTCCAGGCTTATATCCGCTTATATCGTGTGTTATCTTGAAGGTGCCCAAATAATTAAGCACAATAATTTTTCAAATAAGAGATGTTACATGCTCTAATTGTAACAGTTTGCAAATCAAAGCTTTTAAAAAAATTCACCAATCAAACTACACGACACCGGTTCGCAATTCAGGGCTACGTGTGCACTAGTGACTGTTCCAGCCACGTGGCAAAAAATCAACTGCAACTGTTCCTGCTTTGAAGTCACCAGCGTTGCTCTCATTTTTCGACGGGGCAAAGGTGATCAGTTGTCAATATTAAGAACAGTTTTTGTTACTTTTTTCTCTTTAAGTACTAACTTTCAAGCATAAAGGTTGTAGAACGAACCTAAAGGTGTATTCATACTAAACTGTACAGCAATGCAGAAATAACTCCAATTAGTTATGTTTTTTTCCATAATAAAATAATATTTTCGAATTGACTGTATTCACCAGTCCAACCAGTGGCAATACCTAACTTTATGTCACAGTTTAATTCATAGCATTGGGAAATCCATATATTCCAGGATGTTTCTTCATAACTGTTCTGTACCTTTGTTTTGTGTACAGACATCTTTTAATGTTAATCTTGATAAACTAAGATTAGGGTTATACTAATTGTAGCACCTATGAATATCTAAAATACGGATGCATTCACATACACATATTCTAGATGTTGTGAAGTTAGATGCGGGAAATAGATGCACTCTCGTCGATATTAATTTTGTAGAAGAGCTCATCAGCACCTACATCGATCCCCGGCCTGCTTATTAGAGCGATGTGATATAATCTGCAGGTATTTCGTAGGTATTATAAGAAATGACACAGCTTTTTTATTCAAGTTTTATTGCTTTAAAGCTTGTAATGCAATATTTAAAATATGCCGATCACGTTTCTAAAACCAATATAATTCATAAATTATTGATTTCTTAAAATAATTTCAGAGACAGATCTGTTTCGCTGTCAGTCCGACGCAAAGTGAACTGAAGCGACGCTACCAACGGGTGTATAGTTTAATTCAAATTTTGTCAGTTAGGCAACCACCCTTTATAAATCAACAATCATTTGTTTATTATATTTTTACTTCTTTCTTATTTTAACTGTTATTTGTTATTTATATTCCTATTCTTATTTACCTCTTTTATCCCTTATTAATTATAATATATGTACATATTTATTTTAATCAGCCTCTACAATTTTATTACTTATTTAATATATCGACTGATGACGTCAAATAAAATTTCTTACTATTGACATCCATTAACTTCAGTATCAAGCTCTTTAAACTTTGGCGTTTTTAGTTTGGTACATTCTTCCTTGAACTTTATTGCAGTCACTGTAGTACAATTTCCAGTATTTGTGAGTATGGTGCAGTTTTTAATGTGGATTAGTTCTGATGTTCACTGCCACTTTATTTTGTTTCTCGGTTCATTTACTTTCTTTGCGTCAACGTAATGGCATTACAAAATAAAATCCACTATAATGGTATCTTTTTCTGGACGTTTCACTCTCTGAGAAATCGAAAAGGAGTTTCCAATGACTGCACTCCGCAGTTTCACAGATGTCAACACTTCGGACGAAGCTTTACATCGTACCGAAAACACACTAGCTCTTTTCGCAAGACTTAAAACTTAACGGATTCACTGATTTGCTTCGCAAGAACGCTCACTAAACATTTGAAGTTTCTACACAGTTCCAGAGCGTCCGAGAAAGCAAAACTTCTAGAAAGTTCTAGTTAGTTGCTGACAGCGCTTGTCGAATTTACGCTGGGCGAACACGCCGCTTGTCTATTTACGTTCCGACTGCCAAATGCCGATAACCTCGTATTATAACTAAACACAAGTTTGCATGCTGAGAAGGATCTTACCACGTATACAGGAAGCACAAAGTTTATTTCTTGAGAATATATATTTATACACAAAACGCAAATGTCAAATACAAGGATTTCTTTCTAAAATACTGCAAAATTTATGACGTAATTTGTCTGCATACATTAAAGTAACACTCTGGATTTACTCTGATTCTCCATACGAAAGAATTTATTAAAATAACTAACTTATTTAGATAATAATGTGAAAATCACACATTTAGACATTCATCTATTACATGCTCGATGCAAGGAATAGAGATGGCATATACGGGAAGATGGGAGCAATTATATGCTCTATAGAACTTAAAATTAAAGTAAAAAGTGACATAAACCGATCATAATACTTAATTGTCATAAGTAAAAGAAAACTTAATGTACAGTTGCATAGAAATCCAAATATATTAGTCACCCAGCGCTTAATTTAAAAAAATCTCAAACAGGTATACTCACGCCCTGCTTGAATTTAAATTGGGATACCACATTCAATTTTATCAAGGAGGTATAAAAAATAATTTTAAAAAGTGTATAAATGTATAAGTGTTAGTATTATAGAATATATCCTGTAAGCAGTAGAAGGTACTTTTTGATGGGCTCATACTTCTTGCAACAACCGGCAGCTGCATTCATAAAATACAGAAACATTGTAAAAAGTAGAAACAATCAACTATCTCTAGGATGGAATTTTTCTTTTAAGGATATTATTTTGCGCTATCACAGAAAAAAATTAAACTGAGAACAGCGTAAGGAAGTGGTTGACATCAACTAAAATTCTTCAACTCAAAATGTGAGTTAGGATTTAACACTTAAGGAAGATTCTGAAAAATATAATTATTAAGTTAATTAATTTTTGATGTGATTTAGACATAACTCTGGGCAGGATTTTAAACGGGTTAAAATATGGGTTCATAGTACCAATGAATTTTTAAAAAATTAGGTAAAGAGTGTAATAAACCAAGGACTCTTTTCTAATCAAATATTTCTTCGTAAATATTCATTTTTAGAAATCCTACCTATTTTTTATGTTAAAGTGAGGTATGCTACAGAAAGACGGAATACAAAATAAAGTATTTTTGTTTTATTATTCTTAGTAAAGAAACGGAGAATAACGATATTATTGTGCAAAATATAACCGTTTAGTTCAGGATCCGCGTTTGTTATTATAAAATGGGAAAAATAGAAAATTGTTATTTAATTGAAGCCTACTGATCACTGCACTGCAAATTTTCTTAGAGAACAAGAACTAGTTCCTTAGAAGCACATTTAAGAATTCTCTTGCTCCTCAACCCCCTGCGAAGAATAAAGCCGGATTCATCGTGAGATTGCAGTACCCAGCATGTGAATGTTGCCTTAGAGAAATAAAGGCGAACAAAGAGAAGAATTACAGGAGTTATTACCCGAGAAAGGGAGTCTATGACATATGCGCACGATTATTGGTGGATCGTGTAGGAATTTAATCTGCAAGTTGTGGATTCATTTCCCCCGTCTACCCGGATTCATTATTGAATGCCGTTGTAGAAAGTTACAGCAACTCACTTTGTTTCACTCCTAGCTGCAAAATTGCTTGCTGTTACTTTTCTTTTCTTCCTTGGGGAAAGCAATATTTTTCTTTTCATACCTATGCGAACATTAAGAGAATACACATTTCTCTCCTAAGTAAAACTTAAAATAGCGTTCAGACGATGATAAAGCAGATATGTCTATACGCATGGAATAGAAGGATATATGTGTCTATATTTAAGCTATCCACAACATATATTAACACTAATAAAGAATACTTACAACTCTTATGCAAGAGTTGGAATGGAATTTAGCAAATCCAGAGTTTAATTATGCTACATGACACAGCTGCATTGTCGAGTGTACGGCACAAACCTTTTTATAGATCACGAATTAAACAATTCTATTTTGCCTATAGAGGGCCAAAACCTGCTGCCCTTACCGTGGCTCACGAAAGAAACGGAGGGGACGGCCCAATATTGGTATGGGAGTGTAGGTGATATTAAAAGAGAGTGAAGGTGATGAAAGCAAGTTGAGGATAAGGCAATTTCTGGAATGATTGGCGGTGGAGACCGGAAAACTAAAAAAGAGAAAAATACCGTCCGGAAATTACTTCCTCAACTGAATTTGTTAGTATTGTAACGGGACCTCTGGAGCACCCTGTACCAGCTGCGAACGGAAGGCAGGGGGGAGGACCGCGTTAGCCACACCTTCTCCTCGTTTGTCTTGTAGTGGTGACAGGCTTGTGGTTAGGGGAAAACATGACTGGTCGCCTGTTTTTCTCTACACCTGTTTCTCGATCTTTCGTTTACTGGAACATTCTCCTGGTCACTAGAAACCGGCGATATTCCGATATAAAGAGGGTTACAGACAGACGGAGTTAGTCAGTCAGTTGTTGGTTTGAGTTGGTCAATCAGTTGGTTAGTGAGTGAGAAGACAGTCGCAGTTCTTGGTGTAAGAGTTAGTCAGTGACGTGTTAATGAACGAAAGGATTGTGCAACGGAAGACTGTACGAACTGTGTATGAGTATCGGAGTTTATGTAATCGCGAGTACAAGTGAAGTTGTAACGGACGAACGGGTAAATTGTAATTGTGTGCAGCAAGTAATTTTGTGTAATTGGCAAGTGTTAAACTGTAAGTCGGTGGAAATAAAGAACATTGTTGAGTGGTGAAACTGGACTTTTCATTTCACGAACCCACAAAGTCACAGTATGTATGTGCCTGCATGTGGGTACGTATAAAGAGGTGATCAACTAAAGAAAATGCAAAACATAAAAGCAGTATACATTTTTAATGATGAAAATAAAGTTTAAAGGTCTTCAGGATTATGCAAGCGTCCTAGTAACTCAGTACTCTGCTTATTGTTCTATTCAATCGGACAAAAACTTTCTTTTGTTTGGAAAAACTTAAGCTGACTATAATGTATTCTCTTAATGCATCCTATTTTCCGATGGTCACTGTATCGATAAGATACAGGGGAAGACTGGAAAATAAGATCAGATTGATAGATCATTTTACAAATTAATACATAAGTCATTCAAAAATTAGTGGCAGCACTGCCTGTGGCGCTATCAGCGGCAAATCTTGTAAGCTGATAACAATAAAAAATAAGAGTATATTATGTTTGTTAGTTGCGAGATTTGTTTTATTTCTTATTTACGTCCTCTAAAGTTAAGCCATATTGGACGGTGAATGAATTGGGTGAAATGTTGCTCAAATGAGTCCAGGGTCCATGGAGCTTAGAGTTACCCAGACCTGTGAGTTTGAAGACAAAAATTTTGTTTAATAAGATATTTTTATGAATTTTAATTGTAGGCTGTTATCTTTAGTGAACTAAAATGTTTAATAAATATAAACACAGATGCTTCATTAAAATTCAAGTTGCAAGACGTATCAAGCTCGACAATGCCATACAGAATTATTGGAAGCTTGTGGTAGACAGACTTTACCATATCGTACCATGGCTAGCTGGGCGAATGCATTTCGTAAAGGAAGGGAAGACGTTCAACTGCAGCCGACCTTTGTAACGTAGATGGCAGCCTATCTGCCTCACGTTCAAGATGTCTCGAGTTCAAATCTCGTTCAGAGTGAGTTGGTAACTCTAAGCTCTATGGACCCTGGGCTCATTTGAGCATCATTTCACCTATTCCATTCATCGTCCTATATGACTTAACGTTGGAGTACGCCAATTACAAAAGGATAAGTTCACCAAAAACGTGGAGCTGGCAGACCGCAATCAGTAAGTGCTGATATGCATGTGAATACTGATAGAGCACTAATGGAAGAACATCGTTGTCGGACTTGTATTGAAATAGCAAGGAAAGTTGGAGTTGCTCCTGCTACGATTTCCACATACTTAGAAGAAGTTAAAGACGAGGAAAATCTGCGCTTGATGGGTTCCACACAATCTTAGAGAGGAAACAATGTGGCAGAGGACGGAAACAGTGAGATTGCGCTTAGAACGCTATGAACATGAAGGTGAGTGTTTTATTCAACGTATCATAACAATAGATGAAACCTGAGTTCGATGCTACCAAGCAAAATGAATGAGACAATCAAATGAATGTCGGCACATTGATTCACCACGGCCAAAGATGTGTCTAGAAGTACAGGATCCACTTAAAGTCATCTTCATTGTTACTTATGATTTTGACGATGTTCTTATCACTCATTCAGTTCCTCAAGGAAATCGTGTGAATGTTGCATATTACAGTTACATTTTGGAACATCATTTACGACCAGCTGTGATACGTAAACGTCCAAATCTCCTGAATTCTCATTCAATTGTGTTACATGATGGTGCTCGCTCTCACACGTCTGCCCCTATTGTTCATTTACTTCGCAGATGGAACTGGGAAGTTCTGGAACATCCGCCATACTCCCCAGATATGAGCCCACGTGATTTTTAACTTTTTGTGAGAATGAAATTACCACTTAGAGGAGTTCACTTTGGAACCAGACAGGCAATTATAGCAGCAGTAGTGCAATCTGTTAGAATATTAGAACAACAAAACGCTGTGAATGGCATCCGTCGGCTCTCTCATTTGTTTAGGCGAGTTCTTCATGTTGGAGTACATTACTTCTAAGTAATACAATAATGTGACTGCTCCAGAATGTTTTATTTGTTGTTAATTCAAATGTATCCACTAATTATTGAATGACCTAAGTATTTGATTGTTCGGTGTCCGAGATAACGCGATGGTTTTCTCGCTGTAAAGTAACTGCCTTGCCATACAATAAGCCTCCACTGAGTTGCCTCGGAAGGAGACGTCTCCGTTCAGTCAATCAGCGTGACGAAGTCATACCTGGAATCATTAGAGATCTGTATGCATTAGGTCTTGTAGCCTCCCGGGGTTCCCTCACCTCATCCGTTCCTATTGAGAGTAGCATGTACAGAAGATCCACGATAAGTCGAGATTCGAGACGTTCCTCCATTCCCCTGGTCATAGTAACAGTGATAAAACGGATGAAGGTTTGTTACTTCTAACGTCCTTAACTGCAACGTCCTTACCTGCAGCGTGCTCGTCTTTCTTTCGCCCTGCTTGTATTCTTATACAATCTTATCGTTGGATATTACTAATTATCTTACTTAAACTTAACTAACATTTTACTGTCTTTATTACTCTCTCTTGGAGTTGTTTATTTCTATTTCTTCCCTTATATTTGGCATTTTAATTCTATTTATGGGAATGTGTATTACTTCAATTGGGGCGAAGCTGTAAATTGAGAGTCTCTATTAGACTTTTGATGCACTACTATCTACTCCTAGTTTGGAACAATACATTTAGACATATCAAACATCATTTTATATTCATTATTGCAACAGTAAATAAAGATCCACGTGTAAAGTAAATTTTAATTTCTGAAAGAAGTGGTTCCGCTAACGACATCAGTTATACTCTCTTTTCTTCGACTATGAAGCTGGCACATTGCACCACCTAATTCCATCTGATATACTGACAGAAGCTGTTCATCAGAGAATTTATTACAGCCCCTATGGTGGTTGGCACCTCTTCAGCAGAGATTTCATGTCAGACCGAGCAGAGACTTCTCTCCCTGACTTTCTAGAGCACTATCTTTCAACACGAAAGATGGTGAGGAAAATAAAAATGTTACAGTATTTGAAGGTGCAGTGCTGATGTTTGCTTAAATGTCTTATTGCCTTAGTATCGACCGACCAAAGTTCCTGACTCAGTTTGCTCAGAAAAATGTTTCTGCAATCTGCGGAAAGAAACAATTCATGCAGCTGACGAAAATGCGTTTGATTTCACGTTTTAGCTTCGATTCTTTAACACTAATTCATAGACACTGTTTGTACGTGTATGCGAACTATTTCTTGTGTGATGCCAATTCTTCGTTCTCCCCTTTTACTTCCTTATTTTCAAGACTTGTAACTATTGGTTTAAGGTTACTGTATTTATTGTATTTACAAATAATTTTTGGTTGATTAAAATTAGTTGTGGGAGACTTATCTTTATGTTTTATTAAACTGTTTCATTAGACTCAAAAGAAATGAGAAGAAATAATGTTTCATTAAATAGTGGAATAAAGTTATTTTAGCTGAACATTAATCTCTTTCCCACAACGTTTTAGTATTTAACATGCAGATACATTCGACATCCCTATGCAGTGTTTTGTTCTGGCTTTCTGCAATACAGGCTGCGTCTGAAAAACTTTGAGCCGTCATAGAAACTGTATTTCCCGTGCTACAAGTTTCAATTTCTGGGAGAAAGTAATAATATTGTTCTTCAATAGGTGGCAGCAGAACTGTCACTCTAGTTACTCTACCAGTTGGTTTCAAGAAAGATACTGTAAGATGGCATACCTTTGAGCTTTATTATCCTTCAGACTTTACGCTGGATTGATTCTTATGGAGCACAGTATAATTTGAACCTGATCACATTTGCATAATAAACTGCATTTAGTTTCAAATTGGATTTAAAGCTTTCCATTTCCAGCGACTGAACCTTGTAGAAGAAAACATAAATTTTGTATGACGGTTCAAAATGTGTATACATTTTTTTGACGGACCCTGTAAATCAGACACACATACACACGACAAACATACTTTCGTACTTTCAGACTCTAGGGAAGATAGAGAATAAACTTGACTGGAGAAAACGTCTCAGTTGGGAATCGAACCCAAAGCTCCTCACACTGAAAGCAGGGGCTCCACTGACTCAGCTAAGCAGGCATATGGTTCTTTGTACATTGTTAGATTGTTCTTTGCTTGTACATTTGATTTCATAAAATTAAATACGGTTTAGAATAACTCACAAAGAACAGTAACTGAATTGGAAAATATGAAACTAAATTTACAAATATTAGTACTCTCTAAATCAAATGTTCCTGTTGTTTAGTGCCTCACATAAGAATTAGAAGTTTTTATTTGCGTTCTTCTAATGGAATATTAGTGTATCTTTAAAGATTTAAAGCAGAGCGAGACGTAGATATAATCTATATTCTTTACAACCACACACACACACACACACACACACACACACACACACACACACACACACACACACACACACACACACACACACACAGAAAATTATAAATATATTGTCTAAGGTTTTTCGTGATTAGGGGCATAAGGTAATATTAAACCATTTTTGCACGATAGAATGAACTTCTTGAATTTTCAGCAAATAGCCTTAGATTGAATTTAGAATAATTTTGTATATAGGAAACTGTTAAAAATAGACAAATCCTGCCCGTCTCGGTAGCGTGGTGGTAGCATGTTTGCCTTATGTTCAAGAGGTCCCGAGTTCGAATCTCGGTCAGGTTGAGTTACCTGGATAGGGGTTTTCCGGGGTTTTCCATGATCCTCAAAGGCGAATGTTGGGTAATCTAAGCTCTATGGACCCTGGGCTCACTTGAGCATCATTTCACCCATTCCATTCATCGTCCGATATGAATTAACGTTGGAGGACACAAAGAAATAGACAAACCCTGCAATAGAATAGAGAATTAAAAAGAAAAGTTTTATTCGAACATTAACCGTTCTCAAATATATTGAATGATGCTAGTTTTTGTGTTTCATAGAAGTTGTCATTTAGCGAATAAGCTTGAATGTTTGCGATTGCTTCTTTATGGTATTTCTGTTCCATTGTGAAAGCTTATTGCTAACAAATAGCTGTTGTTATAATTGCCTCGCTACTTGGGCATATTTTGAGATTGAAAATAAGTGTTTCTTGTTTAAGATCATTACTAAAAAAGGTTAAGATAGGTGATGTAATATGCAATTTCAGAGTTTTTTTTTGAAAAACGTAGGCGATCTATAAGGAATAAAATCCTGTGAATATATCGCATTAGAACTTTTTTGTTGCTCCTTTAATGAAACCATTTTGTTATGATTCTTACACGAGCACATCATATCGTCATGATGGTGTGCATATGAAGAGCAGACTGTACATACCTCTATGAACAGATTACATGTAAAAGGTTTAAATGCATATTGCTCCAAAATCCGTGATACGGTGGAAAAATATGCATTTGGGAGGATTAAAATGAGACTACAGGCGAAATAAAAACAGGCCTGAGTCGGTCGAATATGGTAATAACACCAAATGTAATGTTCTGCTTAGCTGAGCAAACGCAGTTTGCAACATAAACATAGTGCGCTAATTGTTAAAATATATCCAAAGGGCCGTTCACAATCATGAATACTTGAGCTATAGCGATGGACAGGTAATGCATGACACATCAAAAGGGCAAACCACATCAGAACATGAATATTCATATAATGTTTATAATATTACAACCCTTTTATTTTCTGTACTCGATTAGGGTGATGCGATATTAAATGCAAGACAAAAATAGAGAACAAAATAGAACTATAAATGAATAATATTCATAGCCGCTTATCATATGTAATAACTATCGCATTTAGAATGCCATTATGCTGGTATAGGGTAGTACATTTAATTTATATCAATATCAGCACAGTCCAATCAGGAAAAATACGCTGTGGTTCGTCATATACCTTGTGGGAATCAATTTTCTTAGTGTATATGATGCTATTTCTTAGATTTAATTACGATGATTCTAAACGATACTGCCAACGCTAAGTGAAGGATGAAAAGTTGTCCATTTTTCAAACGGATAAAGATACTTGAGACCTCAGAGTTTGACAGCGCTTCGGATTGAATGGTATTTTGTCAAAAACTCCACCCATTTATCAACAAATAACACTGTAATTCCCAGGGTTTCAAAATGCCAAATTCCTGCTTTACAGGATCTTACTAGTGTCAACTACTGTCCACCCAACACAAGAAGGCAATGCAGAGAAATGTGTAATATCATCATTTTTTTCTCTCCGCATGCTTTTTATTCTCGCAGTCGGTATAGGTATGAAGCGGCTAGGTTCATGTAAAATACACAATGTTGTCACCTAACTCATGCTTGCGTAAATACCTATCACTGCGAGCATTAGATCTGGCAGTATACTCTCACATACACTCATTTCGTAGTAAAGGGATCCATTGACAGAACAGATAATTCAAGCAACTCCGGCTGTTCAGCCTCCGTTTACCTTCTTGTGGTGGGTAGACAGTACACCCAATTCTGTATTGTTCGTCTTTCATTCGTCGATAAATAACTATGTTGAGTTCCTTCTAAACGCGTATAGCCGTTTCTCGAATAAGTGATGCCCTTTGAGGCGGTAATCGGTGGAAATAAAGTATCCTACACCGAAAGACCGATTATGCTCCGGACTAGCGAATCTCGGTTGTCAGTACGGGTGAGCAGCTCCGTCCCAGGATCCGGCTTTTAAATGAAAATACACTTTGCTTACTTGACTTCTCCTAGCAGTTTATTTATATAACATTTAGATCACAGCTTGTTCCCCAACCCACTTGCTCGTTACAACGATGCCTTCCCCGGAAACGATCCACGATGAAGTGTCGCGCCTTACCTGGACTCTTAGCATACTTTCCGACCGCGCGCTCTCTGTCCACGCCCCTTTCCTATTTCATGACTAATCCGCCCGTATCACGTGATGCATAGCAACTTTGATTGGAGGTTTATTTTCCTCATATTTAATCTTACTGGTCTCTCACCCCCTCCTATATCTAGGCAAGTTCAGTTTTTTGTCCCACCGGGTTTTGAGCTTCGGGGACATGGGAAGAAATATTCGGAATTTTTCTCACATTCCTTAGGGGAGTCTTATCTCGCTCGTTTAGTTTATGTGGACACATTCTTTAGTTAATGTCGTTTTTCTTCCCACAACTGCTCATAGCCTTAGGTTTCCGTCTCATCTTTTAGTCATTGTTATTCTTTCACTACTCGGTGTTCGTCTCGCTAAATTGATTTAATCCTTTAATGCTTGGTGATGCATGACATTAGGCTATATTCAGCCTAAAAGTGTTTGAGTGCGCTGTATTTTGTTTTTATAATATTTCCTTTGTCAGTTAGACACACACAACTTTGAGTAAATCTGGTAAATATTATATTGCTTTTACACGCTGTAGTGTTTTTATTATAAAAAGCACAATCCAATCAAATAATACCCCGTCAACATCCACGCGAGCAATCACACCGATTATTTTACGTGGACCCTCCCCGTCCTTTGCCACAGGCACATTTGTCAGCAGTTGCCGAGATTCCAACTCACGACCTTTGGCTTGGAATGGATGGCCAGTCCATTGCCTGTCACATTAACCACTATGGCTATTCGAATCAATTGCGTTGAGACACCGCAGGAAGCGGTATGAGAACCGGTTTAGAAAGTACAGCAAGAGCGACATAAGTAGCAAAATATTTTAGTTATTAAATAGTTAATATTTTATAGGTCAAAACTGGATTCCTTTGTTCATTTTGTTATTCTAAGTTGAGGATTAATTTTGAGCACAATGGTGCTGAAGTTTTAATGTGCTCTTGTTTTGATTCATGACATTTTAATTCTGCCTGTCTGTCGTTAGGTCTTTTTTAAATAAGTTAAGAATGTTTAATGTGTTTATTGTGTCAGTTTTAATTTTGGCCAATTCTATTCATGGCATGTACGTTTAATGGAAATTCTGAGCATATCTTTCGAGAGATAATATATTGGGGCAGATATAAATAAATATTATTCGTAGCAGCTTATCGTGTTAGCTTGGTTGTGTGTAAAGAATCAATGTTTTGAGCTCGGGGACTTCACAACAGATATTTCTGAAAATGGACATGAATTGTTACTTCGAATGACCGTTATTTTGAATGGTTCCCGGATGCAAATGTTCAAAAATAGCCTTAGAACTTATACAGTGACAAAGGATAATGCGCTAACTGCATTCTAAATAGTTTTATAGCTGACTATTCAGAAGGGAACGTTTGCCATAAAGGCTACGTGCGTTGCGGTGTAACAATTGTGGTAGCAGATCTGCAACATCCTACCATCAGATTCCAGTAGACGCAACATTAGTAGAAATCGTTCAGCGAAATAATATTCAATTATAGTGTTAGAATTCCTACAGTATAAATGCAGTCACCCGAGAGTTGAGTGAGCAGAAATGTAATATGAACATTTTGATGTAGTGAGGCAATTTATTATATAAATTGATACCTCGATACTCACGTTATTTTCATGGTATCGACTTATAACGAAGATACATCGAAACATTCGCTGGCTACTTTTTCGATACTGATATTGTGCAATTTTTATTTTAATTCTAAATCACTATTATTGCCGCAAGTACAATCTTTCAAAAAACATGTACCTAATCAGAGCAAAACGTGAACCAATCAGAAGGTGACAAACTTATGGAACTCTCTCTTCGAGTCTGTTGGTGACAATTACAACATGTACAAGCACCGATTGAGCTTCAAATTCCTGTTCTCCCTTCCCACGTATTCCTAAAAATCGATCTGTTCACAAACTTTAAATTTATTTTAGATGTCACCTACTGCAAAGTCTGGGAAATTGCCAGAAATGTGGCTTGTACAGTAACATTATATACAAAAATAGTTGTGTGCCAGATTCACTGTCACGACGGCGACAATCGGCGCTTGTGCCTGTTGTAGCTCCAGCAACAGACTGAGACTTTCGACGAGAGAGTACCATAATAGCCCAGTCAATAATGGTTCTGTGTCGGAACTCTTTTTGGTAAAGCTGATTTCTTCATGGGGGACAGACTTTGATGAGAGGATTATTTTCTGAAAAGTCCCCGAAAATTCCAATGGAGCTTCCCCCCCCAACCCCGTTTAAGTTTAAAAATGTAGAGTTTTACGCAATCGCATACAACTTTTTAACCAAAAGTTTGTTAAGGTTATATTACTTACAGTTTTATTCCCTGATAAATATTCTACAACTTTTATAATAATATAATTTGTGATAAGTGCAGAAGCTTTTCCGTAAATTAACGTAATGTAAAAAACAATATTTTTAGCCACTTATCTACGTATTCGCGAAACCTTATTTTTATTCTCGCCAAATGAAAAAAAAAAATGCTTCAAATAAAAGTTGTAGCACATATATTCCTGAGTACATCTGTATATAAACATATACAGTTATGTGTATTACTCTACTAGTAACTTAGAAAACAGTAGCTAGGTTTTGAGCGCGTGAGGGCCCGGGAGTCGCCGAGCGTAGGCGATAAGCGCCTTATCTTCATACACCTATTCAGTTAGTTAATTCTGTAATTATAACATCTATTTTTAACACTTATAATCGTACTAGCCTATAGTATGTCCACCTTTATTTTGTAATTTAGTGAATACTTGTGTATAATCTAAATAACGTTAGAGTGATATGGTAAGTAAAAGTTGTTTTCTGATTGTAACATTATAGAAATAAGGATTTTAATTTTATTCATAATTAATGATTGTACACATTTGTATCCCAGTTTTGGCTCGGGGGATTTAAACTAGCCCTGTTATATCAGGCCATTCCATTATCCACCATCTATGGACCCACCGTGTCCCGGACTGGCTAAACCGGCAGCTGCTTTAAATTACGAACTACTAACTTGTGTTTTAAAACAGCATCACGGACCTCCCACCCCCCACAAATATTATATACACTGACTTCATATTTACAAGTCATGATTAATGTAACTCATAAGAGTAATTTTATGTTTAGAAGCATGTCCCCTTGATAATGGTTACAAATTAATCTGTATGAAGAAATTCAACACCTTCTTTGGAATACATGTGTGAATTTAGGCAGGATAAGCCACCACAGTGTTCACACATTGCAGTGCAACTCAAGTTCACTTTTATACATCCACAGTATTGTCCGCATCCCTGTTTAAATGAACACGAGACTAAGTGCAGCAGTTCGATTCGAGCAAATAGCTTCGAGGTAGGAATTGGTTTCAATGTTTTTTTGGTTCCTCTCATTTCTTTCACTTTTTCAATTTTCCAACCCCAGTTTGTAACATCAAGAGTATTCCTTAACCATTTTTCAACTTACACAAATACTCTCAGCGAATGTTCACGACATGTCTCAGACGTTGGAGGTAATTTTGCTAGATCAAAATTTGATCGACGAGAACTTTTCTTTGTTACTGTCAAGAACTTGTAGTAACGGGCTTCATTCAGATTTAAGTATTTCTCTAACACATAAAAACAGAAAACAAATTTCTCACCAGCAATCAAAAAGTCCTCTTTTGTTGTAGAATCATCCAAAAACATCCTCGCTGTGTTTTGCATATCAGGTTTTGATCCGAGCAATTCTATTGCTTTTAATTTACCTATTCCATACATGCTGGATGTGGTATCACATCCGGTCATAGCCTGACGAAACAGAAGTAACGGACGTTGATCTTCAAACTTTTCTATTAGAATGGCGATTCTGTAGTACACTGTTAATGGAACTGCACCCCCTATCTCTTTACAGAAATACATACAAGTACTTTCAGGAGCCATGCCGTAAGTAACACCATTAAGTTGGTATCAGTTCCAACGACAAATACCTTACAATCAGTTCTCTGCTGTTGAATTTCTGTCATAACAATCTGCACATCAGCATCATCTTCCGCTGTAACAGCTTGTAGTCCTCATTTTCTGAATTCAGATGTATGGAAGTGGTGGGATGTACTTGAAATATATGCAAAAAGTACATGAAATATAGGGGCTGATAAAGTTTTTCCTACATTATCAACTATCCCTGACACATTAGATCAAACGAACGCTGTTAAATGCATTAGAATTATTTTTGGAAATTGTAGCAGCTTTATTTTTCCTCTTACACACAGGCGCGGCCGGCTCACGCTGCCCGCCGACTCTCGGGCGCTCACGCGCTCAAAACCTAGCTACTGTTTTCTATGTTACTAGTAGAGTAATGCACATAACTGTATATGTTTACATTCCGATATACTCAGGAATACATTTACTACAACTTTTATTCGAAGCACTTTTTTCATTTGGGTGACGAATAAAAATATGGTTTTGCAGAAACGCAGATAGGTGACTAAAAATATTGTTTTTACATTTCGTTAATTTACGGGAAAACTGCTGCACTATCATAAATTATGTTATTATAAAAGTTGTAGAATATTTATCAGGGAATAAAACTGTAAGTAACATAACCTTAACAGACTTTTGGTTAAAGAGTTGTATGTGATTGCGTAAAAGTCTACATCTTAAATTTAAAGGGGGGTAGGGGGGAAGCTCGATTGGAATTTTCGGGGACTTTTGAAGCAATGTCTCTCTAATAGTGATCTACTACTGGGAGAAAATTCAGTAAATTCACTGTTTTTTGCCCTTTATTGACTGGGCTAATAAGTACTCTGCGCCGAAGGAACGACTGTTGTATTCTATCCAAAATTCCTTTTGTGTGTCAAATAACTTCACATGCCACTACTATTCGGACAGTTAGGTCATCTTCTGAGGTAATAGGTGTTTATACACCAGAGCCTTGAGGTCACCCCAGAAAAAGAAATCAATTGGTTTGAGGATGGGAGAGTGTGCTGGCCAAGTTACCGTTGGACTCCCCCCTTCCAACGGGCAGCATAGAGATAGTTTAAATCACAATAGTGTTACTGTACTGGTCAATCAGCTTCATGTTCTTGGTTACGAATCAAGCTATTTCTTTCAGTTAGGATTTACGACTTAAAACACGAAGAAAAATATTTACATGAGAGGAACCGAACCAATGAAGTTTAGAACATCAGTTTTCGGCTTTACGGTTTGTTCCACCAGAGCACTTACAGAAATCTCACTGAAGTAGGCTACATATGCAAAAAGGCGTTAATTACTGATCAGTGTGGCACTGGCAGGTAATTAGTTCGAGATTTGAGTGATCTTTGAGGCATTTAATCTTGAGAATGCCGATAACGTGCTACTGAGTGTCCATATTTCCATACTCGGAAAGCAGTTTTAAGGACATTCTATTCCAATAATTTCACACACATTGTTTAAAACCAACTTATCAGCATCTGATCCCAATTAGATTTAATACTTACGTAATGCTTAGCCGCAGACCATGCATCGCCTACTTGCTTATATTAGTCAGGTCTACAATCGCTGAAATTATCTCGTTGCATTGTTTGCAAGTTTTCTATGTAAGACTAGGCTAATAATCGAATCATGCCATTATAGTTGTAAATTGATTACCATTATTACGTATTTGCAGATACTGTTTTGTTCATTAATGGCAGGAATACTAGGGCGAACTGTGCAACAGACATCAGTAATCACGGTATTCACTAAACTATGCATAGCTAGTGAAAAATTGCTAATTGTAAGTATTCAATACACGTACAGGTAGACCTCAAACTAAGTGCAATCGGTGTGCGCATGTGCGAGGAGAGCCTTCTCCCCTTCTAGCCATCCAAGCAACACGTGCCCGCCCCACCCCTCCCTTCTTGTATACGACAGAGCACAAATACACCAAACGCGTGTATTTTAATGTTGTTTTGATTTTGAAAATTCTTCTTCTTCTTCTTCTTCTTCTTCTTCTTCTTCTTCTTCTTCTTCTTCTTCTTCTTCTTCTTCTTCTTCTTCTTCTCTTCTTCTTCTTCTTCTTCTTCTTCTTCTTCTTCTTCTTCTTCTTCTTCTTCTTCTTCTTCTTCTTCTTCTTCTTCTTCTTCTTCGTCTTCTTCTTCTTCTTCTTCTTCTTCTTCTTCTTCTTCTTCTTCTTCTTCTTCTTCTTCTTCTTCTTCTTCTTCTTCTTCTTCTTCTTCTTCTTCTTCTTCTTCTTCTTCTTCTTCTTCTTCTTCTTTCTTCTCTTCTTCTTCTTCTTCTTCTTCTTCTTCTTCTTCTTCTTCTTCTTCTTCTTCTTCTTCCTTCTTCTTCTTCTTCTTCTTCTTCTTCTTCTTCTTCTTCTTCTTCTTCTTCTTCTTCTTCTCTTCTTCTTCTTCTCTTCTTTTCTTCTTCTTCTTCTTCTTCTTCTTCTCTTCTTCTTCTTCTTCTTCTTCTTCTTCTTCTTCTTCTTCTTCTTCTTCTTTTCTTCTTCTTCTTCTTCTTCTTCTTCTTCTTCTTCTTCTTCTTCTTCTTCTTCTTCTTCTTCTTCTTCTTCTTCTTCTTCTTCTTCTTCTTCTTCTTCTTCTTCTTCTTCTTCCTTCTTCTTCTTCTTCTCTTCTTCTCTTCTTCTTCTTCTTCCTTCTTCTTCTTCTTCTTCTTCTTCTTCTTCTTCTTCTTCTTCTTCTTCTTCTTCTTCTTCTTCTTCTTCTTCTTCTTCTTCTTCTTCTTCTTCTTCTTCTTCTTCTTCTTCTTCTTCTTCTTCTTCTTCTTCTTCTTCTTCTTCTTCTTCTTCTTCTTCTTCTTCTTCTTCTTCTTCTTCTTCTTTCCTTCTTCTTCTTCTTCTTCTTCTTCTTCTTCTTCTTCTTCTTCTTCTTCTTCTTCTTTCTTCTTCTTCTTCTTCTTCTTCTTCTTCTTTCTTCTTCTCTTCTTCTTCTTCTTCTCTTCTTCTCTTCTTCTTCCTCTTCTCTTCTCTTCCTCTTCTCTTCTTCTTCCTCTTCCTCTTCTTCTCTTCCTCTTCCTCTTCTTCTTCTTCTTCTTCTTCTTCTTCTTCTTCTTCTTCTTCTTCTTCTTCTTCTTCTTCTTCTTCTTCTTCTTCTTCTTCTTCTTCTTCTTCTTCTTCTTCTTCTTCTTCTTCTCTTCTTCTTCTTCTTCCTTCTTCTTCTTCTTCTCTCTTCTTCTTCTTCTTCTTCTTCTTCTTCTTCTTCTTCTTCTTCTTCTTCTTCTTCTTCTTCTTCTTCTTCTTCTTCTTCTTCTTCTTCTTCTTCTTCTTCTTCTTCTTCTCTTCTTCTTCTTCTTCTTCTTCTCTCTTCTTCTTCTTCTTCTTCTTCTTCTTCTTCTTCTTCTTCTTCTTCTTCTTCTTCTTCTTCTTCTTCTTCTTCTTCTTCCTTCTTCTTCTTCTCTTCTTCTCTTTCTTCTTCTTCTTCTTCTTCTTCTTCTTCTTCTTCTTCTTCTTCTTCTTCTTCTTCTTCTTCTTCTTCTTCTTCTTCTTCTTCTTCTTCCTTCTTCTTCTTCTTCTTCTTCTTCTTCTTCTTCTTCTTCTTCTTTCTTCTTCTTCTTCTTCTTCTTCTTCTTCTTCTTCTTCTTCTTCTTCTTCTTCTTCTTCTTCTTCTTCTTCTTCTTCTTCTTCTTCTTCTTCTTCTTCTTCTTCTTCTTCTTCTTCTTCTTCTTCTTCTTCTTCTTCTTCTTCTTCTTCTTCTTCTTCTTCTTCTCTTCTTCTTCTTCTTCTTCTTCTTCTTCTTCTTCTTCTTCTTCTTGACTCCATGGTTTGGGCATATCGCCCGTTCCGGCTTCATAGATCTTTCCAGCGTTTCCTGGGTGGTCCTCTGCCTCTTCTTCCTTTTGGATTATAGTTTAATACTGCATTTGGATATCTTCCATCCTCCATTCTTAATATATGTTCATACCATTGTTGCCTTCGTTCTGATATTTTAGTCATGGATTGGTTCGATTCCTAATGCCTTTCTAATATCCTCATTTCTTATTTTGTCCAATATTGAAACCTTTAACACTTCTTAAAAACTCATTTCTGCAGTCTCTATTTTATTTAAATCCTTTAGTGTTGGCACCCAGGTTTCACTTCCATATAGTAAAGTCGGAATAGATTTACCTTGTAGGTACATTTTCATTTTTGTATCCTTTCTCACTCTGTTTTTAAAAGTTATTTGGATTGCCCCACATATTGCTCGGAATTTGTTTACTTTTTCTTCTATATCAACATTGTTTCTAAAACTTATGTTACATCCTAAATATTTAAAACTCGACATTTGTTCTAAAATCCTATTTCCTAAAACAATTTTTTGATCTTACATTAAAATTTCCTTTAAAAGCCATATTTTGTTTTGTTTTTTTCCTTGATATTTTAAAATCATACTTTTGTACTATATTATTTAGAATATGCATTGATTTTTGCAGTTGATTTTCATTCCGATGAATCAATATTTGGTCATCCGCAAACAGCAGGGTATTAATATAAATATTTTCTTTATTTTGATTCCTGAGTCTACTAAAATCTTCCATTCATTTAAAATATCTAAAAAGAGTAGGAGATAGGCTACTTCCTTGTCTTAGTCCAGTATTGGTAGAAATTTGTTCTGTTAACCTATTCCCAGTATCAATTATTATAGTCGTATTTGTGTATATGCCTTTTATTGCATTAATAATATATGATGGGTAACCCTTACTTTCTAATATTTGCCACAGTTTTGATATATTTACTATATCAAAAGCACTTTCCAGGTCAATGAATGCAATATGTGTTTGCATTTTTTTCCCCCTTCGTTGTTCAATTATTTGATTAAGGACAAATACGTTATCTGTACAGGATGGTCTTTGCGGAATCTACTTTGCTCTTCTCCTATAAGGCATTATTTAATAGTTTTCAGTCTATTATTTATTATTTTAGTACATATTTTGTAACTTGGGTTCATTAAACTTATCCCTCTATAATTTCCAAAGTTTTTGCGATCTCCTTTTTTGAATATATTTTTGATTAGTGCTATTGACCATGATTCAGGTATTTTACATTTTTGCCTACAATTATTAATTAAATGTAGTATTCTTAATTTGCACATTATTCCACTGTATTTTATAAGTTCTCCATTCATTCCATCTATTCCTGGTGTCTTTCGATGTTTAATAGTGTTCAATACATCGTCTAATTCTGCAAGGGTTATTGGATCTACTTCTTGTTGCTTTGCTTCCTCTTTTGAGATGTTTTCTTGTAAATTATTTTCTGCATTACTAAAATACAGGTTAGTGTAGTGCTCTATCCATTTATCTTCAGATATTATATTTAATCTTGCTACTTCTTTTTCATTTTTATTTAAATGCGTAATTAGCTTATATCCTATTGTTTGTCTCCCATGTATGTCATGCTCTACCTCATTAATAAATTTGTTCCCTGATTCTTCATGTGCTTGTCTTGTCATTCTTTTAGCTTCTTTTCTTTTTTCCTTGTATATCTCATATGCTTGATTTATTTTCATCTGTAAATATATTCTATAGGCTTGATTCTTATTTTGTATTGCGTTCTTAATTTTCAAGTTAACAGTAAATAATTGCCACCGACATGACCTCACAATCGATCAACAAATAGGTAGAATCATATTGGTTTTAAACCCTGAGGAACTAAGCGGTGATTCGGCATAAAGTGCAAAGAGTGAATGTAACAGTGAATGCAAAATCGACTGAAAGAGATAAGCAGTGCAGCCCGCGCGATGGAGGAGAAGCAACCTGAAATGACAGTAGAGGGGGAAAGCTAGAGTCGGTAGGCCACGCCTCCAACTGCAATTTGTTTGCAGTCTAGTTATAGTATTGCTAGTGCAATGCTGAAAATGTTAATGAAAAATATACGTGTGTTTTGTAAGTGTGTATACTATAATATATTTTGTATGGTATAATACTTAATAAATTATAAATTATAATACATTTCGTGCACCAGCCTGTACGTTAGCTACTTAATTTCAGTTCCATAATTGAGAATGGAATGCCGCCGTAAATATCTGTTGGCGAAACCAGAGCGGACATACATCCAGCGCATGCCTTTAGGCAAACTGGAAACAATAGACTTACGGCCACCTGGCATCGTTCACGGACAGCCTCTCCTGAACAATCACTGCTGGCTTCAACTTGTTAACCTGGACGTAACGGATGGCGTGAAAGAGGTCAGAGCAGGCTCAAGCAGAATTAGCCCGAAATAACTGCATTCACTTCATGTCAGGCCAGCTTACTGCCCTACTACTCGAATATTTATTGACTTCGTGAGTGTAAGAGAGAATGTCTTTGCAAATTTAAAAGATTAAATGCATTCAACATTTTATCACGGTGTGGAACTAAATACGCAGAATAATATTGATCTGAACTGGTCCCAAACACTATCATTTTTCTCCATTGTTGTCGTAATCATTTGCATAACCAACGAACTAAATTTATGCAATTAAAGATTTTTAAATTTATTTATTTTTCTTGTTTTTGTTAAAAATATAAACAGTTAGAAACGTTTTCCAGAATTACTGTATCACTCACCTATACTAAATATTTAGATGGAGGTATGGTTACATTATAATAAAAAAATGGGTATTAAAATTTCAGTGTTTACATATCATAAAGCCTCCCTTATTACTTTCATTTTGTTTCTACTAAACGTTGCTCCTGTTCAAAAGTCTTTGTTTGGCTGCCTCTCTGATGATTGCCAAAATTCTAATGAAGAGCAGCATCTTTCAAAAATCCCCCCCGAAATTGCACCCTTAAAGCTGCAATTACTTTTTATTTTCTCAAAAGAAGCCAAACTATATTGACTGAGAAATCAGTTTAAAAATAACATATATATTGAATTTTCTATGAACATCCTACAAATTGCTTTAAATTTTGGTGAAATGTTTATAATTTCGTAAAACTAACGCAATGAACTGGATAATATGATAGTGCTACGAATTATATATTAAAATATGCAATTTTTATTAAATATTTAGACGTTTTCGAATTATTCTGTGCATATGTTTATATATAGCCACTGCGTCATCATATAGAATATACTTGAAAGTTTCACATTTTCTGCATTTTGTTCCGTTTCCTTCTCTGGAGCCATTTATTATGGTTTAGATGTAAACATGTTGTAAAAAATCTAAGCATCAGTTCCTGCTAAATAGTCTTAATT
The DNA here is from genome assembly GCA_030765055.1 of Mantis religiosa. Lineage (NCBI taxonomy): Eukaryota > Metazoa > Arthropoda > Insecta > Mantodea > Mantidae > Mantis > Mantis religiosa. The sequence goes on from CM060951.1 coordinate 94,855,000, forward strand.
TAACTCTCAGATACTTAACGAAGCGTAAACCTTGCATATGAGACCCTACTATACACACTCAGACCAAAATGCAACTGATCCGTATAATCAAATCACAATCAGCTCCTTATGTAAATACGAATATAAACCGAATGTTTCAGAAAACTCACCTGCCTAATCGAATCTTCGGGAACAGGGCAGCTGCATACAGAGGATTCCGTACGCAGTAGTAGCAATGGTGGTGATTTTTTTTTTTATCTTACGTCCTCCAACGTAAAGTCATATCTGACGGAAAATGAAATAGGTGAAATGATGCTCAAATGAGTCCAGGGTCCATGGAGTTTATAACTATCTGAAATTCGTCTGTAAGGATAAGGGAAAACCCCAGAGAAAACCTTATCCAGGTAACTCACCCTAACCGAGATTCGAACTCGGGACCTCTTGAACGTGAGGCAGACATGCTACAATTTACGCTACCGAGGCGGGCGGCGGCAATGGCGGTGGTGGTAGTAGCGGTAGTATTATATAAATCTAAGCAGCAGGTGATAAAGAAAGTCATGTGAACGTAATAAATCATATTTTTGTATTTATAGTAAACACATGAACATATTCTATAAAATTGGATAGGTAAACCTTGAACAATTTAAGGGAACGTCAAACTTCAGTACACGGAAAATAGAATATTCAAGTATAAATTAAATCTATTAGGAGCTGGGATACTAATCGAGCTTCTAATTTTATAAATTATAAGTTTATTGAACAATTGATTTAACATTTAGCCAGATAAACTTTCAAATCAAATATCCTTGAACAGTTTTTAAGGGAAAGCGACAACCTTTTAAGTAATCTTTGGAGAGTACATTTTTGAAGCTTCCAAAGTGTTGTAGCCAATTTGGAAATATAACTATAAGACATATAACTTACAATCCTATTACATTACTGCTAATAAAAATAACTACTTTGGAAAATCAACTGGAAAGCATAAAAGTCTTGCTTTCAGGTTTTTTAATAGATAAAATAATTCGCAATACATTTATGTTACCATAAATTTTCAACATTAGCTGTTATTATCTATATTGTAATGTATAATTCTTATTTTTATTATAGATATGAACAATTTCTATTAAAATATTTCAGAAATGCACTAAATATGTAGGCATCTTAACTAAAAATACTGAAATTATTCTCAAATATAAATTCCAAAATCATAACATTTCTTATATATATATATATATATATATATATATATATATATATATATTAAATGAAAAAGAAGGTTAAGTTATTATAAAGATACATGACTCCTAATAATAACAAATGCTAAATAAAATAAACGCCCGCCTTAGTAGCGTGATGGTAGCATGTCTGCCTCACGTTCAAGAGGTCACGAGTTCGAATCTCGGTCAGGGTGAGTTACTTGGATAAGGTTTTTCCGGGGTTTTCCCTTATCCTGTAAGACGAATGTCGGGTAACTCTAAGCTCCATGGACCCCGGACTCATTTGAGCATCTTTTCATCCATTCCATTCATCGTCCGATATGACTTAACGTTGTAGGACGTAAATTAAACAAAAAGTAAAAAAAGAAATAAACAAACCAGAGGAACATAAAACATGAGCTATTACACTGGGCAACAATGAAAATTTTTCGGTCTTAAAAATAGTGTATTTACATTATTTCCATCTTCTGAATTTAGAAATAACCATAAAAATGATAGATTAGCTCTTGTTTTGAAGATAAAGTAACATTTCATATTTTCGAGTGAATATTTTAAATTTGGGGGAATTTTTTGGGAGTTGGTACACCTGTCAAATAACAAAACACAATCAGAGAGAAATTTTGGAAATTAAGTGATGCAAAAGTTAAGGAAGGCAGTTTTGTCGGACCACAAATAAGAAGTTGTAAAGGATCCTGCATTTGACCAAATTTTGGAGGAGAAAGAAAAGGAAGCCTGGGAAGCCTACAGGAGTATTGTTCATGGATTTTTAGGCAACAAAAGGGATAACAGCTACAAGCATTTGATGACAGTGCTCCTGAAAAAATACCATAACCTTGGATGCAACATGTCCCTTAAGATCCATTTTCTCCACTCCCACCTAGACTTTTTCCCTCCTAGTTGTGGAGCTGTTAGTGCTGAACATGGAGAGAGATTCCATCAGGACATTTCTGTTATGGATCAAAGATATCAGGGCCGTTGGAATTAAGTAATGCTTGCGGATTACAGTTGGTATTTGTATAGGGATTCTGCGGAACCCCATCACAAGAGACAAGCTAAAAGACGACGAAGTCAACGGGCCAGCACATGATTCTCTTCAGACACGACTATCTGCGAAGTATTTTTCCAGCAATTTAGAACTCTTAGCATGTAATTACCAGTTAAAAAAATCAAATGCACTTTCATTGTTAGCATGTGTGTAATTAAAATGTATCCTTTTCTCTCAATCGGTTAATATGTAATACTTCCACCTTGTGTATATCATAGAAACTAGAGCTAATACAAATTTTTCATTGTAATATTTGTTTTTCTCAACCCGAAATTAGTAGGAATTGCCTAATGAAGTGCTCGAAACATTCAAAAATTGTTTTTTGTTACCCAGTGTTATTAATACAAAATTTATGCAAAATCTCCACACATTAAAATAATTAGAAACACCTTGGATTGAAATACGCTACGGAGGGAATTCGGCATCAAAGCCCGTAGTTTATTGTATCTAAGTCCGTTTACATGGATAAAGGTTGAGGCGAGAGGAGACTGAGGATGGCCGCCCAAGGTGTCAGGGTATAACTAGAAAACGAAGCCAGCTAGAAATCAAATGTTAACTTAACATTTTTTTACGAACACATAGAGTAAGCACGTCAGTCTAATGTTCCTTTAAGTTTCTGTTGCACGCACCAATTTGTGTTGCGCGAAGTTTAAGACACACACAGAACCTTTCAGTTTTACACTGCTCTGCTTGCCGACTCTGACACAACTACTCTGGTCAAGTCACAACTACTTGCAGATCGATTCAACTATTCTGCTTTAGTGACTCGTGTGGCTGGCTTTTACATATTATTTTATACCCTGCATGTCATGACAAGAAGGTTTTGGGAGTCAAATGTTCTAGCTCCACCGAAATCGAACGGAATGGAACACATACTTCACGTTAAGAATGTGGCTCGTATTTCCTATTTCGTGACGTCAGCTAGTGGATATAAAAATTGTTATTATTAAAAACGCTGATATCCAGCTGATGTTAAACTTTATATTATGTTGCAGACACTTGTTCGATTCATATTTCGTTATGCGCACTACACAGAAGGGTGAAGCGATAGTGGAAACTTTGATTTAGGCTTTGGAACTCTGCTTGTAATCGAGAGAAAAAGAATGACGAGCTATCACTTAAAATAGTATAAAATATTTGAAAATGCAGACGAAAACAACGAATATCGCAGAAAATATAAATAATACAAACATTAATTTGATATAAATTGACAATTGAAGTGTTTTGTAGTTTTGCGTAATTTTTATCTGCTTCTTATGATTTACCTGTTGTTGAAACCCAAGGAGGCCCGGGTTCGACCACAAGCGACCGCATGTGAGATTTGTGTTGGACAACACGTGACGGGTTTTCTCCGGGATTTCTGGTTTCCCCCCACCATCTCATTTCACAGGTGCTCCATCTTAATTTCATTTATTCATAAGTGTCACCGCCTCCGGTGCCGCATTTAGTAAATGCGGGCGTTAAACCCTACACATTCATTCGCATCCCTGCTGATCAAACTTGTGCGGAATTAAATTTCTACGAAAATATTTCGCAGTTTAATAGAAAATGATTAAATAGAAGTCTTAATCAACGCGTTTGAGTCAAAAAATCGCAGAAAAGTTTTAGTTAAATTAGTTACAGCAGTATTTTAAGGAGACCATACTCAGCGTATTTTCGCCCATGCAATGAGTACTTTTAAATATGTTCCGTATTAAGGGTGTTTGATAGGTTTCATCCTTTTAGGTGTGCCTTCAGGCTTGTATTGTATGCTAGTGCTGGACAGATGGTGCAGGTGCTTGCGCCATGTCAATGCTGTTCTCCACCTTAGGGTGGCATTGTGGTCGCTGTCCTCACGAGAGAGCGGAACGTCTATAGAGACGCTGACCCATGCTGTTGGTGCCTGCGCGATGGACCATGGCTCCGGGATGAGGACATTCAGCAGCTGTTGGGGATTTCAATGCGTCTCTGTAGATGTGGCCTTCTGTGGTTCCCACACTTCATTCTTTCCTCCTGGAGGGAGGTTAGTCGCAACAGATCTTGGCAGGTCGCAATGGCGTGGTGTCACCCTCAGTTTCTACTCTTTATCTCCATTTTTGACGTGCTGTAACCTTTGAGGTAATCTGATGCTGAGTTAAATACCGAAATCAAACACACATATACATGCACTCTTTTTAGGAGACAGGTTCATGTACTTGAAAGCATAGATAACACATTAAAGAACTTTCTCTTAGTTCTAGTGGGGGGGGGGGGGGAGAGAAGACTGCATATTGTGACTTTGTGTGTTCGTAGAATTAAAAGTCCAATTTTCAGAAATACAAAATGTTCTTTATTTCCGTAGAAATACACTGTTCAATTCTCACGTAACAACATTACATCACATACACAACAAAATCTACCAAGGTCGATGACCGCAACAGCGTCTGAGTACACCTGTTTAGAACATCAACTCTCGTTACAACATCTGTTCACGACTCTGCTCTGATTTTTTCTCCTCTGGCGTGTCACAATCTCTTATATATACCTCCATTGATAATTTATAGACTTTTCTAAAACAAACCAGAAACCGAATAATCTCTATCAATCAAGAAGTCACTAGAAATTTCCATTTACCTCACTCATCGGTGAGGTAATACCATATATATGGTATTTTTTCCAATATACTTGTTTTAATTTAGATTTAAAGTCACTCACCTCAACATAATAATTTAAGAAAGACAGCTTTGATTAAATATGAAGATTGTCCATATAAGTGTAACCTATAAGTAACGAAACTCCCTCGCAACCAAACTTCGAAATATCAGATTTGGTAGATGTACGGTTGGTGTGTCAAATAATAATTATCGAAATGACGTAACATTTACAGTGTCTATTTTAAGTGCCTCGCCATTTTTAATTGCATATAAATGAGGAGCACTTTTTATAGTTCAAAAAGTTATTATTCTTATATCGTGGGTCATTTTTTTATTTTTCCAATCGATTTAGGTATATTGAATATTGTTAATGTGTACACTTTCTTTTCTAACGCTCTGTGATCAAGGAGTCGCACCTAGCTATTTCCAAACAAAACATTTAAAGAAAATAGTACACCTACGTACATATTTCAAGTGTAAAGATACCTTTTATTTAGATTTCCATAAATCCATTTTCTTGCATAGGTTAACTTCGTGGATATCTATTATTCAATAATTTCCTATGTGTGACTTTTCTTATTAGACATATGCGTTATGCGTATAAGTACCAACCTTGGGAGACACAAATTTTCCACTAATGGACGCCTGAACCAACTGAGTCCGGGGGGAAAAGCTGAACGGGTTACCTTAGTAATTGAGAAACGACCTGATGCAACCCCAAGTGCCAGCAAACCTTATTCCTATAATGGGTACCGTATAATAACGACCAAAAATGATAGATTAGGAACAGTATTAAATGAAACATTTTAAGTATAAGAATAAGTGTTCACAAAATATATTTTGTCTACTACTATAATAATCAGTAATGCTTTAGTTCGTACTTACCTCGCAACAAAATATCTTCTATATGTTCTAGCAAAACAAAATCACTATTTTGTCACAGATTGTATTAATTTACTCTGTTGACTCAAGTAGTAGGTGACGTCACTCCCTCCCCTCTTTTATGACTAGATGAATATTATTTAAGCGAGAGACTCTCTCTCTGTAACTGCGAGCAGATTGAACAACATGTATCTGTAGGCAGCTCCGCTTCTGGGCAGGTAAACGGCCGTTATGGCCGCTTTTGTAAATCTGTTTGTTGTAGTAAATATTCTTATTAAGTGAATTCCACTTTTAATTAGCTTTACCCTACCTTTTTACCAATGAGCCTTTATAGAAAAGATCCCAATCTCTCGCTAAAGCATGTAGTTCTGCCCTGAGTGTTTGCTCCCGAGTGTTCTACCTGACCACGTGTTCCTTAATTATTCACAAAGTAAATTGATTTTTTGTCTTTATTTTGTGGCTAAACTATCAAACTAACAGTTGTATACTGAGGACTCCACAGTTATTAGCCTTTTTTTTAACAAAAAAAAAAAAAAAAAAAAAAAATGTTTAAATGTTTAAATGTACTGTAACACTATGTCAACATTAATGTAATATTGTTTTAAAGATCAATGTATCCATTGATCTTTGGGGAAGCGAGGGAGAGATGTCACAGATTGTATTAATTTACTCTGTTGACTCAAGTAGTAGGTGACGTCACTCCCTCCCCTGCTTTATGAATAGATGGATAAACTTTACGCGAGAGACTCTCTCACTATAAATGCGAGCTGATCGAACAACATATATCTGTAGGCAGCCCCGCTTCTGGGCAGGTAAACGGCCGTTATGACCGCTTTTTGTAAATCTGTTTGTTGTAGTAAATATTCTTATTAAATGAATTCCACTTTTAATTAGCTTTACCCTACCTTTTTACCCATCCTCTCGCTAAAGCATGTAGTTCTGCTCTGAGTGTTTGCTCCCGAGTGTTCGACCTGACCACATGTTTCTTAATTATTCACAAAGTAAGAACAGGTCGTCACATTATCAAAACTAAAATACAGGTTCAACAAAATTTTAATGATGATCACCTATACTAACTTACTCCCCTTATTCATAGTTATTGTAATATTAGAACCATGAATATTTGATATATTTATTGAAGGCATAATTTAGTTAGAATCAGAAGTATTGCCTGAATTACAAATTCTTCCCCTAAGTATTAGTTCAGCAATTTTCTTTTTACCATCCACACTTTCTTCTAAGCATCTTTTTGCAACAATATTCCATTTCCAGCCTCCAGTTTTCAGGAATTGTGTCACTTCATCTTGGCTTAGTATTTTCTACTCCTTAATGTGATAACCTACAGATTGTTCCTTCAGGTCTTTAGTTTTCCAAACTTGCTGGTATCAATATTATAATTAATTAATTAATTCACTCATTAAATTAATCATTCACTCCAAAGAATTAAAGTTTTAATACTTTTCGACTTCAATAAAAATACCCCAACAAATAATCTTCACTTACGAATGCTTACTCACATATCCGCCTTTTAGTTTCATATAGCTAGATAAATAACATTTCCTTGGCTTTACTGGATGTATATTGATAGTTGTATCTTGAATTGCTTTTAAAATTGCTATTAAGGAAGGGTGAAAATCATTGCTCGTGTTTACTTTAAACTCACATTTACATTTAATTATACTTACAAAATTGTAAAATATGACATGTTTGTTGATTTATTATATCCTGTTTCTTCCAAAGCCTTCAGTACTCTTCCCTAAACATATCTTTTCAACAAAGAATAAATGTCATTAAATATACAAAATATACAAGGTGTGCTAAAATATTCTGAATATTCTAATAAATAAAATATTGTAGACAATACGTTGTAAAGTTTAGTTTAGCCACTAGTTCTCTAAATAAGTTTTAATGCTCTGGTACTCACACTTAATATCTCTGCGATTGTTAACCTGGTTGTGGCGTGTTAGCTGTGGGTAAACGAAACGTTCGTATTGTCCATTTTAAAATTAGAGTGATATGGCAACTAAGGTGATCACTGCAGGAAAGGGAAGCAACTATGTAATTTTCTCCACGTGGAGAAAATATTCTGATGCCTCTGATTGGTTAGATTAGTTAGATATGAATCGATTCCCACCGGAAGGAATTAATGAACTCTATTGCAGCCAATAAAGAATATATGGGTTGTTGCGAGACATGGTGAGCATTGCTTGTCCTTGCAGCGATAACGGTCTAATAATAAAATCATTCTTTTCTTGTTCCAGTAGGCCCCGAATTTATTTATTTATTTGTTTATTTATTTACTCACTCACTTACTCACTGACTTTCTGACTTTCTGACTGACTGACTGGCTTACTTGCTTACTTGCTTATTCATTCGTTCAATCATTCACTCATTCATTTATTCAATCATATATTTATTCATATATTTATTTCTTTATGTCTGTATGTCTTTATTTATTTATTTATTTATTGAATGATGTATGTATGTATGTGTGTATGTATGTATGTATGTATGTATGTATGTATGTATGTATGTATGTATGTATGTATGTATGTATGTATGTATGTATGTATGTATGTATGTATGTATGTATGTATGTATGTATGTATGTATGTATGTATGTATGTATGTATGTATGTATGTATGTATGTATGTATGTATGTATGTATGTATGTATGTATGTATGTATGTATGTATGTATGTATGTATGTATGTATGTATGTATGTATGTATGTATGTATGTATGTATGTATGTATGTATGTATGTATGTATGTATGTATGTATGTATGTATGTATGTATGTATGTATGTATGTATGTATGTATGTATGTATGTATGTATGTATGTATGTATGTATGTATGTATGTATGTATGTATGTATGTATGTATGTATGTATGTATGTATGTATGTATGTATGTATGTATGTATGTATGTATGTATGTATGTATGTATGTATGTATGTATGTATGTATGTATGTATGTATGTATGTATGTACGTATGTATGTATGTATGTATGTATGTATGTATTTTTTTTTTTTTTTTTTTTTTTTATTTTATTGAACTTTAACATATGTATGTATGTATGTATGTATGTATGTATGTATGTATGTATGTATGTATGTATGTATGTATGTATGTATGTATGTATGTATGTATGTATGTATGTATGTATGTATGTATGTATGTATGTATGTATGTATGTATGTATGTATGTATGTATGTATGTATGTATGTATGTATGTATGTATGTATGTATGTATGTATGTATGTATGTATGTATGTATGTATGTATGTATGTATTTATTTATTATTTACTGTCACAGGGCAAAGCCCCATTTATAACAGCATATGCGAATTATACAATAATTATGGAAAGATAGAGAGAGATTGAAAAATTCAATGCCATAGCCGGGATTTGAATTACGGATCTTCTGGTTGCCGTCCAGCCGCTCTAACCATTGAGCTACTATGTCCAACGTGCCGATATGACATAAATTCTCCAACTGACTCGTGTTTTTCCCGGTAAACCACTTAGGAGTTCTCATAAACACATGAGACAACTACCTTAATGGCGACTTACGACATGTAAGTACTTTAAGGCCTGGGCTTTATAGTTAACCACAATTAGGTCAATTAATGGATATTAATTGTTCTTTCACACTGGCCGTGTGTAGGCTAAAGTGTGGAAACTAAGACTGAAAAATTGAATGCCATAGCCGGGATTTGAACCACGGACCTTCTGGTCTCCGTACAGCTGCTCTAACATTTGAGTTACTATGATGTACAAAGTACTAATTACTTTAAGGCCCGTACTTTATTGTTAACCACTATTAGGTCAATTAATGGAAATTAATTGTTCAAACACGAATCAGTTGGAGAATTTAATGCCATATCGACACGTTGGCCATAGTAGCTCAATGGACGGCAACCAGAAGATCCGTGGTTCAAATCCAGGCTATGGCATTGCATTTTTCAGTCTGACCCTATCTTTCCATATTTTAGCCTACACACGGCCAGTGTGAAAGAACAATTAATTTCTGTACAATAATTGCTTACATTGGAAAACAAGAAAAGAAGAAATTCCAATCCGAAACAAGCATACAAATACAAATATATTTATAAATATAAAACCAAAATTCCTTATAAGATATAACCACAAAATAATATAGATATATATTAATATTTTTCACAACAGTATAATGGTATATGTTAATAGAAAAAGAAGTCAAAATAAAAATATTTATAACAATAGCCTCTCAAAGTAATGCAAGGCAAACATTGACAGACAGTTACAAGAGCTGTCAAATTAAATTAATTTACCAGTTAGATCATTATATTTCGTTACCATCCTTAACACTGGGGAGATTTTATGTGTTAAAGTTTTTGATTTATCGTAACAAAATAGGGAGCGTGACCTAAGGCTTGACTTTCTAGTATTAGACTTAATTTCTTGAAAAAGTATACTGTTATTTACATTGTCATTAATTAATTTATGGAGGAATAATTGTAGCGGTATTTTTCTGCGATTTTCAAGCGACATGATATTAAATATTTTTTGTAGTTCCGTATACTTTATATAACTAGGATGTATCTTAAACAGTTTATTACATAGTAGTCTTTAAGAATTTATTCTGTTCTTTCTCAATTTCTGCTATATACGAGGTAGAGTACGATGACGAATTAGAGTACAATATTCAAATTTAGATCTTATAAAACTATTGCAAAAGCATAGGAGGGGGTATAGGTTTTGGAAGTGTGTTATTATGAATTATGTATCCTATATTTTTAAATGCTTGATTCGTTATTGCGTCAGTATGCATCTTAAAGAAAAACTGTTCAGTGAGATTAAGACTAGATTTTTTAACAGAATTTTGGAGATTCGGTGTTTCATTGTTCTCATATACTGAGTATTAATAGAATTTTTATATTCATTATATTTAACCACGGAAAACTTTCTTACAATAAGCGGATGCAGCACCGGAAACCCCAAATCCAGCAATTTTCGTCCTATTTTGCTGAAAATTTGACCACTTAGTTCTGATGCATAGTGGACACAGAACTCAAAAATTGGTTTTTATATTTTCAATAGTTTTTGAGTAATTAATTTGTGAAATTCAAAATTTGGGCAAAATTCAAAACGCTCCACGTGATGAAAATTTTCAGAATTTTAATTTTTCTATGTCTAAAAATATTCATATGTTATGAAGAAAAGATCTATCATACGGATTGTTTATACTGTCTTTATTTCCAGAGGGGAAAAATTAGTTATGGAGCAAACAAAGAAGCCAAAAGATGATTAAACGTTGATTTTATATATCAAAAACTTTAAAAATATAATGAATATTTACAATTCATATGATAGATACCTTTGTTTGCTTTCTAAGAACATGTATTGAAAATTTTAGAGGGACTAAATCAAAACTGCATCGTGTGGAACATTTTGAATTGCAAAAAAATGTTGAAAAAACTATAACTGACTAAATCAAATTTTAAAATTCAAAACACTTTCCTTCTCAATTACATGCCTTGAAGCAGAATAAAACCCTCCAGATAGATAGATACGCTGGACCCCCCTGCCTCTTCCTACTCACTTCTGCAGCAGTTTTGTTCAATTTTAGTTTTCTTCTGTATGTTTTAGAAGTTACCTTAGCGGAAATTGCTGAATGAAGTAAGCGGAATTGGTCCTTCCCTTGGCTAATTTTTAGACATGCTGGTGAAATCTGTGTCCAATATATCTGACTGCAGCTTGAGTGAGGCAGAACAAATAAAATTGATATCACTGATAGTTGATGTCACAGCAACCTGAAGTCTCTTCTTTGACACAAATATTTCTTTTGGGCAATTATGCCATATGATGTTATGTAAAATTTCATTTGCATTTTGTGTCTTATCCAATGTACATCTCCTTACGATTTCATCTGTTGCCAGCCTTTGGTACACAGCCATTAGTTTTCTTACCACATCAGGCCTCAAGTATGTTCCCGTTAGGTTTAGATGTTCCTTCCCATGTATCGTTTAGCCTATTCAGGATCCTAACTATGTACACTGTCAACAAAAGGTCAGTTGTTTCAAAGAATGTTTTACCTACAACCTATATAAATTATATGCACGTTTTGATGTATAAAATACCTTTATAAATGTTAAATGGCACACTAAAATTCATCAATTATATATAAACAGTTTGTAGTTTAGCGAGAGGCACAAGATAACTCACGACCAAGTTAGAAACTCACACAAAAGAAAAATATAAACATTACCATTTGCTTTCAATGTTTGCAGCCAGTGTTTTGTTTCCATGGTGCCACATATTGCAAGAAATAAGCATCATACCAACACGTAAAATTCCACCAGAGACTTTGCCCGCTGATTTTAAATGTATTCATTTAGTATATTCAATCCAACTCAAATGACAGAATTCTGTGAATCCAAGGGCCAGAATGCACGTGCGCACGGGCATTTAAATTGTCATGTGAAGGTATTTAAATGTCTAAAACGCATAAATTTAATTCGATTATGATACTATAAGTTTCAAAGTATTTTATTAGCTCAGAAACAAAGAAATTACTTTTTCCCACACGTTTAGTCAAATTCGGTGCTGCATTCCCTTAAATAAAAGATGGTTATATATACTCCAGAGTACAGCACTGTTATATCTTATTGTAACATTCTAAAATCGCTCTCGTTTCTTATTACGTTATGTAATTTAAGCTCATCCGCATAAAGAAGACACTCAGAAAACTTTTTACTTTTGGTAAATCATTAATAAATAAAAGAAAGAATAGAGGTCCTAAATTAGATCCTTGAGGCACACCTGAAATTACTACAAATGATTCTTGTACATATCAAATTGTTGTCTATGTAATAAATATCATGAAATTAATTACAGAAATTGCTCAAATAAAGCAAAATTGAACTTTTAGAACCAGCAGTTCATGATTAATTTTATCAAAAAATTTCGACAAGTCAAACCTCTAGATGGTTATCAATTGCATTCATAACATATTGCGTAAAGGTAATAAGATTAGATAAAGTAGACCATTTTGAGTAGAAACCATGTTGATACTTAGAATTATAAGCTTTAACACGAAAAAATATGCATATACAATATTTGTTCAACAATTTTAGCAGGTGCTGATAATATTGCAACTGGTTTACAGTTTTCTATTTTGAACAGTCTCCGAATTTTTGCATAGGACACATTTTGATTATTTTTCAGACGTTTGAAAATGTATCGCGTGAGTTAATTTCGTTTTGATTGGGAAATTGAAATGTTTCATGAGGTCAAATTTCAGTTAGGTTTTTATTTTTGAATACCTGACTCTATTCTCCTACTCTGAAAATCTTACTTTGGTACTACTTTTGTACTCTATAATTTTATGAATATTGCTTTTCCGTATCCCGCATGCTTCGTAGAAGAAAGATGGGTGGAACACACATTACTACTGTTTCCGTATCATATTGCCATTATGGATACTTTGTAAAATTCGCACTCATTACTTATTACAGCAGGAATTAATTTAATATTCTGATAAAATTTAATCGAGGATTTAATAAAGTACCCAACTTCTGTCAGAATGAAACCGGCCGCTGTAATAAAATATGTGTGTAGGCTAAATTGTGGAAACGTAGAGTCAGACTGAAATATTCAATGCCATAGCCGGGATTTGAACCACGGATCTTCTGGTTTCCGTCTAGCCGCTCTACCATTGAGCTACTATGGCCAACGTCCCGATATGACATTAAATTCTCCAACTGACTCGTATTTTCCCGGTAAACCATTTAGCAGTTCTCATAAACACATGAGACAACTACCTTAATGGCCACTTACTACATGTAAGTACTTTAAGGCCCGGGCTTTATAGTTAACCACTATTAGGTCAATTAATGGAAATTAATTATTCTTTCACACTGGCCGTGTGTAGGTTAAATTGTGGAAACCTAGAGTCAGACTGAAAAATTCAATGCCATAGCCGGGATTTGAACCACGGATCTTCTGGTTTCCGTCCAGCCAGTGTGAAAGAATAATTAATTTCCATTAATTGACCTAATAGTGCTTAACTATAAAGCCCAGGCCTTAAAGTACTTACATGTTGTATGTCGCCATTAAGGTAGTTGTCTCATGTGTTTAAGAACGCCTAAGTGGTTTACCGGGAAAATACGAGTCAGTTGGAGAATTTAATGTCATAACGGCACGTTGGCCATAGTAGCTCAATGGTAGAGCGGCTGGACGGAAAACAGAAGATCCGTGGTTCAAATCCCGGCTATTGCATTGAATTTTTCAGTCTGACTCTACTTTTCCAAAATATGTGTTGGTAGTTGATGGATTAGTGCGTGCTCTGGGAAATTAAATTGAGTTTTATTTATGGATGCCTTTTAACTACTGTGGTTCTCAGCGTCCCTGTCTATACTGGGCGTCAGAAGCCACTTAATTTTGCTTAGGAGTCTCTTTAGTGGACTTGGGGTTGCTTTTCACGCTAAATTTACCGAAAGAGGCCACCGGCTTCCCTTCCCTTCCATGCTAAGTGCTTTTTACGCCTGAAATGTCGATCTTCCTCCGCCAAGTTTTAACCTGTGACTTCGGGAAGCAGATCTTAGCATGCTACTCTAGGTCAATGATGTCAATCATCATCCCAAGTGGCATTGTTCCGTAGCGGGCCACTGACTGAACTCAGGGTACTGAGGGCCAATACGTTAGAAACCAGTTTAATGCAGGTTTTCGCGTGACGGACAGAGAAGGGCTGAGTTGGAGACTGCAGGCATGAACCGAAATAGTTCATATGCAAACTAGCCTGAAGTAGTGCGCAGTGACTGTATGTTATGCAAAAAGGACAACATAAAATTATGATACAGACAGCAGACAGTCAGCACAATTTTAGAGGAAATCGCCAACCACTATTATATTTTCTCATCTTCATTATTATAAAACAATCAAAGTAAGTAGTCTCTTATTTTTAATTCCGAAATTTCTACTTCAGTGATTACAGGACTTGAAAGCTACCATATTATAACTGGAAGTTACTTCCGGGCTGTTATGCCCTGGTGTGCTGGAGTTAGAATTTCCAGACATTTCGTATCCACAAATGCAGCGGACATCTTCAGTGGCGCGGTCGTAGTTGTGAACGAAATGTCTGGAAATTCTAACTCCAGCAGACCACAGCATAACAGTCCGGAAATAACTTCCAGTTATATTGACTCCGGCCTACGATCTACCATATTATGTTTTATAAATATCTATACCTATACGTGCTATAAGTTCAAATAAAAATTACTTTGATTAATATTGTAACTATGCATTCATACATTTATGTTAATATCTGATTTTAACTATTATACATCTGGAATATAGTCATAAAATACGTTCAAGTTATAAAACCTCCAAATCTTTCAGGACTAGGATCAAATAGGAACTTCTGGAATATTTTAAATGCACGTGAACTCCTTGTGAATGCGTGAGAGAGATGGCAGCACTGTACAGTGCATAGAACTCTAGTGGCAACAACGAGAGTTAGGACTGTTTTGATACTTAAAATGGCAACGTTTTCATTGCAAGAACAGCGCGTAATTATTCATTTTCTCCATTTTCGTGGTGTGACACCTATTGAAATTCATCGCCAGTTGAGTGAGGCATGTGGTGATGGTACCATGGATGTGTCTAATGTGCGTTTTTGTGTGCGACAGTTCAGTGAAGGCAGAACATCGTGTGACAACAAACGAAGACAGTTGCAGAAATTGCCTTCAAAATTGGAATTTCCGTGGGATCTGCGTACACAATCCTGCATGAAGATTTGAAAATGCTCAATCAGCGATCCTCCAAAACAACGTTCTCCATTCGCTGGATCATGCCGTCAGACCGGCTGGTGCGAGGCCGTGACGGCTTTGATTTGTCGTCACACGATGTTCTGCCTTCATTGAACGTTCGCACCCAGGAACGTACATTAGACACATCCATGGTACCATCACCACATGCCTCACTCAACTGGCGATGAATTTAAATAGATGTCACACCACGAAAATGGAGAAAACGAATAATTTCACGCAGTTCTCGCAATGAAAATCTTCCCATTTTAAGTATCAAAAATAGTCCTAACTCTCTTCGCCACTAGAATTCTATGTACTGTACAGTGCTGCCATATCTGTCACTTATTCGCAAAGAGTCCACGTGTATTTAAAATGACAATCAGAAGTTCCCATCTGGTCCCAGTCCTGAAAAAAGATAGGAGCTGATATAACTTGAACGCACCTAGTATGTATCCGATTAGGAAGCATGTAAGTGCGCAAAGAGTTGCGGTTCATAGTTCTAGGAATGCTAATCTAAGGGCTAGTGCAAGTTTAATAATCGTTAATTCATCAGAAACTTTAAAGAGCATTCTATTTGAATCATTCTGAATTATTATGTAGCGTAATTTTCTATTTATGGCTGACACACTAAGAAGTACTGTTCCCTTCATACATCAAAAGTGTTTCTGTATCATTAACTGTCCATCTCTTAGTCCAAGGCAATTCTGAAGAAAAGCATTTCATAAGGTACATATACGTATAGTAAGTAAAGTGTTTACCTGTGGACGCAGCCTAACTGCTGCAGGTAAATAGACAAATGATTCTTATAGCATTGGCATGTCGTTCAGCGGGCGGGTCACCTTTGCCCATTTGCGCCCTGAACTGTGTAATCTAATCTAATCGGAGAACACAGATCAGACCTTAGACGACACACTATATTAAATAACTTTTAATCTCTGTAATAAAGTGGAGGTAAGGTTCAGAACGTTTCTATCCCCGGTCCTGGTGAAATAACAAACTCCTGTAAGTCGATAATGCATCAGCTCCACTGGTGGAGCTAAAGAACTGATTATTTTGGATTATCAGTGTCTTTCCTGTTCATTCCACCATTTTACTTTTCGTCGTATTCCCTTTGTTTCATAAATATTGTGAGTTATAGGTAATTTAATCAAGCTGGAAATGTACGAGGCGTGTCCGTACAATAAGGTCTCCAAGGCGCTCGAGCTGTGAGGATCCCCTTCAAACTCCCACCACAACGAACCCGTTGTAACCATTAGTCTTGCCTGGGCAGCCGTTTGCGATGGAGCTTCCTATCACTTCGGCCGCCAAGTGCGAGTTGCGTGCAGTGATCCGTTTATTGATTGCCAAGGGCACTTCTCCCACTGAAATTTAGCGTCAGTTATGAGAAGTCAATGGGCCACAGTGTATGGACGTCAAAAACGTGTGAGTGGGTCAGAGTTCAAAGACGGACGTACAGGCATCCACGACGAACAGCGTTCTGGTCGGCCTTCGGTTTCAGACGAAACAATTGCAAAAGAGGAGCAAGGGATGCTTAAATATCGGCGTGTGTCAATTTGCGAGCTGTACAAACTTATCCTTGAAGTCAGTAAGACTACAATTGACAAGATTTTGATCGAACTTTTGCATTATCGCAAGGCTGATCTCCTGGCTCGGTTCGGATGGGACATCCTCACCCATCCCCCTACAGTCCGGACTTATCACCTAGTGATTATCATCTGTTTCCTTAGTTGAAGTCACACCTGGGTGGAACACATTTCCAGACCGACGATGATTTGAAAAACGAGGTTGAGCGCTACCTGCGCAACTTGGCGGGAGAGTGCTACGACAAGGGTATACAAAAACTGCTATTGCGCATGCAAAAGTGCTTTGATCGCAATGGTGATTACGTTGAAAAATAGCTGTGTAACATTCATTGACAATAAGCATGTTTTCTATATTAAATAAAATTGGAGACCTTATTTTACGGTAACGCCTCCTATAAATATTTTATTGCTTTACTGTATATTATAGAACATGAACACATTTGGGGGATGTCTTATTTATACATGAACTACACCATGTAGAATAATTTCTATGCAAAAGAGTATTAAAAATAGAATTAATTTTCTTGAGTTTTTTCCGCCAAATTGGTTAAGGCAACTTTTATTTTACTGTAAGAATAAAAAACATTCCAAATCTTTTTACCTAATTTTCCTTCACAATTTCCTCGTTTTACTACATTTATACATTTTTAATTTGAAATTAATGCTAAGAACCTCACTTTGATGAGTGAATTATTGACCCCCTCCTCTTTGATATTAGATGTTCATGACTTCGGGGTGACGTGCGTGAGTGTGTGGGTGAGTGACTGTGTGGGGTTTAAATATCCATCGACGTCTAGGTCATTTGGACCCATCTTCTGTAAAAAATGGAGTTTCCAACATTACATACAGTTTTTCTTTCCTTGAATGGAAGTGTAAGTATACAACAGCTTAGTGGATACTTATATTTATGAAATTTTTAAATAAAATCATTGATTTAGTTTTATTCTTAACCTGTTATGTCAAAATAAAAAGACAAATTTTCTTTAATATTTTTCAAAATATTTCGATTAGCAGTCCGGATTATGTCTGATTAACTACTTTGTCTATTAGGAGTTTAATTTACGTAAATAAAAATGAAGATTGAAGTTAGAAAAAAATATATGTCATTTTTATAACATGATTGTGTGATTGATATCTAATATCTAATCATTAGATATTTCGCTCCAAATATTTTTCAGAATATTTGGCACTTTCCCGAAATGCCGTAACCAGATAGCAGCGACACCGAAAATAGAGCGCACGCTCTACACTAAGGTGGACCTGACCCTAACCTTTCAAGTGATATACTTGCCAATTACAAAAAATGATAAAAAGGGAACAAAAAACGTGCTACTGCATTTCCAAACGTTTTCCTATAAATAATGAAAGGTAAATATATGTATTTTAGAAAACTATATTAGGATTAGGATAATTACGGAGGAGATTCGGCATCGAAGCCTGTGGTGTATTGTACCTCAATTCAAGGTAGGGCACCCCCGGGAGGAAGGATGAGGCGAGAGGAGACAGAGGGTGGCCGATCCAAAGAATCACGACAGCGGCAAGATGCTCGGCGACACTTCTACCTTAAAAGAGACCACCAGATGAGATATGATGTGAAATAATAATGGAGATGAAATGGACAGGAAATCCGGAGTATGTAATTAACCTATCCAGCATTCGCATGGCGACCCGGGAAAACTCCCGAAAAAACCCGTGGGTCAGGAAGGTTGTCACGGCAATCAAACTCGTGCCTCCCGAATGCAAGCCACAGACGAATCCGGCTGAGCCATCTCACTCAGTATGCAAATATAATTATAATGTCACATATTTGTGTATGGTTCGCTAACCTGCAGTGCAATTCACGTTCAAGAGGTCCCGAGTTCGAATATCGGTCAGGGTGAGTTACCTGGATAAGGTTTATTCCGGGGTTTTCCCTTATCCTGAAATACGAATGTCGTAGCTCTAAGCTGCATGGACCGTGGACACATTTGAGCATCATTTCACCCATTCCTTTCACCGTCCGATATGACTTAACGTTGGAGGACGTAACATTAAAAAAAAAAAAAAAAAAAAAAAAAAAATACTGCAGTGCAATATGATAATTTTCACACTCTTAGAACTTTTATTATTGGAAACAGCTATTTAGATTTACTATATCTGTTTAAAAAAACGTCCGAATGGGATATTTGAGAAGATCGATTCATTTCTAACAGAAATTGTTTAAAAGTGAAAATTCTAAATCTGATAAAACGGGAGAAATACGAGCAACTTTCATAAAGTATGAATAAGTATTTTACAAAATTACTAACAAATATAAACAATATTGTGGTATGCATTAAATTCTAAACATCGCTTAAGTAAAAATACTTACTCCCATAAGAATTGCAAGCAGTTTAAAATATGAAATTTTGTATTTTACTCAGTTCTGGTCCTAAATATTTTGCTGCTGAAGTGACTGGCAAATCGCAGCGTGAGTGACTCCCTGGTTTCGAAAATCTTTTGGATGTCATGGAAATGGGAAGCGTCACTGAATAGCGGCTTTAAGAGCAAAGGTGCAGTGTGAACCTGCTTCAGCCGTGTGCCTTTCTGAGCATGTTGCCACGTCGGGAGAGCAAAATAGAGATAGTAGAAAAAAAAACAGCATATCTAACTTCCTACGTGTTTGTGCTGCTGCATATGCGCGTTATAAGAAGCTTTTAACGCCGTTTTTCAGTACTGTGCTTTTCTTCACCGTTATGCTTTGGCTAATCGCTCTTTCGTTTTGCTACTATATCATATAAAATCCGTTTCCCCGCAGCTGGCCGCTCCCACATTTGTGTCAAGCCAAATAGCGGCACATTTACCACCTAAGCCTTACACTTTGATGGTCATCCGGCGTTGCTTTTGCTTTCGGAAGCTTACGTCTCCTTTTATTTCTCTGGCTAGAGCAGGAAGGATACAATTTGTTGGGCGGACGTGCGATATTTATTGTCTGCTTGGCTTCGTTTTTCTCTACACCAAATGGAAACAGCGCGCCTCCGGTTGAATTAGGGTAAAGTTGCTCACCGTTGTACCAATTTACAACCTTTGCCCTATAGCGTCGAAAAACCAGATTTGCTCTCCAAGGCTTACCTCATCGTATAAGAGATGCAGTTTTCACAGTTTTGGATCAGAAAACTCGCACCTGCCAAGTTGATTTTTATTTTCATATTCATTACTTATAAACGTTCTGATATTCAAATTTAGTATGCATTAGTATAACTAAAACTCCAAATCACGAATTATTACACGTTTAATTAATGTTTAATAGAGATTGGGATAATATATTTTCACTGTCTATTTTTCGTGATAATCAGCCATGAATGTTTAGATTAACTTCAAGTAAACACTATAAAATAACTTTTGATTCACCCTACAGATATTATAAAACCTGTTGTGTCCCAAAAGAAACCACTTTAAAATAAATATTTAAAATTATTTTAAATAATTACATTTTCCCCATCGATGTCATTTTTCGAAAATATGTATTCAGTTTTAGAAGTTGTTAAATGTGCCTCTTTTATTGGATGTGTTTCCATATTTGAACTACATCCAATTTTAACATATTTCAAGGGAGAAAACTGCCGTATTTTCTAACATGATAGTACAAAAGAGTCACCAGATATCATATTCGAAACCTCTTAGGTCATATTACTGAATGATACATTCATATGTTGATTGAAGACAACAATTAAAGAAAAACCTCACAAAATTATTATGATCATGAATCAGGACACGTAAATATATATTTCATTGGTAATTGCACAAATGTGGTAGTTGTTATCCTTAATTATAATACGAACAATATATTCTGAAGACAAAGCACAAGAGAAAATATATTACAGAAATTATCTACATATTTTGTATATGCGGTGACAGTTTAGTGCAGAGGTGCCCTCGAGTGTAGCTGAGGGTATCTCCCCTCCTTTTCCCCTTTTTCAGGGGACTGGCATTGGCTATCGTGGTACGTCTACACCCCTTTGTGTTTTAAAACAAATACAAATATTACTTGACAGAGCGTTGAGGCATATCGAACTTCAGGTGACCAGCGCTGTGATCGTCTCTTATCAGGCCTTATCTGGTCGATTAGAAGAGTAAAATATTAGTAAGTTGATGTATAGTAAGTTACGAAACACAAATAGATCGATTAAAAGCCGCGTGTGTCTGTATGATATGTTTTCTCGCGCCTGACGAAGTATGACACATTGCTGTCAGAAGACATGATTATATCTGAACAGAGTATACATAACAATGGATTTGCCATGTATGTGCGATAAGCTGAGCTAAGCGTCTCTGTGTTGCGAATTTTTTTCCGATACGCTTTCTCGCTTTGCCGTGTAGTAAGCGGTGGAAAGTCAACATACCCCGTTACAGAGCCCCATCGACAAATTAATAGCTAATAAGAATAAAAACTCCACTTAAATTATGAACTAATAAGTATTAACATGTAGCTATAAAAGTGTCATTCACAATGGTATTCAATACACAATATACACATAAAAATATGAGTAAATATTTTAACAATCCGCCACTGAATCTTCCCCATGATCTTCCTCACCCCAGTATCCATTACGTCAGCTACGAAGGTTCACTAGGAGGGGGAAACCACCCTTTTTCTCCTCAATGACACCACAGGATTACAATGATATCTGAAGAATGTAGGTATCAATATATAAGGAATGGAATATTCGGGACAATATGCGTTAGAGTAAATTTGTATTAGAAATTGACTACGAAATCAGCTTTAGACTTCTTGGAAGTCAGTTCTCAGAAGCTGCGGTAAACGGGGTATATCGCACGGTATAAGGAAAGTTCAGCTCATGTTTTTGGAAAGTTTATTCAAATCACGGTGATATTTGTTGATCAAGCGCTGATGTTATCTTTGGTCAGTAAAAACTCGGTTCTTAAATTTTCCTCCTCCTCCTCCTCCTCCTCCTCCTCCTCCTCCTCCTCCTCCTCCTCCTCCTCCTCCTCCTCCTCCTCCTCCTCCTCCTCCTCCTCCTCCTCCTCCTCCTCCTCCTCCTCCTCCTCCTCCTCCTCCTCCTCCTCCTCCTCCTCCTCCTCCTCCTCCTCCTCCTCCTCCTCCTCCTCCTCCTCCTCCTCCTCCTCCTCCTCCTCCTCCTCCTCCTCCTCCTCCTCCTCCTCCTCCTCCTCCTTCTCCTCCTCCTCCTCCTCCTCCTCCTCCTCCTCCTCCTCCTCCTCCTCCTCCTCCTCCTCCTCCTCCTCCTCTTCCTCTTCCTCTTCCTCTTCCTCTTCCTCTTCCTCTTCCTCTTCCTCTTCCTCTTCCTCTTCCTCTTCCTCCTCCTCCTTCTTCTTCTTCATCTTCTTCTTTTTTCCTGCCACAGCCTGTTTTTCTCGGCCATATCTCTGATAGTTTCTTTAATTCTTCCTGTTACTTTGCTACTCTTGCGCGTATCCTCAGTAAATTTCAGAGTGGCACGTCGAACTTCCGTCACTTACCACCTAACTATTCAAATTGTGCAGAGGTAAAATCTTGTAACTCAATTAGGTGCTCTGAATGCTATCTTTCATCACCCTTCCAATGATATCCCAGATTACCCCCACCATTGTTCGTCCCCCTACGTCACCCGGGACAAGCGGTGACTGGTCAAGATTAGGGATATTTGCCGCGACCCTATGTTGAGCATAGCCGCTTACGTCGCATCTGGTAAAGTTCCAGGTTTTCTAAATAACGCCTAATGCTTTTTCTGGGGTGGAACCGATAGTGGCAGCGTTACATATGGCTTAAGTGCCGGTGTGTAAACTTAGTATTTTAGGAGGTTATCCTCTTTAAAGCAAACAAATTAAATAAGCTATGATACTAGTCACGTATTCTGGTTTTACTAGAATCTCCAAGGCAGTGGTTATGTTTTGTGGAAGTAAAATAAGAGAAATAAAAGAGTGTTCGTAATGTTTAAAACTTAGCTTCAGCCACATAACTAAGAAACAGCTACGTGTTTTCTAGATGCGAACCTAGGTCTCATTGCACACAAAATGAACAAAACATTAAACCCGAACTACACCACACGGTTTTCCTCTTCTAAACCTCGCATTTCTAACAGAAAAATAATCTGCGGTTTCGAGCTGTATACTGTTTATGTATGTTTCACTAACTTGAAATTACGTACAAAGGCTGACATAGGAGTGATTTGACAGTTTTGCTGTTACCCCAAACCACAAAATCAACGGGAGCATGAAATGTACAACCTTTTAGGCAATGAAAATTTTGCTGGTAATAATGGAAACGCTGGGACGGAAATATGAACCGGCAACATTTTCCGATAACTGAATACGAGGAAAAGCTCTCACATATGCTTATTAAGATAGTATCCATCTGTCGCAATATCTATTCAACATTAACCTATTAGTTAAGATGAAAATGAGTATACATGGTGTAGTGTGATTTTCAGTTCTAGTTTTGCTAAGTGGTTCACCAATATCCTTCTTATAAAATAGCTCATGGTTATATTCACATAATTTTTTTCCATTTGTTATCGCTTTTTGTGTCTCTGTTACTTACCCTTGTAAGTATTTATATTATTATATATTTATTCTTATCGATATACTATTCATCGAGGTTTTCAAAAATTGTTTTCATTTCAGATGCGGTATTACAGGTACAAGATAATTTAAAGGGAATGAAATAATGGTCAAATCCTTAAAAAGGAGTTGATAAGAAGTGGTTTTGAAATGTTATTCCTTTCACAAAATAAAGAAGCGATGACTTTGCACTTAAAAAGCATAAGGCAACTGAAAAATTAAAACAAATAACCAATGAAAATGAATAATTAGGGAAAGCCATACATAACATTTTGTGTTTTCAAGGTATCTAAGTTTTTTGTTTGTCCTTGCTTCCCTAATGGTTAGCCTCTAACACTAAGTTTTAAAAACTTCATCCCAAGTAAATGAACAATTCATTGAAAATTTAAGATACGTTTAAATCAGACTGGCAGCATCTGCCTGCTGTGCCATTTTGGTTCCCTCTTCGGTATGGGATTTCTTTCTCTATTCAGCATTGTTCCCCATTCTGTCCAGAGTCTGTAACTATAAATGACAGTGTAATGTGGAATGTATAAATGTATAAAATAAATATATGAATCCAAAGAAGGAATAAAAGAAATCTATTGAAGCTGCATAAACGTTTATGGGCCATATGTTCCAAAGGTAAATGACAAGCGATATGAACTTGTAGTTAAAATGGGATATACAGTTAGTTACTCAAAAAGTATTCGTCTAATGCATAGTGTATGTTTAAGGATGTATGGATAGTGGAAAATCATAAGAATAAAGTACAGCAGGGAGACTGTCTTATTTATTGAATAGTGAAAAAGAGAATGCAATAAAGAAACACATAGTATTTTTCACATAAGCATAGTAAAACATTCAAAACTAAGTATATAGAATATGGAATGCAGAATAAGTGTTCGTCTACATACTGTGACATTGTGGGTTCATAGAATTAAAAGTAAAATTTGCCGAAATTCTAAATGTTCATTTGCGTAGAAATACACTCCGTAGCAGCGGAATTACATCACATATCGCAATCTACAGAACCAAGGTCAATGACAATAAAAAGCAGCTCTCATTACTACACCAACACAGCTGACTCTCGTTTTACAACTTGCAACTCTACTCTTGGCGAGTCGTCGCCTCTTTAAATACCTCACTGATAATTTCTAGATTATTAAAAAATAAACCAGAACCCGAACAGTCTCTATCATTCAAGAAGTAACTAGAAATTTCCATTTATCTCAGTTTGTTTGTTTCGGCAGACCTTTATCTGCATAGGCCGCGCCGTGGCTCAGTGGTTAGACCGCTTGGCTCTCACCAAGGCAGCCCGGGTTCGATCCCAGGCGACCGCAAAGGGAGATTTTTGGTGGACAACACGGTGCCGGGGCGGGTTTTCTCCGGGACCTCCAGTTTCCCCCGTCATCTCATTCCACCGGTGCTCCATCTTCATCTCATGTATCATCAGTGTTACCGCCTGCGGTGCCGTATGTAGTAAAAGCGGGCGTTAAACAACACATTCATTTTTATCTGCATGTTATCTTTGTCTGCCGGCTCTTGGTTTTCATACTGCCCGCCTATCAGTTCCTTTTGTGTAAACAAGCCACGCTGTCGTAGATATGGGTTCGCGACAATACTGAAAAGGGTGTAGAATGTTACGGTTACTACTTAGTCGGCCCTCCATTCATCTTTATAGTCTCTTGCAAACTCCTTGGCCTGGATTTCACCTAAGATTGTGTTATTTCCACTGTAATTTTACGCCATTCTAGTAGAGCGTTGTTTAGATCTTTTATGTTAGATATCTGATGATTCCTAATATTTTTGTCCAGTGAAATCCACATATTCTCTATTGGATTCATGTCTGGGTATTGTGGTGGTGTCGACATCCATCGTGGAGTATTATGCAACAACCATAGCCTGGCATCTAGAGCTGTGT
The DNA here is from genome assembly GCA_030765055.1 of Mantis religiosa. Taxonomy (NCBI): domain Eukaryota; kingdom Metazoa; phylum Arthropoda; class Insecta; order Mantodea; family Mantidae; genus Mantis; species Mantis religiosa. Next base: position 94,880,558 of record CM060951.1, read on the forward strand.
GTGTTGGTTCATTATCTTGTGTGAAAATATAATCCTCAGAAACACCCATAGTATTCAAATTTCTGGACAGATGTGTTTCTAGGATGTTCATATAACCCTTAGGGCTCATAATTCCAACATAAATCCCCCACACCATTTGAACTCATGCAGCCCCAGACAGGTACTGAACCGCGTCCATGTTTAACTGAAGCTGTTATATTTTTCTCCTCAAGCTCACAATTCTTTTTATTCTGTACTATTACTCGCGCTTTAGACTTAAAGAGCTCAAATTGACTCTTATCAGTAACTACAACCTTTTTCCGGAAATCAAACCCATCGTATTTATGTTCTTTTGTGAAAGCAACTCGTTTCTTTCTGTTGATTTTATTGAAGTACGGCATTCGGCCTCCATACTCAGCTTCATAAAGCACGTTTATTATAGTTTGTACTGAAATGAACTTCCCTAGTTTAGGATTTTTCTTGACTTCTATAAGTAACTGTCATTTCTCCATCTCGGATCTACTGCAGGACGACCGCTTCTTGATTGATTTTAGTAAATTTTGTTCTGATCAAACCTGTATATAATAGTCTTCACTGTACTGGTAGGTCTCTCAATGGGGTTTTAAAATTTCTTGAAAAGATTTTCCTTTTTTAAATAATCTGATGCAAATTTCTCTGTCTACTTTTGTAGTTTCACGACGTTTCCGGCCCATATTACTTAAATATCAGTCAATGGCTTTGAAAACAGATATGAAACTGTCAATGACAGTGGATGAAGCACAACTACCTAAGACAAGGGAAGGGTGTGTGTCATCGAGGCACCATACCTGGGATCTTGTTTACTAGACGAATACTTGTTTGACATCAAATGGGACATGGTTTTAAATAACATGGGGATTTTCACTAAATAAGCAATATATGAACCCAAATTGTGTTTTATTTTTAAATCTAGATATCAACAGATGTAAGGAAATAGTTATTGTTCGTTTCATTTCTATATTTTTCTGATTGTGCTTGTTATATTCTATGTGCTATGATTAGAAAATGAAAATGTGTAGTGTTTAACGCCCACTTTTACTACATACGGCACCGCAGGCGGTGACACTGATGATACATGAGATGAAGATGGAGCACCGGTGGAATGAGATGGCGGGGGAAACCGGAGGTCCCGGAGAAACCCGCTCCAGCGCCGTGTTGTCCACCACAAATCTCACTTTGCGGTCGCCTGGGAGCGAACCCGGGCCGCCTTGGCGAGAGCCAAGCGGTCTAACCACTGAGCGATGGCACGGCCATTGCTATGATTGGCGTATCTGTAGATGGAATAAAAGTTGGGGTCAAAATATGTTAAATATGCATCAGTTTAGTAATGGTCGTAGAGCATTTTGCGAAAAAGCAAAAGTTAATGAAACCTACATACTTCACCATAAGGGCAGTTGGGGTATGGAGATTGTCTAGAAAATATATTGTCTTCGTGTCACATTTTTAAAGTCGATTAACTGAAATATCCATGTTCGTATTTATCCCTATCTTCATTTTTTGAGCGATGCTGCGATCCAAACACGCAGCAAATGGAGCTTTTACTAAATGCTCTTTTCTGGATTCAGTGGAACTCACAGCAGTAGAATTTACTAAAGTTTTGGTGTTATCTGAAAATAAATTTATTAATCAAATGCATAACTCTTCCTTAATTTACTACTGGCATCAGAGAAGTGAAAGTGAAATGCAATGTTTTGGCTATAAATTTTATTTGTTTATAAAAAATCTTATAATCGGAATGTGCTGAGAGTTATTAATGACATTTCGAAATAGACATCGGAGAAGTGGTAGTACTATTTTGTTGCTTAAATTACTAGACAAAATAGAAGTGATTGTTTTGTTAGAACACTTGTTTAATATTTTACATTAGGATAATTCTGTGTTTGGTGTATAAGGTAGCGTGCAGAATAAGTATTAAGTTCAAGAACATACGCCGCTGAAAAACTACAAATAATGGCTTAATTGTTTTTGCTTTTGTCCTCGATTTATCCAGATGGAGTTGTTACTTTTTCCGTGCAAGCCTTTCATTTAAACTCAGGGATTACGTTCACTTTATTTTGCAGTAGGGCTTAAACGGAAAAAAAGAACAACCATTGATGTAGATGCTACCCCATGACTGTAATTCCCGTTTGACTGGTTTAAGCTTAAGAGAGGTAGCCAAGTATTACGCAAAGCCGGACTCTAGACATTGCTTACTTCATCCTAAAAGTAGATGGCTTCTTGATGACTGAGAGGAAACCTCTGAAAAGGAGAGCTTATGCGAGTAATCGCCTTGCAGATCGAGATCCAGAGAGGATGTGCTATTTTCCCCTCCGGGAGAGCTACAAATCGCATCTCATCTCCTCTGTAGCACGAAATAACACTCTCAGTATGAGAAGGAAAGAAATTTCAAGCCTAAAGAGAATCCTTCGGCGATCACATTTATAGAATCCAGCTTGGGCCTGGTTCTCTTCCAGAGAGGAACAGATAAAGTGCTACGTTTAATTAAGTGTTTTTAGTGTCAAGTTTACCGTACTTTTTAATAGTATCAATATATCTATGCATATATATTTTTCTTTTCCTTATCTAACAGTTTTTTATTGTTTCCGTTTACTTTACTCTCTGTTTTATTTAGTTTCACACACACATATATACGATACACATAAATACCCATGCCGAAGGCGGGACTCGGACCCGCGATCCTCTACGTGGCGGAACGCTAGAGACTTACGCTCTAACGACCGTGGCTACGAGGGCCGGCATACCTTGATAAAGAATACTGTTTATATTCACATTTTAGTTTATACAGGGGATACGCACAGCCATTTGTTTTGAAAATAATTGAGGACAGTGTAAAACATTTCCATAATATCTTCGTTTGTAGACAAATAATTATAGCTATTAGGAGAATGCTTTTGCACGGCCTTCACAAATTAAAATGTTTTACCTGTTAGCAGTACTTTCTGAAGAAAATGTGTTATTTTTACACTTTCTTTCACGCAGGTGTAGGACATAATCGTTGTGGGTAATGGCTTCTGACACTGGTAGCTTACAGTTGCTAGTTAGATGTTCATAACTGATGTGCCAAACTTCTTTCACTTGGGGCGAATACTTATCAACTATTCCTAGACTTTCATTTTCGCATCTTAATTCTAAAGCAGTATATAGTAGTCTATGGCCCTAGAATCGAGGGTGAAGAGATTCTACGTCTTGCAAACTTTATTATACAGCAATCAATGTTTCTGTGTTTGGTATGACATTTGAAAATAAACGATTATGGATATTTCTTGCTATTATCGTAGATTAGTCAGTTGCTCCATAAAACAAGGAGGAGGAAAATTTCCCTATGTTATCAAAACTGACAAAGAATCATAGACTGTAACAATGATGTTGGGGGCTGTTTGTTGAAGGAGACCAAAAATAAAATTATTGTGTGCCGACTTTCTCTCATATTGGCCCAGTTTAGATCAAGAAACCATTGTTTATAAGTTATTTCATATATTGACATTAAAACAAAACTTACCAATGAGAGAACGTATACAAATTGCAAATTTGTATCTCTTTAGTTCTTTGTTCTTGACGGCACCCATCAGATGAAATGAAACTGGGGTCGATTTTATCTTCGCTGCAGGCAATTGTGATCGTACTTTATCTCTATTGAGGTGTTGGGCGCAGATACGTTTTATTGAGTGTGATGTATTATGCAATGAAATAGTACACACTATTTTACAGACATGTGCAAATTATTAGACTCAATGGTGAAATTTTTAACATATACTTTTATTTTCTGTTTATTTAACATAAATAATATTACAAAATATTTTTTCAACTCTTAGTATTTTGTATGCATTCTTTTAGCCTTTATGACCATTTTGATGCGTTTAGGCATGGTCTCTACAAGGATGGAGTACTTTTTTTTATTTCTTCATCTCTGTGCCAAATGCTTATCAGGCCCTCAATAAGCTGAACTTTTGTTGTTATTTTCAATTTTTTCAGTCTCTGTTTAACAATATTCCACAAATTCTCTATTGGATTTAAATCAGGGCTATTCCCCGGCCATGGTAGTACTTTTACATTGTTTTCTTTGAGAAACTGGGTTACAGATTGTGCTCTATGGCAGGGAGCACTGACATGCATGAACACAAAATCACAATTTGGAAACCATTCTTTACTTTGCGGAAATAGTCTTGTTTCTAATAAGCCTTTATACTGTTTATGCTCCATAGATCCCACAACTATGTATAATCTTCCAGGTCCATGGACAGATATACAACTCCAGACCATTTTTGATGTTGGGTGCTTTACTCTTTGATCGACACACTGAGGGTAAAATGATTCTTTATCTGTCCTTCTCACATATTGGCTGCTCTCTTCACATACTTCAAACATGGATTCATCTGAGAAAATTACCTGAATCAATAAAAACCTCTATTAATATTAAACAGTTTTAAAATTGCTCAATGATAGTATAACAAAACCAGCAATGAGAGAAACAAGGTTTAGGCTGTTAATTTCATTTCCATAAAATTTACATGTACATATTTTAATTTTATGCTATATACAATTTTCATACTATTTACCTTTCTCCAAAATTCCACTGGATGTTTCTGCATCTCTTTGGCCCATTCTAAACGTTTTTTTTTTGCCATTGCAGGTGTCAGTTTAGCCTTTTTACGAGGTTTGCGTGCTCGTAAACCTGCTTCATATAATCTTCTGCGAACTACTGAGTCTGATATTTCTGTACCGCACTGCTTGAGTTGATTACTGATGTAAATGCTGGTTGCTCTTATATTTTGTTTTGCCACCTGCACAAGTTTTCTTTGTATCCTTGGTGATAGCGTTCTTTTCCTCCCGCATTTTCCATCCCTTTGTGAGGCGAACGTCTCACCGAATGTTAAAGCTTGATTAATGCGACTAACAGATTTTTGTGATATACACAATTTTTTAGCTATTTCACTTTTGAAAAGACTCTCAGTTACAGCTACTTTCCTTGGGGATAAGTCAGAAGTTTTACCCATAACCTCACTTTTGAATCAATGTGAATGCTAAAGATAAGATACACGATGTTACCTGTCTTGAGATAAATTAATAATAAATACTGAGGATATATTTGCCATAAACCACAATAAAAGCAAATATTAACAATCTTCAGTTACTACATTTACCAAATGAAAGCAAATTCACCAAACAGTTGGATAAACAGACATGAAGAAAATGGCTGCTCTTAATTCAGAGCTACCACCATATTATTATAAGTAAAAGAAAAATCCCCCAGCTATTATTGAGAGAGAAATTTCATTGAATATGCTTCATATTATAGCAAGGAAAGGAATTACAACAAATTGAAATAGGTTATGGCGGTAAATAACTACTATTTTGAATGTTAAACTGAAGCAAAGTAGTAATAAAAAACACATGAATGAGTCTAATAATTTGCACACGTCTGTATATCACTTGCATGTTAGCATTGCAATTTTATTTAATTAATATAGTCTACTCTATACAAGCAATGCTTACATGTTTAAACTGAAAGTTCACTGTTTTAGGATTTTTTAGGACATCAAAGTATATTCTGCAGTCCTTCGTAGTCTATGGTTAACATGTTAGTCTCTAGGAGCCGTATTCGTAGTTGTCACTTTGGTTTAGACTATCTTCCGACTACCCTGGTCCGGATCAAAGGTATTCATAGACGATAAAATGCTTCGGACCAAGTAAAGCCGTGAACGAGCATGGAGCAAATGTTACACGATTAGAAAGGTTCTTCTGCGCATGCGCGAGTCCCATAGAGTGCTCAACAAACCACAGTGTACCTACAAGTTTATGAATCTCTGTGGTAATTTCCAGCTGTTTCTTAATCTAAGTATATGCTCTGTGATCATTCTTACAGTTGCTGCTGCTGTTTTAGATTCGGTAACAGAGTTGGTGTGCTGGGTGTGCTGTGAATATGCCGTGGTGTCAAATGGTCAGAGGAAGACGAATGTTTTCTCTAGTCCAAAAAAGAATGAACATTATAGAAAATAATCCGTGACGACGAATACAAATATAAGAAAAGAGGAGGCATGAAGGGAAATTTATAACGAGTTTGCTGATAATGCGGCTTACTGATGCCTGACTAATATCGTGCAGGTCAGCAATGTTGTCTTGTTTTCCTCCGCTTACATAATACCGAAGTGCTGTTAGGATTTGAGTGTCAATTGAGATAGGCTTCGGTTATCGTCCCTGACGTCCAGGTTAGGACGAATAATTTCTATCAGCTTTCTGGCGTTCGCTTTACTACCTCACAATAAGGTCGTACTTCACAATAATTTCTATTCTTGATAGATAAGTTTTCCTCCGTCTTATTTCAGGAATTCTACGCATCACAGCTACATTCATCACTTTACTGTCATCCATGTTGCAAAGATAGATTACCTTTAATCTACCCCGTGGAGGCGGAACAAAATTTGAGCCGGACTAACGTGTTTGGTCCCCGGACTACCGCTATTCTCGGTTTAAGAATAAGAAAATTCATGGTCCAAAGTTAGTCAACCGGAAGTAGCAATTGGTGCGCACCAAGTCTGACCATGAATAGGGCCCTAGTTCTTGAAGTTCGGGTTGAAACCCAGTGGTTGGCGATGGATTCCTTTCCGGGCGTAAGAGTCCTCTGTATAGCTTCCTTCGGAAGGGAAGACGAGTCGATGGTCCCACGTGGTAGATTTTCAGCACGTAAAAGAAACTCAAACCTGGTAAAGAGGTCTCTGAGCAAACATAAGCGATATTTCAGGTTCAATATAGAATGGGGCACCTACCTACCTGCTTGCCCCAAGTCTCGGTCTCAATACAAATAACCCCTGGTTTTCTGTGTATTGATGAACCTCCTCTCCCTTGTATCCCTCGTTCTAGTTTTCGAGTCATTAATTATTCATTCTTCATCAATCTTTATCTTTAACTTTACCCAGATATTCACCTATATTTCTTACAATCTTTTCTCCTTTTACCAATAACATTTTATTTATTATTAATACCTCATGGGGCACCTAGAACCACAGCAGTTAAACAGCGTCCATAAATAAAAAAGACCATATTGTTTTGACAAATGTTAAAAATGTTTTAGACATCTATTTATTAAAAGGTATCTGTTAGTGGCCATTCAGCATTCTATAGAGTTCTTCAGGTGATTCTTTTCTGGACATCTGCGGATGTGTTATACTGTCTGTTCTTTAAGTAGGCAAGAATATTCTATATTGTACAGCTGAGCCTTGGTATCTTCACTGTCGCTAAGTAATTGTTTTTAAAGCTGGACTAATTGAGATTCTTTTGTGTCATTCTTTAAATAACAAATGCAGGTAGCGCTTTTAATTGTGTTGATGCATTAACATATCCATCAAAGTGATTTGTCATTAACTTTGCTGACGACTAGTTTTGGGTGGCTTATCATGAGGCAGGGCAATGTTGATTACAAGAACAGCTTCCCAGCGTAATTTGTCAGCCAGTTGATGCCCAATAATGGCTAAATGAGCTTTGATCCAGGTAAACGTTGCAGCTGTAATCTTCTAATTTGTTAATAATTTCCTCTCCCAGCAAGTAATTAACTATAGTAGTTTTTAATTTTATTATGCAATTTTATTGTGATATTTCTTTCTTCGGGTACTCTATAGAGTCTGTAAGGGGAAAAGATTATTTATCCCAAACAGCATGCTTCTGACCGCCAACTGAAGGACAGTTCTAAGTCGGCCGTTTCAGTTTAAAGCTCTAAAATTTTTCCTCGTCCAATAGGGATGAATAGAGAGAGAGAGACAACAAATACAGCGGTATTTGTAAGTATTTTGACTACAAAAATGGCAGGTCCATCTCTGATATTATTATGAAAATGACCTTTTGAGTTTCAAATGTTTTCTGCAAGGCTAATAACACAGACTATCTGAGCCAGCAAGTCAAATATAAAGGCATGTCGAAGCAAAACGGAGTATACGCAGACAGGGTGGTTCACTTCCTAGCGTAGTTACGCCGTTCAGAAAAATTATGGCTCTTATTAAATTAAGTGAAATGTTTTTGGGAGAACTGTTGGAGAGGAAAAGCAACAGATATGCTGAAGGATATACAGATTAAGATAACAACAATGAAAATTTAACCCATTTAACTTAATATAACCTAATTTAAATTCTTGAATTTAAGTCAAAACGAAGAGGAGAAAAATCATTAAATTATTTTCTTAACTTCAGCAGCAAGTTTCTATGCGCATAGAATCATAATTCCTTTAGACAAAGTTGCCATGTCTATAAAATTAGGACCACAATTGAGCCCGAAAACTTCTGAATGCGAAGCTTATAAGTTAGCAACTTATCTTGCTTGGTTTTGGGTATTACATACCAACCACCTCCAAAATTAAATTCAATCCACCTTTGAAATGGCATTGTTTAATCTGTGTGGAAACGGATTAAAATATTAATGGAGTTCAAATAACAATCGTTTCCTCTGTTGTAAAATGAACTGTGGAAATTGCCTGTGTAATGCCATTATGGTGAATTGATAAATGTACACTGTGTAGAAGGGATGAGGAAAGGAGTACCTGATGCATAACAATCACATGGATTTCATCAGCAATTTTGATACATTATGATTGCAGAACCTTGAACTTGAAAGTAGCGAGGATGTGAGGTAATGCAGCCACCTTACATATATCATCCTTCAGATCTTGACATTTGTGTGATTGCTTTCACTAGAAATAAAGCGTATTCAGCAACCACAGTCCAAAAAACAAACCTCTGTGTTCCTTTGCAACAGACAGAAACCGTTGCAGGAGGAATTAAACAAGTTATTAAAACTCAGCTTTAGAAAAAAATGATATGGTATTTAAAACCAGAACTTTTTTAGCTGTCAGCAACAGTTGTTTCTCTACCGCTTATCTTCGGTATGTGGAGGAGTATTTTATTCCACCAAAAATATCTGTATTGAAATTGAAACTTTACCTGAAGTACACATGCCAACACAATTAAAATAACACTGTGTAAAAAGTGCGCACGTATGTAACAGTATCTAAAATATGGCAGGTTAAAAAAGAAGGGAAAATGCATTTCCATTTCCTTAAAGGCCTGTACATGTAGTATTTTTCATTAATTTTTACTTTCAGAGAAGAGACTAACATTTTTAAATACATTTCTGCCTGAAAAATAAGGCATGCATACGTTGTAAACTGTTTTGCAATAGTTTATTTGCTATCTAGGAGCTGCCTCACGTCGCTCGCTGCAAAACAAAATTAGGTCACGCCACTGCCGTCCTTTTCATTAGATTTACACCGAATTGTTCTGCAACTGTTCTAACGCACGAAGGGATATCTGCTTACCTTCAAGACGAGGCAGTTGGGCCACCGGGTATATAGATGTTATTATTACGGGTGTCAAATTATAAAGGTTGCTACACAAGTATTTGGTGCTTAGGTCATTGATGGCACAGCTTATTTAAGATACAAGTTAAAATAACAAAAAGAAACAGGTGAAAAGGAAGGAAAATATTAGAAATAAATGTGCTCTGATATCTGGAACAACATGGTATAATCTTCATAGGATTTAGTCAGAATGTTACTCATGTTTTATTCGTTTTATGCTGCTTTTCTTTTAGTAGGAGTTAACATTTTTTCTGTGAGTTTGATTGTTTGCTCCTACTTCTGCTGTGCTCATTCTGTCAAAATATGAGCTCAACTTTCATCCAAAACACTGAACACGTAGGTTCTGCTCTCAGAAACATCAATGATGTCCTGTGCCCTTAGGCCTTCTATTCTAGGCTGTGCAGTTCTAGTGTGAACGTCTGTGAGAATGCAATGTAACAATTAGAAGTAGGACCAAATCATAGATTACAGGTAAACAAGTGGACAATATTTCCGATAAATAATAGTTCCAAATACATAAACTGCCCATATGACCGGACGTGTTATGGAAAAGCCCCTTTCGAAAAACTATGCAACATATACCTCCTTTTCTCAGCGAATTCAAAATTCGCAATCGGCTTTGCAGGGGATTTGGATTTAATCTAGCTTCTACGTTTTGTTCACCGTGATCCAGATACATGAACATGCTGCACTAGTAGCACTTCTTGAGAATATCGATTTACAGTGAGTAGACATACTTAGATAAGAGGCAATTCTATTTCAAGAGTGATGTATCGCAGCATACCATTCACATTGAAGGAGAAAGGCTGTATTGAAGTTTGTAGCGTGTATTTGTTTAGGATATATGAAATGTAATCAATACTGTTTCAAATTTAATATGATTTTTTTTAATTTACGTCCTCCAACCTTAAGTCATATCGAACGATGAATGAAATTGGTGAAATGCTGCTCAAATGAGCCCAGGGTCCATAGAGCTTAGAGTTACCCGACATTAATCTTTCAGGATAAGGAAAAAACCCGGAAAAACCCTTATCCAGGTAACTCATCCTGACTGAGATTCGAATTCGGAACCTCTTGAACGTGAGGCCGACATGCTACCATCTACGCTACCGAGGTGGGCGGCTACTTATTTATATTTATCAACAAGAGAGATAGAAAATGTAACAAATGTAGCTGGGACTTTGAGCGGAATTAAGATGATGAAAAGCGAAGGAAAGAAGTTGAATGAAGTGTTGTAAATGTAAAAAGAGATGAAAAATAGCTATGGAAAGTTAAAAATACAATTGAGATAGGCAAAAACAAAGGGGAAAATAATAGAGATAAACGAATTGCAGAATATACTGGAAAAGAGCGCAGAACGTCGCAAAATGCATGTACTCTCACATTTAGATTTGGAAATTTACTGCAGACAAGTGGCTAATTACATTCACGGTGTACCAACTAATTAATTTGATAGAAATGACTATAAAAATAAACAATAGTGGCTGCTTGCTGCTACTTATCGTAATTGAATAAGAAAATCTGGTGCTCGTTCTCCTTACATATAGACGTAGTCGGCACACAGCTCTAATGAAAAGGTAGAATAAAAATAATGAACTAAATTAAATTTGTAACAACGAAAGGGATATGACATGAATTTTTTTAAAGTTGGTAAAGTTAACTTTGTTCTTTAAATTCTTTGGCCAATTAAAAACAAGAGCAGGCATTAATTTGTGCCATGGAAATTATTTCCTGCTCTTATTATTACGAATTTTAATTTACAGCTGTTGTAGAACTGTTAATTCCGGCATTCTATAACTGAACGTTTATAATTACCAGATATAGCACTTCTATGCTGTTAAAGTCGTAAGTAAAAGAAATTAGGCTGAATTTTTACTGCACTTTACGTTCTGATATTGCACCTAACCCCATCTCTCGTATAAGTCTGTTGGTGTCAAAAAGATAGCTTTTGTTATGGTAAGGCAACAATTCATACTATATTAAGAGAATGTCAATTTAAGACTCTGTGTCATTGTACCTGCAATGTCTATGACGCGCTTAAATATAATAGCAGACCGCAGTAGGCTGCTCAACCAGACTGTTTTATCCGCTGTCAGATAGCGCTAGCAATTTCTACCTATTTACTTGTTTGTAGCAATAATATTTTGAGGTGGCTAACCTGAAAACAGCTGCTTGAGAATTCATATGCATTTTTATTAGATTTTAAAGCCTGGAACTAAGATTGTTCTGTGTATAATGTCTATTACACAAACACATATAATTAGGTTATTTGGTTTTGCAGTGTTGCAGTGAAAATCATAACAGTTTTCAGTGTAGACATTTACTAGGTATTTTACAAACGACGTAATTTAACGAATTATTGTTGTTTATCTCGTATTTTTATCAACCCTATAGCATTTATCTGCTTCTATTCATAAAATGTGTTGTATCTGCTAATTTTTTGAGATCGTCATTCATTTGTTTTCTGATTACGTGTTCAATGCAAACTTCACCAAAACAACTTACAAAATAACAGAAATAAACTGAAACGGCATATGGAAGCAGTTCAATTAATCAATTATGGATATTAATGTTTTATTCAATTTATTTCTTGTAATATTTTAAGTACTTTCTTTTAATCGTCAAATAGTCATATTTTCTTATATATATATAAGACTCTGGTGAAATAATCATTGATAACAATGATCTTTGATTCCATGGAATTTAGAGAAAAATTGCGTAGCTACACATTTTCAAATATATTTTAATTTATCTCCTTTGTAATATATTTGTGACGAGATACCTATTCTACAACTTAGTATTAATACATGGATTAAACCAATGATACGCGTGGTAATACCACCCCCGCAAAAAATAGACAGATACGTCCACAATTCCAAAAATAAATAGAATACAAAGTATTACATAATATATTATATATTGTCTCTTGCAGGTTTAGTAGTAACGTAAAAGCCACTGATATGCTTAAATTTCATACTTCAGATTGTATGAGAACGTGAAGGAAATGACAGCTTTGACGACAATTTGACTCAAGGCACATTCTATTTGTTTTCTTCTGGTGTTTGCGTCTGTATAGGAGTTGTCTCAATATTTTCTTACTTTTAATACTATTGCGTTTTTACTATAGGAATAAAGAACTCGTATATTTTAAATACGTTTTGAATTAAAAATGTGGGGTTTTAGGTTGTCCAACTTCTTTTTGTACCGTACGTCGCCACAAAGGTCTGGGATTCTACAAGTGACATGGTTACCGGCATAACAAGTATTTAGTTTGATGACTTATTTAGACACAATCATTTAGTAATTAAACTACTTATTTAATTTGTGTTATTTCCTCTGTTGTCTAGTGTGATCCATACAGGAGAGTGCAGTACTATAACCAGGGCTTAGGTAAGGAAATAAGGACAGTGAAAACTGGACCAGAGAATGATTTATGGGTATAATTATTATTAATTTATGAATAATATTTATGCAGTTAATATACTTACAATTCTATATGTACGTATATTTTCAAATCGAACTACTTTAATTTTATGTGACAGATTTAAAACAGATGTATATGTGAATCTACGGAATACATACGTCAGAAGTTCATTGTGAAATACATGTTTATTTACTTATTGGTTTCTGTCTTTATAATCTTAAGCTTTTATGGTTGGAGAATTAATATTACAGTACCTAAAGTGTATATTTTAGAAGTCCCATATATATATATAATCATGCGATCTATGCTTAAACACTGTCTTTGTTGCGAGAAGGTCACAAGATGAGATGCGAACGAAGAATAAAAACTTGTGAAGTTTGTGTACTTTCTTATTATGAGGTGGATCTGAGAACAGATCTTTGATTGCGCACAATTTGTTATATGTATGACGTTTATGTAAAGTGATTATGGGGCAGGACCAATTGTGCACCTTCTCATAGTTAACCTGAGGCCTCGGTTTTTCTTCCATAGCTGTCCAAGTTTCTGCCTGTTGTAGGGAGAGAGGGAGAGAGAGAGAGAGAGAGAGAGAGAGAGAGAGAGAGAGAGAGAGAGAGAGAGAGAGAGAGAGAGAGAGAGAGAGAGAGAGAGAGAGAGAGAGAGAGAGAGAGAGAGAGAGAGAGAGAGAGAGAGAGAGAGAGAGAGAGAGAGAGAGAGAGAGAGAGAGAGAGAGAGAGAGAGAGAGAGAGAGAGAGAGAGAGAGAGAGAGAGAGAGAGAGAGAGAGTTCCTTATTTCTACATCTTTTTATTTGTTAAAACCTAATGTTACAGTAGCAGCACTTAATACGTTTTTCGTCATTCCCAAATGAACCATGTTTTTAAATGAACTATATTCATATTGTCTAATGTGACAATATTCTTCTTAAGTACGCGCGGAAGACAAGAGGGAATATGAAAATATATAATACTTTTCTTTTGGAAAGTTGGCAGCGCGGTTTCAACTATGAAAGGCATAGTTGTGAAACATGCTATACTTTATATTTCACTGCGTCAGAATTGCTTCGATAACATTGCACATTCAATATCAATGAAATGGTTCCATTCAAAGGTCCAATATAATTTCCGAGCTTTTGGTTTGCGGCTCTAACCGATGAAATTTTATTGCTCTGATTTTGATTACTCTATTATTGCGAGTGAGACGGGAAAGCTGAATGAACAACTAGTCATAAAACACCTGCAAGGGATATGAATTTCTAGTAAAAACCAGGGTTTTGGTGCATATACAATGCCTGTTGGATATCAGGCGATAAATGATTCTGCTCAGTTGAACAACGTGTGTTTTTGGCAACAAAAGTAGAAAAACATTTAGTAATTGAATTATTTTGTCTAACACTCATCGTACCTTTACATCATTAACAGCCAATTTTTGTTACATAAATATCCCCCAGAAATTCTTTAAAATACTTTAATCACATTGGACACGTAAGTGAAAGGTCATTTTACTAATTTGAATGTTTTAAAGAATTTTAGACTTTCGGTGTTAGACTGTACTTAATGATTTCATAATATAAGAATGAAGAGGGTTCCACAAATAGTTCACAGAAAATCCAAGAATCCATGATTAGTTATACCTGTAACTCAAATCTAGGGTAATTTGAATACAGTAGTAGTAATTATTTTTGGTAATAAATCTTCTTATATTACAGTTGTTTCCATAGATAATATCTTAAAATCTTAGTTATGTCTTAAAGTATGCTGAAATAGAAAAAGAAAACTAAACACTCGCACTTTCAGCAAGATTAGTATATATGATTTGCTTCACAAATTTAAATGTTTCTATTATAAAATTTTATTTATATGTCTTAGTGGCAAAGTATAGAAAGTATCCAATGGTGTGTGCACTATCCAAAAAGTAGAAATTAACTTAGAATTACATAAAAATAAAGATATGCCTATTTGGATACCCAACAATGAATTTTTGGCTGTGGAAGTACATATTTAAGTACTATCAATGCATAAAAATAAAACTTTAAGGTTCTAATTTGAACAAAATTAAGAATTAACAAATACGTAACAGTAAAATTATAGTTATTTATTTATTCGTTCGTTTGTTTGGTTCTTTGTTTGTTTGTTCGTTCGTTCGTTCGTACCTTCGTTCTTTCGTTCGTTCCTTCGTTTTTTCATTCGTTCCTTCGTTTCTACATTCCTTCGTTCGTGCATTCATTCATTCATTTATCTACATGGCCACGTGGAATCATTAAGTTCTAAAGTTGATTTTGACCAATCTTGGAACTGGGGCTGTCGATCATTGGCTTTCCGATATTTTACATGATGGGGTTCCCAATACAGATGAAGCTTGTTTGAAACAACTATAGTAAAATATACACATGAGAAGGTTTTCTGTAAATATTCAATTCAAAAGTATTATTCTGATATATAATTTTTAAATTAAACAAATATAACGTGACTTTTAAAAGCAGCAGAGTAATCATATATTGGACCTGACTTGTTTCTATAGGATTGTTTTGTTATAGAAAGGTAAGATTTGGGGATGAAAAAGAGAACAGCATCTAAATGCAACTCAAGTGGTTAAAAGAACTTTAGAAGGCACGTTCAACTGCGGGGTAAGTTTCAAAAAGATTAATCGACGTTAGCCGGGAGGAAATTCAATCGGAATAGTAAATTTAAGCTACTTCTAAGCCGAGCAAATGTAATAAAGTTGAATTGAAGTAAAGAGACATCTGCACTTGGCTTAGGAGAACTCATATTCAGAAATACCATGGCTTAAATTAGGAGTGTGGAGAGCACCGAAAATTACTGAGGATTCTAAAAGGTGACTCTGGAGATGAGACATTTAAATACATATTTCGCAGAATGTTCATCGTGAGAGATTCGGTAAAAGCTCAATTTCCAATAGAAAGGAGCTTATGCAATATTTTGGAACCTACTAATTGACCACTGGCAAAGGCACATAAGCGAAGATTGCGTTTGTATTTATTTTTAGTTTGTCTTAATATTTATTCACATCTTAAAAAATCATGGCTCGTGAATTTTTATATGAAAACTTTAATAATTTGACACCCACAGGGTTATTTTGTCGTATCTAGGAATTTGTAAATCTAAGATTTAGGTAGCAAACGTATGAAATTAACTGAGTCGTGAAACAAACAATTGGGGCGCAACAAAGTTACGTCGCTTTTCCATGCATATCGAAATATAAAAATATCAGTTTATAAAACGGTAGAGCCAGACTGAAAAATTCAATGCCGTAGCCGGTATGTGAACCACGGATCTTCTGGTTTCCGTCCAGCCGCTCTAACCATTTGAGCTACCATGTCCAACGTGCCAACATGACATTAAATTCTCCAACTGACTCGTGTTTCTCCCAGTAAACCAATAGAAGTTCTCATAAACACATGACACAACTACCTTAATAGCTCAAATGTTTAGAGCGGCTGGACGGAAATCAGAAGATCCGTGGATCAAATCCCGGCTATGGCATTGAATTTTTCAGTCTGGCTCTACCCTTTCATAGTGCGTCCTACACAGGGCTAGTGTGAAAGAGCAATTAAACTTTAAACGTGTCATAGACATTGATATAATGTAGCTACAATGACGTAGAGCCTTTGATTGTCAAAAATATAACTTTAGCTATGGTAGGACAACAATTCATATATTAAGAGAATGACCTTTTCGTGGCTGATTCACGCTTAAAATATTGTATATTTACATGTTGCCTTTAAGATATTTTGCCTTCAGAGTTGTCAGAAAACACAGAGAATGTCTACATTGATCAGAATGCGAGAGCACATTACTCTGGCAATTCATAGACTTACAATGGAGAGTTCAAAATGTTATGCTTATTACCTTTTTTAACGGTATCCACCTCTATCGAATATTTTCCTGTCCTAACCTCTAGGCTTAGTAATTAATGATGCCTCTGCTGTAAGTAGAAGTAATGCAAATTACACTTGCTCTGGGCCTTCCTTGATACTATATTACAGAAGATAAAATATTATTTTACGACCAAAGATAGTCGTATACCTCTAAATGGTCCAACTTCTTACTTACCAACTCAAGGGGAGATATCTGAAATGCATTGTACTTCAGCCAATAAAAGGGCACGTTTGGGATAGATAGGGACTGGTGGCGCCTGACGATAAAAGCGATGAAATAGAAGACGTCTAGGCGATAAATGTGCTTTTACACATTTACATGACAGCTGCCTGTCTTTATTAAAGCTTCTAGGACATTATGAACTATTAAATTTCAGCACTTCTCAATTTTAATATGGGGAGTACATTTACTGTTTTCCTGCTTGGAAATAGCACTCTAAACTCAGGAAGGAAAAAGGCTTGCATGCAATTGAAGAGAAATTATAAAGCAGTGTTACTTATATATATATATATATATATATATATATATACATATATATTTAAAACGCCAATATATCAGAACTATGAAATGTGGTCATGTAGTATTTAATGA
The DNA here is from genome assembly GCA_030765055.1 of Mantis religiosa. Classification (NCBI taxonomy): domain Eukaryota; kingdom Metazoa; phylum Arthropoda; class Insecta; order Mantodea; family Mantidae; genus Mantis; species Mantis religiosa. The sequence continues at coordinate 94,897,825 of CM060951.1, forward strand.
ATGATAATGACAATAATTTAAAAAATAATAAAGATTTTCTATGAATGTCTACATCTAGTATATTCTCAATCTCCAAGCTCTTCTATCCTCCCATATGTTAGCAGGAATGTTTCCTCAATCCTAAAACGAGAACGAAATTTAAGGCGAAAATACTGGCAAAATGTATAAAATCTGAATGAAAACAAGCTGCACCATATAGTACAAGAACAAATGAAAGAAAGCAGATTTACGTCAGAAGCGGGAGTGCAAGAACTAGATAATGCACTAGAGCAGTGCATGAAGCAAGCAAACAAATAGGCTGTCAAGGAGAATGGTAATATGAAAAATAGCAGCAAACTAAGCCTAGGCTCAACAAAGCTAATCGAGTACAGACTGAAACTACAACAAAACAGAGACAACTCGGAACATAACAGGGTAGAGCATGCTGAACTGCACAAACTAACCAAAAGTGAAATAAAGAAAGACATCCGTAAATACCGCTCAGCACAAACAAAACAAATCCATGAGTAGTCAAAGTCAATAAGGAGAGCCAAGAACAGTACCAATTAAGGGAAACAATGGATATTAGGAACAAAGAGTCAAGCAGAGGAAAACATGACATCGAGAAAGGACATACTCAATGCACTGTCTTTTATAAACTCATGTATGCAATTTCCATTCCCAATCAAGCGAAAAACCAAGCACCCAGTCCTGTAAACATCCAACACTCACCAATCATGCACAGCGAAGTAAGAACCGCTATTACCGAACTAACAAAACGGGAAGACATCAGAAGGGGATGGAATACAAAATGAACTTCTGAAACTGACTGGAAATAAGCTAACGGCCATAATCTTCAATATCTTCAACAAAATCCTTGGAACAGAAAAAATACAAAAGCAATGGATTATCAGCACAGTAGTTCTATTACGAAAAAGGGCTCCAGAGACGAAATAAACAATAATAGACCCATCAGTCTGATGTCAAATATGTACAAGCTGTTCACAAAAATTCTAACAAGAAGATTAACGAAGATATTGGACGAAAATCATCTACCAGAGCAAGCGTGCTTTCGCAAAGTATTCAGCACAACAGACCACCTTCAAACCATCAACCAGTTCATCGACAAAGCAGAGGAAGTCCACCTGACTTTATACCTAACCTTTGTAGACTACAATAAGGCGTTTGACTCAATCATGTACTCAAGCATAATACAGGCACTAGCCGCTCAGAAAGTAAATCAGAGTCGTGCATAATTCTATAGCCAAAGTCTCGTCAAGGTGAGGACAAATGGAGATCCAGCATTCCCCCTAGAAGGAGGAGTTTGCTAGGGCGACCCAATCTCTCCCAAGCTGCTCACATGTGTAATGGAAGATATATTTCGAAAAATGAAGTTCAACAAAAACATTGGGATAAGTATAAATGAAAGCAGAATAACGAATCTGAGATTTGCTGACATGTTATGCCATTCGCAAAAACCTCGGGAGAACTGCAAGTAATGTTGGGCCAGCTATGCGAACATAACCAAACTGCAGGACTCTAGCTAATAAAGTTAATATCAACGTACCAACGACACCAATATTAATAGACGGAATACCCCTTAAATTCGAGTATATATACATACCTGGGGCAACTAATCTCCTTTCAGGACAAAATGGAGAAGGAAATAGAAAGATGAATTTCTCTAGCCTGGAAGGCATTCTGGGGTCTTACTTTTATATTCTTAGACAGAAACCCAAGTAGAAGGGTAAAATTCCACGCCTTAGGAACCTGTGTCTACCTTGTTTTACTGTATGTTAGATGCAACGCAAAGTTCTGGGGATATTTCTGAAAGACAGAATCTCAAATTGAGCGTTGAACCAGCAATCACGGACTAAAGACATGGCACAATTAGCCAGAAGATTAAAATAGAAATTTGGAGGCCAAATGGGAAAGACAAGTGGACGTACAATGCCACCTTGTGGGACCCTCAAATAGGAAAACGACTACAAGGAAGACCGAGACGCAGATGGACAAACATCTTCAAGGAGCATGGAGGTGAACAGTGGACAAGGGTAGCAAGAGAAGGAAGAGACTGTAAATCCCTGGAGCTACATCTGTGCAGGAACTAATTGTGAATAGTGTAAATATAGAACGGTGTGGCCAAGTAGTGGATAGTGTAAATACGGAGTAGCAATGACAAAATAATGAAACGTATACATATAGAATAGTAGCGGTTAAATAGTGAATAGTGAAAATACTGGATAGAGTGTCTAAAGAGGGAACAAGCACTAAATAGCATTATTACTAGGTAATGATTAAATAGTGCACCGCATAATCAATCAAAAGTTACAATAAACACGCCAACGCCTAACGTGGAATAGCTCTCCACATTGGAGTAGATGAGCTTTCCCTACCTGATAGGAGTACTTTGTCCTTTACGGGACATTTTAGGATATTTTTATTTTCATCTTCTTGAACTCCATAAAATCATGTAATTTTGTCTTCTATTTTCCTTCTGTTTGGAGGGTTAATCTGATGTTCTCCTCCCCACATCTACACACATGAGCATATTGTGCAAATTTTCTTTAATATATTTAGTGCGTTTCACCTCAGTTTGTTCCTGAATTATTTCATTTCTGATTCCATCCAACTTAGGAACTCTATTTGCTGTTCTACAAAATTCCAATTTCTGTCACAAGAAATTTCCTTTCTTCTCCTCTTAGAATCACCTTTCCGAGCCACATTGTATTAGTTTCTTAATTATTACATTATAAATATACTGCTTTCTCTGTTTCCTTATATGTCTTACCCTTAGTGCCCCATTAGGATGGGGATCTCGCTTTTCAGCCCTAGAGGACACGTCTCCAGGTGGCAGATAGCAGATCCCTCCCAAGGGTGGCTAGAGGGAAGTGAAATACTCCCCGCGAACTAAACAGGTAGGGTAGTTGGGAGTGTTTAGCTAGAGCAAACAACACATCAAAGAGAAGGAAACTCTGAACTAACACCTTAGTCCAATTTGGTGCTTGTAACAAATATAAGGTTCATTTATTTATCAATAAAGGGCGGATTTCTATGATCTAAAATAGAAAATATGCATGCATTTATGACCTAAAACAGCTTACCTAAAAGGCAAAGATGTGACATTATAACTTAATAAATTTATTAATCATATTATATTAATTGACATTAAACTTTAATTTACAATTTATAAGTGTTCATACATAGACATTTTTAATCGTTTCTGCTGAAAAAAGTCTTCTCTATTTATTAATTCAATACTTTATGGGATCTGTGAGTTTAAAAAGTTCTAAATTAGAGAAGAATAATTATTGCAACTTAAGAAAAGAAGGTCACATAGCCTTCCAATGGTTTCCCTCTCATATTGGGTTAAAGGGGAATAAAGAAGCAGATTAGGTACTTGCCAAAAAGAATTTCCAAAATCATAAATTTCCATTTAGCGAAGCTCAAAATTAAACCTTCTTTCGAAGCGGAAAGATCAGACACAGCAAAAAAATTGTGCATGGATAACAGTGCATAGATCTGCTCCCAAATAGAAAAGCAATACCAGAGCTACCACGGAGTGCAACTGTGGCCGCATTCCGGAGGATAACGCGACATCATTTTCTGGCAGATCATCTCCATCGAATGAAGATTTTTCCTACATTCAACTGCATGCTGTGTAGTGAGAATGTGGTCATGAAGTGGGAGCACTTTAGATTATGCACTGCACAAAAACTTACAGGAATAAACCAAGTGGACAATTATATTGGGAGGCTAGAAGACAAATGGAAATGTTTCCAAGTGTATAGATCATTCTAATAAATAAATAAACTTTAGAAAAGAATAATAATAAAATAATAAAATATTCATACCTGGAGGTTAGTTTTCATCAGCAGCAAAGTTACATTAAATGTCAAAATGCAGTTTTAGATTGTGAAATTGGAAGTCCCTTCTATTGTCAGACAGAATATTCTTATATCTGTAGAAACTACGTTCAACATCACATGGGTGCAGATTTAAACTAATTAATTCATTTGGGCTCAGAATCTTTAAACGTAGCTTCAAGCTAAGACAAAGAATGTCACTGGTCTGTATTACTCACAAAATCTCTTTGTTACTTTGCAATAATTTATTCAGCCAATTTATTTTTTGTTCGCTTAAATTAACTTCCAATTTCTTTAACAATTTTTAATGCATCACTAAGTCAAATTCCCACAGCTTTTAGGCGGTAATTCGGACATGATATTGGACCGAAGTTCAATTTTATATATGCCAAATTTGCTACCAATGTCGGTGAAGGAAATGCATCTTGCACAATTATAACAGATGAATCAGAAGAATTAAAGTCTTGAAGTACTTTTTCTAAAGAATCATAATTGGTTTATTTCCAGTTGGCTGCTGAATACAGTATAAAAATACCCAAAATATGATCAAAATATGATTTAATCATGGAAGTATTACCAAAAATATGAAAAAGTGAGAATATGACTTAAGACCCACTAAATGAAATGCTGTAGAAATCCATCCCTTAGTTATCATATGGAAAAATTAGTTAAAAGTCTGAATACATATAATTTATATGCCTATTTTAGATTCAGGTAGTCTCAAAATATCTATTTACCTTAAAATGTGTGTGCGAGTGTGTATTTGTGAACAGGATACCCCAAAAAGGAAGTGCCGGTTAAACAGAAAACTTAGATCGTACCAAGGATGGACACAAATATTTTGTAGAAAATTCCTTTATCCCAAACTAACCTTTATCTGAAACATTTTGCGAACATTTTGATTTTCCCAAAAGTGGTTCTAATAATTTTGATTAAGATACTATAAGATTAAAACATTTTCATGACAAATGAAGTGTATGCTGTTCCTGAAAATGTCAGTTAAATAAATTATAAACTATAGTAGAATTAAAGACGAATATTTTGTGAAGTTGTTTTAAAAGTTAAGATTTTGTAGACTTGGGAATAAATTATGAATACATATGCTCGGGGTAAGATGACAAGTACGATAGTTAGCGACGTCTGATTTTAAGGCAAATTCGCAGAAGCAGTTCGCAAAGTTATAAGAGTGAAAGGGGAAGGCTGCTTATCCAAGGCTGTGAGATTAAGTATGAAATGAAATGTGTAGTGTTTAACGGCCATTTTTACTGCATGCGGCACCGCAGGTGGTGATACGGATGATACATGAGATGAAGATGGAGCACCGGTGGAATGAGATTGCGGTAGCAAACCGGTGACCACGGAGAAAAACCGCCCAAGCACCGTGTCGTCCACTACAAATCTCACTTTGCCTGGGCCAAACACGAGCCGCCTTGTTGAGAGTCCGGTGGTCTAACCACTCAGCCACGACGCGGCCTAGATTAGGCACGGAGGCCAGCTTGGAAATTTTGGAATGTGAGGTAGGATTTATTAGAAATGTATAGATGAACTCTATGTTGTAAACTATCAGACATCAGAAAAGTAGAAATGAGGTGGCAACATCTGATTAGAAGCTAGGGCGATTATTAGACAATGTCAAGCTTAATAGCATATTCTGGGCATTAGGATTAGGATTACTACCGAGGGAATTCGGTGAAACCTGTGGTTTATTGTACTTAAGCCCCTATGGGACATCCACGGGAGGAAGGAGGAGATGAGAGGAGACAGAGGGAGGCCGATGCAAAGAACCACGACAGTGCAGAGAAACTCGGCGACACTTCTACCCTGAAAGAGATCACCAGATGAGAAGTGATGTGAAATGATAATGCAGATGAAATGGAGGGATAGGAAATTTGGAGGATGTAATCAACCTATCCAGTATTTGCATGGCGACCCGGGAAAATCCCCGAAAAGAACCCATGGTTCCGGTGGGTCGGCCACGGGAATCGAACTTGGACCTCCCGAATGCAGGCCACAAACGAAACCGCCTGATCATCCCGCTGGGTATCCTGGGCATTATTTAGGACACTTCCACTCTGATAGCTTGTGGGATAAGACGTAGCTGGATATTTGTCGTCATTCTTGCCTGAATGGCGGTACCGGTATTCCTGGTAGAGAAATCTAGTACTTTGACACAGGACGGACATTCGCATTAGTTTCCATTGGCGGCAACTTCTCCGCTAAAGTACAGACTGTTCATTAAAAGTTTCCAAGTCAGAACCAGGTCATCCTTTCATTGATTAATACACACTCAAGCGTACCCTGAGGTAGGTTTCCCATATCTTGAGCAGACAGAATTAACGACTCGAGGAGATCGTCAAGACATTGTGAAGCGATATTACAAATTCAAATTGGCGCAGCATCTCGAAGTATTACCATTTCAGTGTATGAATTATCTCTAAATTTAATCAGAAATTCTTTTCATTCTGAATTAACATTTTATGACTGGTAAATTGTAAGAAATAGATCAAAGTCTTGGTATCCAAAGGGTGGGGGGAAACAACCAGTGTGGACTCCACCATTTCGAAGATATTCCTAATTGTTTGTTTGAATTTTCCAGTACTTAAACTTTTCTCAAATGGAAATTCATTATTCATTTCTTTAACTCTTTGGCTATTCAAAGAGATGGAACTTCAAAGCCATCACATAGCGACCAGCTCATTAATGTTATCACCGTCTATTAAACCTATTGCACCTACAACGGGTAAGGTAATTTATTCACATGTTTAACTAGAACACCTTGAAGTAGATAGAGAAATAGGCGTTTGTAAGGAAAGTTTTTACACTGGTAGAGAAAGTAAAGTAGGTGCAGCAAATCGGTGATTTTATTTTAATCAGAAGCTTACAGGATTGTACCGACAAGTTTTTACCGTCTGCAGAGGAATGTTAGGTGACACTTTCTGTGGAATACATATGATCTTTAAGTTCATAGTGCATACAGCAGATAAAAATTAATAACAAACGAATGTACTAGTGATAGCATGTCCTGACCCATGCTGCCTACAGCAATCACAGAAGTGCCATGTTAGAAAATTCCGCAAAACTATTTAAACTTTAAGGGGATGCAAAACATTGCATTGGATTGCTCGGAGGGGATTTGGGAACTCTATCAGACTGGTCTGTTGTACCTATGCCCCAAGTGGGGCACCAGCCGGAGGGAGGATGAGGTGAGAGGAGCCAGAGGGCGGCCGACTCCTAGGAGGGTGGACTCCCTACACTTGTCTAGATAGAAACTCTCCGGTGGTCAAGGACAATCGTCATCCCACCTACCGTGGGCCCGAAAAAGTCAGGAGCCAGTTCGAAGATCGGAGGCCGTCCCGCCTGAGTGAACCGCCAAGACTCCCGCCGACACGTCTATCCTGTAAGAACCACATACACGACGAGTCTAAAAGCATACCTGAAAAGTCATAAGATTCTTTCTATTGCAAAGAAAATCGTGGTATGAAAGTAAAATCCCCAACATT
>CM060951.1:94907669-94921209 GCA_030765055.1 Mantis religiosa
CTGATTTCATCTCAGGTCAAATGCTTCGTCTCCCTCGCTCTGAGGTAACTCAAGAGCCTCCTAACGTCAGCATTGACGAGACGGAGAGAAGATAAGATGAGTGAACTAACTTACCTAATCTTGTACAGAATATTTGGAGAACATCAGTACTTGGAGTGTTATGCTGAACTATCTCATTTGTTGAGATAATTAATGAAGACCTCAAGGAGAGAGGATGCAGTGTTAAAATTTCTTTCATTTTAAAAAGTGGTTTACAGGATTTTCTGAATGTTACATAGCGCATAGTGAGCCTAGCCTTTGACTGTAAAAGTAAAATTGCATTAAGTTTAGTGTCATTATAATGCAATAACATCGTCTAGCATTAATATGATTTCTGCAGCATAGTTCGTGCATTTAACAATTGTATATCTTCCAGATCGTACAACTGGCCCTTTCGGATCAAAGCTTCCGTTTACCACTGCGTACGTCCGTTTCTCCTTTCTTATTTCAAGGTTCAATAAAAGCCAATGTTACTAAGTTAAGCGTTTTGCATGTCTTTTAGTTATCTTTATTGTCCCACTGAAAAGCTTTGTGTGTTGAGGATTCTTTTAAAGTTGCAACTAAAGTAGTTTGCTGTGCTTATTCCTTAATCCTCGCATTTTATTCCTTCTATGTGACATTCAGCACGAATTCTTTCTCCGAGATAAAATCATGTAAGGGCCTCTTCTCGTTTCCCTATCTGTATCAGGTTCTCAGGAAAATGCCACCCAAGTGTGCAAGCGCATAAAGCGAAATTGAACCTCTCTTGACTACAAAGGAATCCCTGCATTGAGGACAAAGGATCGGGAAAATAGGAAGCTGCTGATCTTCCTCTTCCGGTTAACTGAGCGACCACAAAATATTCTATTGTAGCTTCTTTCTCGTTTGGAGACTGCCGCGCTTTTACAACCACCAGATATTGACCGTGTACCTTCACGTTGCACGTCCTTCAAGGGGACTTTGTAAGTAGCCTAAGCTCTAAGGCGCAATTGCCCGGTGAGAAGCAGTCGATAAGAAATGCATTTCATTCATATATGTTTCTGGACCTAATCTTCAAGAATATATTCTGCCAAACGCTTAATATTAGCTTCATATTAATTGAGACATACAATTTGTAGAAATGGCTTTATTGCATGTTCCGTTTTAGCTAAAATGAGAATAGGGGATTAGTTGAATTTAAATCTTCTAAGAGCTGGTCGATATACAATGTCATGAAAAATTCGTTCTATTTGCACCACCAGAAGAAAAAGCGACCAATCTCTCCACATTTCAGAAACTAGAAGTATTTCAAAGCTCAAACCAACAGTAAGGAATGTCGGAGAAATGACTTGCTCTAGGAAGAAATGTATTTGACCTTAAGTGTCAGCTTCAATGATATTTATATTTCTGCTCTTTACACTGTCCATTTCTTACAGTTTACCATTTAACCAAAAGTCATTCAAAATAAAGAACGGTTTAAATGTTATTTCCAGATAATTTAATACCTACATTTCATTTGCCATAATGGTAATTTAAATCAACGTTTGGGAACACAACAAATGATAGCTTAGAATACCATATGCGCAAGATTTCTTGAGCGCTGGATTTACGGTGTAGTGCGGGCAGAGGGGAAGGAAAGAGAGCTAACACGTTTTTGTTTCTACAGTGTGGTCAACCTAGAAAAACACAATTCAGCCAAGTTGCTGTAAGATAAGCGAAGATATGCACCGAAGGTATGAGATGTGACAACAAACAATTGAACTCCATCCGATATGCTGTATGCTTATATATTTACTGTTATAAACACATAAAAGTATTACACAAATATTATGACAGCTATAAACACTCAATCGCTTTGTGATTCTTCGATTTCCAAGTCTACTGCGTCACTTTCATCGCTTGTATCCTCTAATGTGTTAATAATTTCATTAATTGTATTTTCTATTACACCATGGTTTCTCCAATATTGCATTTCCAGCTCTTGGACCTTCTTAGCGTATGCTTCCCGATCCGTCGCTTCTATAGCAAATTTCCGACACTTGTGGCTCTCGTTAACATTGCATACTTTGAAAACATTCTTTATTTTTGCCCGGGCCCAAATGACCTTGTTGTTGACGGGCCCTTAAACACCACACACTCACTCACTCACTTTATTTTTGCCCACGCCAGCTCAGTTGTCTTCAGATTACAGTTATACGGAGGTAGAGGTAGGTGCGTCCCCTTTCGAGAGCCATAACACTGACAACATAGTCTTGCTTTTAGATTTGTTGTAAACTCGTTAGCTAATAATTAACCTCAAAATTGCTCAAAATGAAATGGCGTACGTGTGAAAACTTAGCATATTAGCCACTAGATGTCACTGTGTGTAGCGCATTTCCTGTTTAAAAGTCATCTGTGTTTACGGAAATAGGCGAAACCTACCGAATGAGGACTTGGGACCCGAACGCTCAAGAAAGCTTGCGCATATAGTAGGAGGATTTTCTCGAAATTTTTGCGTCGCGTTCTTGGAGTACGAGAACTTAATTACACAATTTTACATTTCACCAACTTTTCGCTTTTGAGTTATGCCATTTACAGAGGTACAGAAATATAGTTATAAATGGAACTTTTTTTCTAAGATGCATATTATATTCGGGGAGCCCTAAAAGATGTATTTCCGTGAAACCTCGATGTCAAATTAAAAAGTTTAATAAAATATTCCCTATATTTACGGATGTAAGTGGCAGAGAAACAAAAATACCGATGCCTGACATACACATACTCATGAAGGCTTAATTCCATAGAGGCAGAGAACTCAGAGGCATAATTAAGAACAACTTAATACCTGAAATAATTTCCAATAATGTCTCCAAATTGTCATTTATATTAAAATGGCTAAAAGAATTTTCTTTCCGTTTCAAATTTCTCGATCTACAGCAATAGATATTCTATCAATTATGCAACGTATAACAATGCTCTGGCATTTCCATAGGGCTTACAAGGTGCAGGGAAATTAACTTTTTATTAACATTTCTTCTATTATTATGGATCTAAATGTGACAAAATATCTAATAGAATTCATGCTACAAAATCATGTTGTTATATTCATATTGCGCTCGACCATGCCAAACTTTAGTGGAACTGCTAGCAGTACTTTTAAGGGCCTCATTAAAACACACCTGTTCATGAAAGTAATGGTATTCGACCAATCAGAGCTGGCCACGAAACATTGTGAAAGCACGGCTGCCTCACGTTCAAGAGGTCCCGAGTTCGAATCTCGGTCAGGGTGAGTTACCTGGATAAGGTTTTTTCCAGGGTTTACCCTTATACTTCAAGACGAATGTCGGGTAAATCTAAGCTCCATGGACCTTGGACACAGATTAAAATCAATTCATTTTCAACTTCAACTATTCAACAAAGCTCACTACCGCAAATTCATTTCACTAGTTGTACAATAAATAACCTAGTCAGTTCTGTTCATATTAAAATTACCGTTAACTGAAAATGGTATTTCAATAAATTCAATATTTTCCAGTTTGTCAATAATTTCTTTTAGGTTAAACTGTGTCATCCGTTAACAGCTGTTTATAGGGAAGTAATCAATATTTTTGCTTCTGAGTGCTACGAATTACGTCTCACTTTAGATAAAGGAATAACGATTGCAACATATCACTCAAACCAGAAATGAATAAGTTGAAATGAAATATTTAATTTAGATACAAGATGCCCGCCTCAGTAGCGTGATGGTAGCGTGCCTGTCTCACGTTCAAGAGTTCCCGAGTTCGAATCTCGGTCAGGGTGAGTTACCTGGATAAGGTTTTTTTCCGGGAGTTTCCATTATCCTTCAAGACGAATGTCGGGTAACTCTAAGCTCCATGGACCCCGGATACATTTGAGCATCATTTCGCTCATTCCATTCATCGTCCGATATGACTTAACGTTGGAGGACATAAAAATACAAATATATATATATATATATATATATATATATATATATATATATATATATATATATATACACGATCGAGCATAAATAGTCGCATGAAACATGACTATAATGGTAATTAAAACGCTCGTAAGTTTCGCTTCGCTCGGTTAATAAGAGTGCTCTCGTTTTAATCACTTATATTATAGCTCGTTGCATAATATACTATTATGTGATGCATTGAACACGTTTGTGAAGAATAAGCGCCTGCTTCACTATTTTCACGTGTTTCTGTACCTTTTCCAGTCAGTTAAAGAAAATTCTTTAATTTAATATGCATGCCTAACTGCTATTTTATAGATAGTAGTATACAATTATACCACCGAATACTACTGGTAAAATTTTTTTATTGCGCACATAAAATGGCCTTCTGAAGATTCCTTTACTGCATCAAGTTTTAATTTTTGGGAATAAACACTTAAAAACGGATATCAGTATTGTCACCCAATTATCGGAAGGCATGACCAACTGGAGCTGCGTAGGCGACAGGAGGTATTGAGCCCACGCCCACCCATTTATCCTGGGCGTTCACTTAGGGGATGGTTAGGAAAGTGTCACGAGGCACTGTAGCATCTCTTTCCCCTCCCCCTGACGTCTGGAACAATCGGGATGATGTTCCGAGCCTCGAAGCTTCGAGATGCAGCAATGTGATATATAAGCGGCGCGTTAGACGACTCAGGCAGCTCTTGGAGAGCACCCGTGAGTAGCGCAGTGCTAGCGAACGGACTGGAAGACTGCGTACGTGTATCAGAGGAGTTATTAGTCAGCTCTAGTGTGCAGTGTTACGTAATAGTGAGTGCGGAGTGAACCAGTGACAGTCGAACTGGTGTACTGTAATTGTGTGCGCTAAGTAAATATATGTAATCCGCAAGTGTACCAACTGTAATTCGGTGGAAATAAAGAACATTTTGAGTTTGTGCAACTGGACTTTTAATTTCACGAACCCACAAAGTTACAGTATATAGTCAGTTCAGCAAACTAATACTGCAAACTGCTTTAGTATTTTACTATTCATTATCCTCATTAGTCAAGGTTTGGACCCTAGGATCCGTTCCATCCCCATTAATCAATATCTCTCCATCTCTTCCTCGTGCTACTATGATTCTGTTACCAATTGGAACGTAGTCGGTCACTATTCTAAAGCTTCTGTCTTTGACATGCTTTGTACACTTCGTCTTCAGTTTTCTTTATTCCGTTCAATCCTTTAACTTAAATATGTTCAACTCTTTTCGTATTTCTTCATTTGTTTTATGATTTAACAGAGTATCCAGCCACTGATCTTAAAAATCTAATTTCTGTTGATTCAATATTTTTTGTTCCATTTATACTCCGCCTTTAACTGCTATGGTCATATTGGCGGCCGTTCTTCTTTGGAACATACCGAAGGTGTTAGCTCGTTATCTTTTTAGTTTTTAATCATTAGATCACGCGCACATTCACACTCTCATTATACTTCCAGACCCTGGGGAAGATGGGAATTATCTTGGTCGGAGAAAAATCCCCACCCCCACCGCCAGGAATCGAACCCGGGACCCCTAGCACGGCAGGCCAGCCTCAATTTTTTTGTTTTCTGTTTAATGCCCATGTTTTATTCGAATACAGTAATACAGGGACCACCATTGTCTTATACGGTTTAACTTGGTGTTTTACTATTATTTCATTAACATTATGTGATTTAATTTTCATTTTGACTTTTCTTCGTATGTAGTGTTGCAACAAAACACGCGTGAATAAGCGAATTCTTCCTTCTCGCTGGGGCATGTAATACAAGTTATCACTAAACTCTCGCAGTGAACTTATACTGTCGTGTAAATTCTGTTTAGTTAACTGGTGTGCACGTCGGTCGCTGCCTTTGACGAATCCTTATAATCCTTTTACAACACCGACCCTCCTTCTCCCAGATCTTTCTGCAAGGTTGCCACCTTTCTCGATACGTCATGGGTATCGTACGAGCTTTCGTCTAAATAAATTATCCTATGTCCATTACTGCAAAACGTTCTTAGTTTATATATATATATATATAGCCGGGCTACAATGCTACTGGATTCCATTATAACCCTTATCTTATTCAAGGTGCGGTATTTGAAACCCAGCTCCGCGCAAAGTGCAGTGCCGATAGGGAAATTCACAAATTTCTTGCAAATGTGCAACCAATTCGTCTAAGGTGGGCACTCCCCCTTTGCATAGAATCTATAAATTTCTCCACGAATTAAAACGCATGTGAAATTATCTACTTTAGAGAAACGCTTCCTTTTGTTTTCACACTTGATCGGCGTCTTTGGTATTCCCTTCGTCACAACATTTCTTACTGTATTTCTGTGAATACCCAGAATTTATCATCAGATTCATTGCACGATCCCTTATCAAGATTATTTATCAGCACATATTTATATGTGTTCAGAAAAAGCGCTTGAATTTGCTTAGAAATAGTTCCTGTTATAACTTTATTTTTTGAGGATTTTCCAGTAATATAACTCGGCCCAGTTATTCACACTATTGTTATCACTTTGATTATGTTCACTTGACTGAAAGTAATCTACTACTTGATTTGCATTTATCACTACACTGCCTCCACATCGTGACACACAATGAATTTCTGCACGTAATGAAACAGATCAACTGGAAGTTGGAACTTTGGCAACTGAGACTCCACGTGGAGTAGACATGTGACTGTCGCTTCGAGAAAATCAGGGTTGCTATTGGTCCTCAACGACAGTGTTCCACTTCTGAAGTGTGGACGGTTATTAGTGGGCGGGAGAGTAGTTTTCTTTGAGCGGCCAACTGCACTCCCGTTCACTAGACAGACTTTAGTTCATTCATAGTACCAACACTTTAAATCACCATTAATAACTCATTTTAACTCACTCAAGAGCAAGTTAGATAATGAATATCTACGAGAGCTTCTGAAAGCTTCGTGAAAGGGAAAAGAAGCTTTCAGTAGTATCCCATATTTTATAGCACTTCTGGCTTTCATGCCTGAGGAAGGGCACTACTCCACCCCTTATGTATTACTTCTTATCCCTTCAAGCGTCCAGTCGGTTGATCGTTCGATCAGTCCTTCTATGCAATAACTGAGGCCCATTGCTACATAAAAAATATGGGAAAGTATATGTCTTTTACATGTCATCTAATGTTAGTTACTGTCAAACAAGAAATAATATGGAATGTAGATACATCAAGTGAATCGTAATTACGGGAACACTTCTGGATCCTTTACAACAATTTCAAAACAAATAGCAGTGTTTGTTTTAAAATACGTCATACTTGAGAACTTTGCTATTTAATCGTTGCTTTTGTTAAACCTTTTCCCCAGTACTTTTAAACTCAGGTAGTTAAAAAAAGAAGAGACCAGAGTAGCAACAAGGTAACGACAAATAAATGTAACCAAAGGTTGTAAATTGTAAAATTTTGGAATATGCACAATAAATACAATCTAATCTAAAAAAAGAAGAAGATTTAGCCTGACGTATCAAGGTAGCTGAAAATGCCTTCCTTCTGCGTGTTAATGTTTAGAATACGCGTTGCATCATTCAGTAGCATTTTAACAACAAATTGGCAGTCACAAGGAGAAAAGAGGCTTTGAGTTTAAAAGCAGTCTATCCTGTTGTGTAATAAATACTACGTGCATATTGATACATCTTCAGCACGTATTGTAATATTTCGCCACAACTGTGTAACTTCAAATAATCAGCTAAAATATATTAAGGGACACTGGGACTGAAAAATAGGCCAAAAATCTCAAAATTTACGATTTTTAGATTTATACGTATAAATGTTCCCCAAACCTTCCTATATTGAATTGTGTAAGAGTTTTTGATTTCTGCCATTTTTAAAGGTCTAGTGCAGGGTTTAAATGCTCGGAGCCTGGCCATTTAAACGCCCCCTTTCTTCCTTATCCAGCATGATGGACTCTTTTTGCCAATTTTAATCGTTTTTTGGCTGGTTTTTCCTCTAAAATTGTGTTATAATCTTGCAGCAGAGCTTTTTGCTGCTATCTGGCGACACTTCGGTGAACTATTACTACGTATTATATACAAAGTCTTTACTCAGAAAATATCAAAGCATAAATGCCATACAAAAAATTGTCAACATATTTTGAGTGTTCTCGCAACTAAGAAAATGCAAAACAACTCTTAATCTATGTGATTATTCTGTGTTTTTTGCAATAAACTTAGAGAATACTTGTTGATTCATTCTTGTTTTGACTCCTGTGTTTGGTTCAATGTATTATGGCGTCATCCTTTAGAGAAATGTGCTTTTGTTTACATGTGCTTCTGTTTATGAAATAAGTGTGTAAGCAAGTTAGTTGATTTTTCTAAGGTGTAGTGTGTTGTGAAATATATAAACAGCATAATGCATGCTACTTCTTCACGTTGGCATAAGCCGGTGAGTAGAAATAACAAAAAAAGAGACCTTGCAAAAAAACGTGGTTTAGCCAGATGGAATAAGAAACCTGTAGACCAGATTTCCATCTCAAATACACAGTTGGACACAGAAGAACATGCTAGTACTTCATCTTCACATTTGGAAATGGACATAGGTGAGCAGGCTACTGTAATTGAAACTGTAAGTATTTGTAAAACGCAGGAGAAATTTTCAAGATTTCAGAGAGATGACAGTGTAAATAGTGAATATATTTGTGGTAATGCAGGGGCAAACAGTGAGTATATTTTGGTGCACAGCAGTTCTCTGAATCAACTTCTGAGCAATGTAAAGTGTGGGGAGTGTACTAAATGCTCACTTACACTGCAATTTAGAGAAAAATATGGCTTTGCAGTAAAGTTAGTGCTAAAGTGCAGTGAGTGTGGTTTCAGCCCAGGGCAGAGTTATTCTAGTCCTAGAGTTGAGGATGAAAAGTCTAAGAGACCTCCCTTTGAAGTGAACAGGAAAATTGTGGATGCTTTTTTGGGATTGGGTGTAGGTCACAGTGGCTTAGAAAAATTTTGTTGTGCATTAGGTATGTCTGGTATGGATTCCAAAACATTTACCAGTCATATGAAGGAGGTGGCTTTTTACAGTAAAAAACTAAAAGAAAAAGCTCTCCTTCAGTCCAGGGAGGTAGTGAGAAGAGCGTACATGAAGTTAAATGGTGCTGATGAAACTGCAGATGAGAACAATGTAATTGATGTTTCTGTAAGTTATGATGGTTCATGGCACAAGCGGGGATATACATCCAACTATAATGTAGGAATTGTGATGGACATTCTAACTGGAATGGTGCTGGACTACACAGTAGTTTCCAAATATTGTGCAATGTGTGCCATTACAGCCACAGAATTGGGACATGATTCACCAGAGTTTTGCATTTGGTTTGAGGGACATTCATCTAGTGGTGAATGCAACAAAAATTATGAGGGCTCATCCACATCAATGGAGGTTTTTGCTGCAGACATACTATGGAAACGTTCAGTGTCAGAGTGTAAGATGCGCTACACAACTGTACTATCAGATGGTGATTCAAAAACATTTAATCATTTATCAAATGAAAACATATATGGTAACACAGTTGTCCTGCACAAAGAGGAGTGCATAAACCATGTTGCTAAAAGAATGGGAAGTGGGCTGCGAAACACTGTAGAAACATGGAAGAAAAAGGGAGTAAAACTTGGTGGGCGAGGATCTGGGACACTTACCAATGCCACCATTACCAAATTAACTAATTATTATAGACATGCCATAGTGAACAACATACCTAGTGTCCCTAAAATGAAAGAAGCCATTTATGCAACCCTTAGTCATTATGTTTCAACGGATTCCAAGCCTCAACATAGCAAGTGTCCCCAAGGTGTCGACTCCTGGTGTTTTTACAATAAAAGCATTGCACAAGGAAAGACACCCATGAGCCATCAGAAGATGCCTGTTAAACTAACAGAGCAGTTAGTTTGCAAAATATTACCTGTTTATCAAAGACTAGCAAGTGATGAACTGTTGTCAAGGTGTGTGCGTGGTGCTACTCAAAATCAAAATGAGTCACTACATGCACTAATTTGGAGAAAATGTCCCAAAATTACTTTTGTATCCTGCAGGAGAATAGAAATTGCAGCAGCAATTGCAGTAGCAGAGTTTAATATGGGCTGTTCTGCAACTCAGGAACTAAAATGTGAGCTAACCACCAGTGCAGTGACAAGTGTGCAGAAGAAAATTGTGAAGAGACGTGACAAACGCAGAATATACGAGAGCACGCGATCTTCATTGCAACATAAGAAAACAGCTCGCCTCAAAGAAAAACAGACAAAAATGCAGAGAGAGCTTGCCAGACAAAAGAGGGAGGGTCTCACATATGCTTCAGGGCAATTCTAATGTAGTAAGGTACTGTTCACTTTATTTTTGGTGCATGTTTTTAGAAAAATTGATTTTTCTCCACTTTACATTTTTTAATACATTATCTGATCCACACGCATTAATTTTTGAGCTATGGCTCTGAATTTCTTTCAGCATGTGCTTCATGAATGGGTCTACAACTTCAGTCTCTGGCTATAGGATTTAAGACTTGGTTTGGCTGTAACAAAATTTTAAATGCAAAAAAATATTTAAAAAATTCAATTCAATGTTCTGCATAATTAAAAAAATAATTTCCCTAAAAGTAATGTATTGTTCTTCCAGACAGAGACTGCAGTTGTTTATATAGTTAGTGGGCATGAAAAAATAACAGAGTTATTGCAATAGAATAATTAGTGATGCGCATGCATTAATTTTAATACTGCGATAAAATTTAATTAAAACAATAATAAAAAATTAATTCCTTCAAAACTAATCATCAGAAATTACTGAAACTTGGTGTGGTGTTTTCTAATATAAAACTCTTTAGGCATGCAGAATTTGAAGTTTGTAGGTATAGAAATATAGAAAATAGAAATTTCAGTCCCGGTGTCCCTTAAGCAGTTAAAACTTGCGCCAATCCCCTACTATTGGAGAGCCCGCGCCGTGGCTAAATGCCTAGACGGCTCAACTCTCATCAAGGCAGCCCGGGCTCAGTCCCAGGCGGCCGCAAAGTGAGATTTGTGGTGGGCGACATGGCGTTGGGGCGGGTTTTCTACGGGATCTTCGGTTTCCCCCTCCACCTCAATCCACCGGTGGTCCATCTTCACCTCATGTAACATCAGTGACACTGCCTGCAGTGGCACATGTAGTAAAAGCGGACGTTAAACACTACACACACTTGCTGTTGGACATTACCTGAGCCTCAATGAAAAATAAGTGTATAAAGTAATAAACAACCAATGTTTTATGTAGAATGTCCGTAACAAAAACTAATAACAAGAAAACATGTATATCACGAAGCATTTATGATAATGTTTTTGGAGCAGTAGACGTTTGACATTTGTGACGGCAATAAACCCCCGTGCTACATCCTTTATTGAATAAAATATATTCTGCTGTTCTCCAAATGGTTTTAATGCCTCCCAGTGCAAGTTGCAGAGTGAAATCGTAAAAATTCTTAACATAGTTCTTACCAAAAACAAACGTGTCACTGAATTTCGTCTGTCAACCAATGCATGAGTTATTATATGAGAATTACATTCTTAAGTTATGGACTCAATAGAATCTCAGCCAATTCATTGTTTACCCAAGCTGCCGTCACGTATTACAGTCGTAGGAGTGTCACCTATTGTTATTCTTAGGCAAGTGGTGTAGGCGAAAAGAGAATGGTAGATTTATAGTCTTAATTGGCTTACATTCGGTTTTTTTCGTTGTCTGACCTTCCTAGCGCTTGACTGACATTGTACCACTATATACTGTTATAGATCCACTTAGGATTTCTCTTTTCCATGAAGGTAAATCGAAAATAAAAAGCATCGTTGTAATCTAAAGCTAATTTTCACTAAAAGTTGTGCAGATACGAAGCATTAGCTACATTTTGTCAAAATCTAATTGGAGGAAAAATGTCGACTAGGAACTTTTGTCTGTCAAAGTAATATACGTTTTTAAAAGTTAATATCTCCGGTACACTTCCCTGAAAGTAATTTATGTGTAGCTAACTTTACTTAAACAGCATAAGAAGATGGTGGAAGAACTCCTTGTGAAACCGAGTTCCATTTGCTTAAAACAACCTTCTTCCTGCCCTTCATAAACACATACAACGCCACTCTGCTAATGTGGTCATTTTACAGCTTCATTAAGAGTGAAGGTTTAATTATACCTGCTGGAGGGATTTAACTTATAAGCCTTGCAGAAAAGTTTTAGTAATAAGAGCTCTCACCGAAAAGAGCCAATGGCATACACGTACATATGTACGAGGTGTTCTCCAGCAGACTACCTCCCAGAGGTTCCGCTTTATAAATGGGATGTGCGTGCTGGATGAAATCTCCGGTTGCATATGTATTAGGAGACTATTTACCCGTAAGCTCCAGATATTTTGACGCACAGATGTTCTTGGCAGTGAAACAAGGCCGGACATTATCAGCAGTAATGGTCTCTCTGGTTGTGGGTCCACTATTCCCGTGTGCTAAGCCAAAAAGATGTGTGTACAGTTCTGTTTTGGGATGCTGAGCTTGGATAAATTATATTGCTTTGAGCCTAATGTGCATTTTTCCTGAGCTAAATAAAGGCGTTTCAATTAAAATGCCTAAGTGATGAAAACACGTTTGCAAAACCAATATAGACTTCCTATAAAGTGAATCTGTTAGCATTCTGGCGCCTCAACTCAGATATCTGCGGTTCGATTCTCGAATAAGATGGGCACATTATTTTTATTTAGAATACTTTCCTACCCATAGGGTCTTGAAGTATGAAAATAGAAGATAACATGAATGTGTTTTCCAAAGAAAATTAGTAAAAGCCAACACCAAAGGTGTACAGTCAACGAGTTAGTTACATCCAAAGAAAAATACGTTAACGGGGCCCCACAAGTTAGATACAGGAACTATACAAATGAAACGCTAAAAAAACAATGACACGTCAATCTACGAGCTCATGGATCAGGTTGGCGGTGTTCTGAAGATGGACATTTTCTTGTTCTGTGTCGCTGTTGTTAGGATCTGGAAAGCAAAATTAAAAAAAAAATGTTTAATTAATCTAACAGCTAATTTCTGCATAAGTATTTCGACCCTGCGATTCAAATTGTAACTTAAAGATATGTTAAAGGTTTCGGGCTATTTACCATTTATTTGAAACAATGCTGCACTAGTTCCAAAAGTTATGCATAAAGAAGCTAGGACAAAAGGAAACAATGGATTGTGAAATAGTAATTTGATATATTTATTATGCATATTCAAAAATTTTACAATTTACAACTTTTGGCAACATTTATTTGTCTTTACCTTGTTGCTATCTAGGCTTACATGATACCCTGGTCTTTTGCTCTGCCAGGTAGCTCTTAGCCTCCATACCTCCTTGCTTACTAAATTAGTCCCTTTCTTCCCCCTCCTCTTCCTTTCTTACATTTTTTACATTTCTGGCCGTTTTCTTTTACTTTCTGCAAGAACTCAGCAATACTTCTTACCTTCTTTTCCTCCCTGCCCATTAACATTTTATAGCTACTATCCTCTTCTCTACTTTCTCCGTTTTTCTTCCCAAACCTTTTTTCTCCATATTGAAACCTCCTAGTATTCTGTTACATAGTGTTCTATGCCTTTCCCC